>WAAF01018307.1:43765-62384 GCA_013400475.1 Tricholaema leucomelas
CTTCTTTTTAGTAGTCCATCACCAATCCCAGCATGAAGCACCAAACGAATCACTCTAAGCATGTTGTTTCCCTCACAGCTAGTGAATGATCTAATAGAACATCCCAATTAGCAGCTTTGCCTCACTTGAGCAGTGGATTTGGAAAAGCAGGTTGTAAAGGTAAAGAAAACCACAGTATGTGGTGGAGTTGGTGGTAGAAGACAACAAAAGAAGGAAAATAAACTGTCACCAGACCTAGAATGGGAAAATCAGAGTTTGGGTATGAAATAATTGTGAATGACATTGGACAAGAGCTGGGGCTGTTCAGTCTGGAGAAGAGGAGGCTCCCAGGTGACCTTCTTCTGGCCTTCCAGGATCTGAAGTGGGCCAATAAAAAAGCTGGGGAGGGACTTTTTAAGCTATGAGGGAGTGACAGGACAGGGGGGAATGGAGCACAGCTGGAGGTGGGGAGATTCAGGGTGGACGTGAGGAGGAAGTTGTTCAGCATGAGAGTGGTGAGAGCCCGGCATGGGTTTCCTAGGGAGGTGGCTGAAGCCCCATGGCTGGAGGTGTTTAAGGCCAGCCTGGATCAGGCTGTGTGCAGCCTGCTCTAGGGGTAGGGTGTAGGTACCCATGGCAGGGGGGTTGGAACTGGCTGATCCTTGTGGTCCCTTCCAACCCTGACTGATTCTATGATTCTGTGACATAAGATCTGCTCCTGTTCAACACCTTCTGCATATTCTCTAAACCACATAAGTTTAATTAAGAAGCTGAGCAAGGCACAAGATGCCTCACAAAAGCACATTCCACTGACAGCTTTTGATAGCAGGAGCTTCATTTTCGGCAGACTAAAGCCTCCCAATTTTGTGGGAAATTAGCTAATAAACTAAAAGAGATGTTGCTTGGCCTGATAAAGGAGGAAGGTTGCTGTCTTTCCATTGACCAAAGACAAACTGACAGCCCGGACTGAAGATTTTTAGGGTGCATGGGAATAATAAATATGTGGTACCTTAACACCAGTCCATCCTCACTGGGCCAGGGGATTGTAAATCACATCTCCTGTGTTGCACAATATTACAGTTGGGGTGGCATGCAGGAGAGCTACCATTCTCACCACTCATTCACTACGAATCATAGAATCAGCCAGGCTGGAACAGACCTCCAAGATCATNTCAACATCTCTCTTGAATTAGAATAGAATAGAATAGAATCAATCAGGTTGGAAGAGACCTCCAAGATCATCCAGTCCAATGATCTCTAGACACATGTGGGTGTTTCTGGATAGCCTTTTGATTCCATGTCAGGTTTCTAGCTTCAGCACACCACCTACTCAGAATGCCTTAGCTAGCTTTAAATGCTGCAGACATTGCTCAGGTATCCAGCACAAAAGAGAGGTTATGTACCTTAACCTACCTTGCCCTTTCTCCTTGAATCACAGAATCAACCAGACCTTTGAGATCATTGAGACCAACCTATCACCTAACACCTTCTAATTAGTGCCTCATCCAGCCTCCTTTTAAACACCTCCAGGGATGGTGACTCCACCACATCCCCAGGCAGCCCAATGAAGAACTTCTTCCTACTGTCCAGCCTAAACCTGCTCTGGCACAGCTTGAGGCTGTGTCCTCTTGTTCTGTCACTGGATGCCTGTGAGAAGAGCCCAACCCCACCTGGCTACAACCTCCCTTCAGAATAATTTAGCCCTTTATGAACTTTTAAGTAGCTGTTTTCTTATATATAATTAATTTTGTATTTCAGTCTTTACCTGTGAAACTTTTCTGATCAAACAGGATTTGTTTTTGTTTCAGAAGAACAGCAATAGCTGTGCTTGCAGTGTGGGCACTGACTCTCTACTTTGAGGGACTCTGCTTTAAAGCTTTCTCTAAGTTTTGACACTGATGTTATTAAGTCAGTGGAGCTTTTGGCAAATTCAGCTCAGCTGCTAGAGCTGGTAAGAGGACAAAAAGGAGGTACATATCAGAAATATTAATTTGAAAGTCAGGAAAATGTCAGCTGGATACAGTGATTGCTTGCATTTAAATAAAAACAAGCTACTGTGAATGTTATGGAGTTAGGAAAAAATAACTGCTTAGCTCTACTTAGATGTCACAGGGAGAACTGCAACGATCAGCACATCATCAGCTTGCTATCAGGATAATGCTGGAGAACAGGGGCAGGATTCACTGAAGTCTGCCCAGTTTAGAAGAAAAAAAATATCAGAGACTGTGATGCTTTTTAGAAAACCATGATGAAACCTTTAAAACCCCAAACTGACAGTCCTGAATCCCCTTATCAGTACGAGGGACTAATTGCAACTGGAAGCTATATCCTTTTCTGCTCTCTCTTTCTGGTTGTAGCCAGGTGGGGTTGGTCTCTTCTCCCAAGCAGCCAGCAACAGAACGAGGGGACACAGCCTCAAGCTGTGCCAGGGGAGGTCTGGGCTGGATGTTAGGAGGAAGTTGTTGGCAGAGAGAGTGATTTGCATTGGAATGGGCTGCCCAGGGAGGTGGTGGAGTCACTGTCCCTGGAGGTGCTCAAGCAAAGCCTGGCTGAGGCACTTAGTGCCATGGTCTGGTTGATTGGACAGGGCTGGGTGCTAGGTTGGACTGGCTGAGCTTGGAGGTCTCTTCCAACCTGGCTGACTCTATGATTCTGTGATGAGACAGAAGACACCACAGTTTAAGCAACCCTGTGTTTCATACAACAGCCAACACACACTGGAAATTATACCTGTTGTATTGTCAGGTGTCCAAAGCCATTACAATTGAGTGGCTGTGAAGTTAGTACACAGCCAATCACTATAGCAGAAAAGAAGTACGAGACTTCAAGCGGTATCAAAATGAAAAGAGGACTGGAATAGTTTGTTGGGTTTTTTTCTTTGGGTGGTTGTTTGGTTTGGTTTGGTTTTCCACAGAAGTCTGGTTGCCTATTTTTTACTTCTTGAGTGCTATAAATTTGAGATGCTTTCTTTAGAGGACTTAGGAAAAAAAATGTTCAAAACTGAAGTCCACTCTTGAGAGTCCCAGAAAAAGCACCAGAAGTAGCAACTTTTTTTTCCCCAATGGATGTAAGAGCTCTTCTGTTTTCAAGTCTGTTATTTCCCATCCTACTATGTCCTAGATTCTGACAGTAAATTATGGATGGGTCTGTGAAGCTAAACTGAGTTTAAGGTCTTTGAGGAATAAAGGTGGTGGAGAAACAGGCATCAATATTGTTTTAACTGACACCTGACTTTAGGGGAAATTTCATTAAAAAAAGCCCCCTATCTAAGTTATGAAGACATTTACGTGGGATCAGTATCCTGAATGCTATTTTTCTAAAGAGCTGTGGGATGAAAAGGCTCCATTTGTCCTCTTCATGGCCAACATATGCTAAGTGAACAACTATTACAGTGAAATGTTACAGCAGCTCCTCTCTTAACCTTGAAAAGATCCTGGAACTTGTTTGTAAGAACAGCAAAAAGAAGAATAACTTAGAAGTCTGAAGGTCAACGACTTAACAAAACCTGCACTGAGAAATGTTTTCTCCCTCTCAAATTCATTAAAGGTCACATTCTTTTCTAGAAGCCTCAGTGGACGATCTTTGAGCATTCTGATGCTGTTCCATGGATTTTTACTGGCTATTATTTAATCTGGCTTATTTTTTCTAGCCTGTTCCCTTAAAACTTATAGCAGTAAAGAGGCAAAAAGCTTGCGACCGGCACTGCACCTTTCTAAACGTGTTCCCCCTAATTGTATTTTTCTACTTCATGTTTATCTCAGTTTAAGGACTCAAAGCAGAGCTGTTCTGATGTTTTATTATGGACAGCTGGTCTGTAAATGAGAAAGGATTTTACAGACTGTAAGAAGCGATTCACAGGCAATCTGTTTTCTTCAGATAACTTAGTAAGGTCTTTCATAGAATCATAGAATGGTTTAGGTTGGAAGAGACCTCAAGGATCATCCAGCTCCAACCCCCTGCCATAGGCAGGGACACCTCCCACTAGAGCAGGCTGCTCAAGGCCTCATCCAGCCTGGCTTTAAACACCTCCAGGGAGGAAGCATCCACAACCTCCCTGGGCAACCTGTGCCAGTGTCTCACCACCCTCACTGTAAAGAACTTCCTCCTAACATCCAGTCTAAATCTCCCCTCCTCCAGCTTAAACCCATTCCCCCTCGTCCTGACATTACCAGACCTTGTCAATAGTCCCTCCCCAGCCTTCCTGTAGGCTCCCTTCAGATACTGCAAAGCCACTCTAAGGTCTCCTGGAAGCCTTCTCTTCTCCAGGCTGCAGAGCCCCAACTCTCTCAGCCTGTCCTCAGAGCAGAGCTGCTGCAGCCCTCTGAGCATCTTCGTGGCTCTCCTCTGGACCCGCTCCAGCAGTTCCATATCCTTCTTGTGTTGGGGGTTCCTCTAGGCCTTGTGGCTTGAAGGAAGAATTTTGAATTTAAACAAGATTAAAGTTATGATGAAAGTGTCCCATTATGAAACCTGCTGTGGGAGAGTTATATTGTGAAGGAGGAATAGAGCTCTATGTCTTTTCTTAAGACAAAAATCTTTTTTCTCCCTTTTAATTTATATACTCCTTAATTCATGGGGCAGATCACAGTGATATATGGTACAACAAGTAACAATGCCTTATTATTCCTCTCTAGAAGCATTATTTATTTCTTCATTGCTGCCATTTGGTGAATTATTTTTCGTACTCCAGCAATCCATATTTGAAACTGAGATCAATGCCCATTGCCTAAGAAGTATTCACTTCACACACTAAGAGCCTTTTTGTTTAACATTCAGTTGTTTAGAACTAATATTTTTCTTTTTTTTTCTTGCAGAGCCAGAAGCTTGGAAAATGCTTTCTTCAAGACAGAGGAAAAAAAATTACAAAGCATCAAAAGAACCAAGGTAATGTTTCTAACCTCCATGCTCAGTGCTGCTTACTTTTGCCAGGCAAAACAAAAGGTGATAGCCTCTGGAGAAGAGGAGGCTCCGAGGTGACTTTATTGTGGCCTTCCAGGATCTGAAGGGGGCCCACAAAAAAGTTGGGGAGGAGCTTTTTAGGGTATCAGGCAGTGACAGGACTAGGGGGAATGGAGCAAAGCTGGAGGTGGGGAGATTCAGCCCGGAGGTGAGGAGGAAGTTGTTCAGCATGAGTGGTGAGAGGCTGGAATGGGTTGCCCAGGGAGGTGTTTGAGGCCCCATGGCTGGAGGTGTTTAAGGCCAGGCTGGATGAGGCTACGGCAAGCCTGATCTAGGGTAGGGTGTCTCTGCCCATGGCAAGGGGTTGGAACTAGATGATCCTTGTGGTCCCTTCCAATCCTGACTGATTCTATGATGGCACATCACAGAGCATCTCAGACTGCCACAAGGAAGTCTCCTTTGTGTTGCTTAACAAAACCAAACCTTTTCTTTTAATGGGATACAAATAGAGAGGCTGTTGATTGCTAACAAAAACCAAGTCTCTGCTTACCATACCTTCTTAAGAGCCAAAGCAATACCCTCAAAAGGCAATCCCAGATCTGCACAGTCATCAACCCATTAGTCATCCCTGCAGCCTCTCTCCTTGTACAACAAAAGCTCCAGAGTGAAGGAGAGTAAGTGCAAGTCTTGTTAAGTTAACCTCCTAAATATGCAAAGATCTCAGGATCTCACCATTCGGTACTGTTTTTGCAATCAAAAAGCCTTGGCGATAAAATGTGCATGGATGTGTTGTGTGATGGGAGAAGAGAGATTGCTGCACTTTCCTCAGGCCAGAAAACAAACTGGAACAGTGATCTCATCCAGTATGGCAAGTCCTTTGTGTCTGACCTAAGTGCAGAGTGTAAATTAATAGCTGCTTTTCACGGTTACTTCAGTGCATCCCATCCTACTTCTGTTTTGTGTCAAAAGGCTCAAATGCCAATGCTTCAGAGAAGATAAAGCAAGAGCAAAATGCTCCTTAAAGCTACATGCACATGACTCACATGGAAAGACAAAAATACTCAGTTATGACTCCTGTTAAGTGAGATCTTTTTATAATCATCGATTACATCCCCACACTATTTTTATCTGTTATGAAAACAATCCTGCCGAGCGAGCAGCGAGCGAGGAACGGGGAGGACACTGTGCACATGCAGTTAAAAGCAACTTCATGGCACTGGGAGCCCTGAAGAAACAAAAAATAGAATATGAACCAAAAAAAAATAACCTCACTCTCTTCCATTCGCAACACCTAAAACAACAGGCTGTGAAAATGGTTTCATTAAAAAATAACAAGCACACGCTCACCAGGGGATAGATCAGGGCAAACTCAATAAAAAATTCTTCAATCATTGCTGAAGTAGGTCAACCAGAATTAATTCAAAGGGCAAACATTCAAACTGAGCCTGCCACCTTCCCACCCCACCCCACCTCCCTGCTGCACGTCTCTCTGCCTGCCCTTTGACAAGGCCAAGTGGAGACCCACGCTGACTTATTACTTAACTCGCCACAGTGGGTCTCTTTCTCTCCTCAAGGTAACCTGATCAGCCACAGATTTCCTCCAGATTTACATCGATGAGAAACACAGCAGAGCCTGGTGGTATCTGGGAACACAAAACAGAGAGCAGTGTGGCTGCCCAGCTTAGGAGATGAGCTCTAAACTCACTTTCTGATAGGGCACTGCCCATGCAAATTTCTGCCAAAGAGACATAGACTAGAAGACAGAAAGCGTGCAGAAAGGAAACACCCAGCAAGCAGACACAAAAGCCTATGGGGTAGCCAGCTAAAAGACTTGGACTGCTCAGCCAGGATCCACATCCTGCCCTGTGCTGCTGGGACAGTGCCCTGGGACACACTGATGTCTTTGCTAAGTACATCAGCTGGACCAGGGCAGCATTCCCTTGAGCTGACCTTCTGTCGGCATGAAGCAGCTCTGATGTATTGTACAATATTAATTGACTTAATGGCTTTCAGCTCTATGGCTTCTGCACACAGTGAAGCTGGCCAAGCACTAGATGGTCTTCAAAACTTATTTGTCTTGCAGCAATGGATTTTATGAATCGTTATTTGGCTTTAAATTCCTTCACTCTTTTCCCAGCTGAACTGCCATTTAATTTATAGTAGGAGAGAATAATTCAGGTCATCATGAAAGAAAAGCTTGTTTGTTTTTTTTTTTCTTTAGCTGACTCTAGTAAAATACATTAACCTCCCCTTCCCCACCCCATCAGCCTTTTCCAACCTAACCTTATAGAATAGAATCAATCAGGCTGGAAGAGACCTCCAAGATCATCCAGTCCAACCTAGCACCCAGCTCTATCCAGTCAACCAGACCATGGCACTAAGTGCCTCATCCAGGCTTTTCCTGAACAGCCCCAGGGATGGTGACTCCATCACCTCCCTGGGCAGCCCATTCCAATGCCAATCACTCTCTCTGTGAAGAACTTCCTCCTAACATCCAGCCTATACTTCCTCCAGCACAACTTGAGGCTGTGTCCCCTTGTTCTGTTGCTGGTTGCCTGGCAGAAGAGACCAACCCCACCTGGCTACAACTTCCCTTCGGGTAGTTGTAGACAGCAATGAGGTCAACCCTGAGCCTCCTCTTCTCCAGGCTAAACAACCCCAGCTCCCTCAGCCTCTCCTCAGAGGGTTTGTGTTCCAGGCCCCTCACCAGCTTTGTTGCCCTTCTCTGGACACGTTCCAGCACCTCAACATCTCTCTTGGATTGAGTAGCCCTTATGACTGTGCCTTGAAACACAGACAGGAAGGGTTAATTCTGAGGGGTGCAGTCTCTTAACTGTTTTATTCAAGATCTCCATCTAATGAAATAGCTGTCACACCTCCCACTGCCCTAAAAAGCCAATTAACCCTATCCCTAGAAGAGTGCATCCTTATGACATAACAAAGAAGTGCCACTCTTCTTTCACCACCAGCAATGCCATAGCCCCATCAGGAGTGAGAGCATTAAGCTGTGCCCAGATTTTCAGCCTGTGAAGGTCACTGCCCCAGCCAGAAGAGGATCATGGCATTTTGGGTAACAATCAGGCTTCCCCCAAGCACGAAAGGAAGATGTTTCTTTGTCACATTTGCAAAGACCTGGCAGCCCTTTTAGTCAAGAGGCAAGAGAAATAACATGAAGCTTTGGTGAACTTGGCGCTTCCCCCAGAAAGCACTTAAGGGAACTGGGATGCTTATAATACCTGTAAGATTAATGCAGCCAAGCTTTACAAAGTTAGAAGCTTTTTTTTTCCTTGGGAAAGAGACCCTCTCCTTACACACACCACTTAAATCACAAAAGCTGGATTCTACTGCCACGAGCATCAATAGGGATTTTGTCCTTAATTTTAGTCAAAGCTTTATCTGTTCCTAAGAGAAAAAAATCAATGTCCTATAAAGCAGGGCAGACAGGAGATTGGGTTGCTAGCAGCCTTCTACTGGGAGACAGATTGGGGCCTTAGTTTCTGCCGTGCTTTTTTGTGAAGCCAACATCAACAGATAAGGGAGCAGTTCAGCACCATCTTCTGCACTGTGGCTACATTCAATCTCCCAGTGTTCAATTGCCAAGGGATGGATTTAAAAACCATATTGGATTACTCAAAACAGGAGAATGAAAGAGTCTGCCAGTGTTTGCCTTACAAACAGCCCCCTCACGATGAGCTTTTTTCCTCCTGGTCCTGCCAAAAGCATCACCTGCCCTGCAGTTTGTGTGCCGAGCACATGGCACAGATCCCACCAACACACAGTGCCACGCTCCGCTGCCATGTCCTGACAAGGGAGGGAGAAACTCCAGCAGCAACACCATTTACATCTCACATATCATTCTGCACTACAGCCATGGTCACACCAGTGCCGTGGAGTCTGCAGAGGCCCCAGGTAAACTCAGCACTCAGGAGAAGTGGAGTCAAACATTGCCAACGTGTTCGGGAAGTAATGACCGACACTGTGGTGTGCATCAAATATCTAAGCCCGGTCTTGAGGGAATAGAGGACATCTCACATAAGCTGTTCTGTGCACAGAGAGAAGAGTGGATCACTTTGCTGTGTTATTACACAAAGACTGTTATCACAAATGTTATCCTAAACTCTCATTTATAGTTAAAAGCAATTTTACTATTAATTGTCTGCACTCTTTTCACTCCATAGTTCAGCATGCCCAAGCCTGCTTCAGTTTGATAAAATGGTCGTCTTTATTACAGCCTTGGCCTACAATTGTCTAAATGCAGGGTCTTTTTTTTCCTTCTTCCTCTGTAAAATGCTACTCTTGACTACCCAGGGGCCAAGAGAAGAATTTGTGCTACTGAGACAAGGGCATTAGTCTCCATCATCAACCTTTCCCACCCACACTTTCAGATAGTCTAGCTAATTGGGAGAGGGTTTTTCTCTTTCCAGTGCATGGACAGAAATAATCCCCTGCCAAATACCCTGAAGAACTTACTTCCCCTTCAACCCTGGAAACAATGAAGCTGACCATGTGTCATTATTTCTCAATTTTCTGGCACCTTGATTTCCTTCCAACATTGCTCTCTCTTAAAGAATCTTTGTAGCATCTCCTATCCATCAGAGTCCCTTTCCCTTTGCTCCTGCAACTTAAGCCTGCAAAGTCTTTTAGGTGAGTCGTACAATCCATGTCCTTGTTCAGGTCTCTACTTGGAGATGAGGTGATACACCACAGTTGTTAATTTAGAACCAAGGGGCAGAACTACTACCATTCTGTACTCTGCTTTCTCTTGCCAATTGCAGGTATCTGGAAGACTTTACTGTGCTAGCTTTAAAACACATAAACAGAGCAGCTGGACTTTGTCCTAATGAGATAAAGTTTGTTCTACACTCTCTCAGTGGAATTATCTTCATTGTGTAATTGATATCGATGACTTCAGAAGCGAGTCCTTGTTCTGCCAACAGCATGCTCTGCAAGGAAATCAGGGAGCTAGGGCAGGCAGGCAGGCCTCCCTTCCAAGGAAATGTTTGGGTTTGTCTAATTACAAAACAAATCACAATGGAAAAAAGTCTCATTCTGCTGACCTCTCAAATTCTCTGAATGTTGTATTGTGAAAATCTGCACGCTTCTAAAACTCCAGACCGTAAGGTATTTGAGTTTCAAGATGAGCTCTGCAATGTCAGGCACAAAAGCCTCCTTCCCACTCCTTTAGGATGCTCTGCCACAAAATTCTTAGCAAACATCATAAGCTAATACTTTATTCCCACTGCACTGAATTATCAATCCAACTTCTGAGCAGGCAGACTTCCTATTCAGCTGAAGGCTGAAAATTTGGAAGAGATGCTCCAAGCCTTTTGTGAAGAGTCCAGCCTTTTTGAGCTGATGGAGGAAACCAGACCTCAGCCTGCTTTAAAAAAAGTCTCTAGGTATGTTATTTAGCAAGGATGGGTTTGAGAATGTCAGTGATGCAGACTGCTTGCTGGAAGTGGAAGGAGTATGAGTATTACCCTGAGGAAAGAAGACAAAACAGGCTTTTCCCCTATTGCATACTTCAAAGTGAAATGGATCAATTAGTTTGGGGTTATAGCAAGTGCCTCCTTCAGTAACATTCTTCTGATCGTTAGTTACAGCCTGGTCACAGAGAGGGAGACAAAGTGGTTTCTTAGCACTGTTTTGAGTCATCATTCCTTTCATCTTTAGTGAGCCTTCCCTCACTTTTTTTTTTTTCCTTGTTTTCTACTTATTTTGTGAGAATAAAATGACCCAAAGTGAATCCCTTAATAAAGGTGAAAAATTATAATAGACAGCATTATCTCTTCTTTAAGAAAGTGAGACAGTCCAGTAGTCCACTCATCACCTTTCTCTACCACACAGGTGTCTTTGGCCATCTATCTTCAGTGCTGCCTGGATCTGTGAGGTTAATTAGGCTCATTTGAGCTGGAATGGGTAATGGGATGAGATTTAACAAGGCTAAGTGCAGGGTTCTACACTTTGGCTGCAACAACTCCAAGCAGCACTACAGGCTGGGGACAGAGTGGCTGAGTGCAGCCAGGAAGAGAGGGAGCTGGGGGTGCTGGGAGAGAGGAGCTGAAGATGAGCCAGCAGTGTGCTCAGGTGGGCAGCAGAGCCAATGGCATCCTGGGCTGGCTCAGGAGCAGTGTGGCCAGCAGGAAAAGAGAGGTTATTCTGTCTCTGTGCTCAGCACTGGTCAGGCCACCTTGAGCACTGTGTCCAGTTCTGGGCTCCTCAATTCAAGAGAGATGTTGAGGTGCTGGAAGGTGTCCACAGGAGGGAGACAAAGCTGGTGAGGGGCCTGGGGCACAGCCCTGTGAGGAGAGGCTGAGGGAGCTGGGGGTGTGCAGCCTGCAGAAGAGGAGGCTCAGGGCAGAGCTCATTGCTGCCTGCAGCTACCTGAAGGGAGGCTGTAGCCAGGTGGGGTTGGGCTCTTCTGCCAGGCAACCAGCAACAGAACAAGAGGACACAGTCTCAAGTTGTGCCAGGGGGAGTCTAAGCTGGATGCTAGGAGGAAGTTGTTGTCAGAGAGAGTGATTGGCATTGGAATGGGCTGCCCAGGGAGGTGGTGGAGTCACCATCCCTGGAGGTGTTCAAGAGAAGGCTGGATGAGGCATTTAGTGCCATGATCTAGTTTACTGGCTAGGGCTGGGTGCTAGGTTGGACTGAATGAGCTTAGAGGTCTCTTCTGACCTGGTTGAGTGTATGATTCTATGAAGCTGCCTTGATGCCTGCACAAAGAGAAGTGATGCATTGCATTAACAGTCCAGGAGCCACAGCCCTGGGTCCGATTACTTCAAGGACAACAAAAAAGCAGGCAGTCAGTGCTTTGACCACCTTAGAAACCAGCAGGACACACAATGCTTTTCTCCCTTTGCTCTGACCACAGGCCTGAAGTCTTTCTAGAACTTGGGTGCACTCAGATGTAGAAAGGAAATGTTTTAGCTCTCATCCTTTTATCTCCTCTAGGTGTGGCCCAGGTTAACACAAAACTTGTCTCTGCTCACCAGGTTTTTCTTTCCACTACACATTTCATTGTACTTGCACAACTTGAATGACATCGCCCAAGTTTCTATCTTTCTCAGGAATTTTCAGAGCACTGTGTGGCTGCACAAGAGTTCATGTTGTGCCAGCAGTCACCTCCTTCCTCCTCGTCACTACTCCAAATGCACTTAACAACACCCACTCCAGGTTTGAACCCTGCAGCTACGTATTAACAGCCTCCACCTGTACTAAGGCACAGACATGGGTCTTTGTATTCTTTTTTCCTATCTGTAATTTAGGTGATCTAATTCCCTCTCTTAATCTCTGACTTTACCTTAACCTCTAGTTAACAAATTTCATTAGAAGGCTTCAGTAGAAGAAGAGACCTTTATAACAAGGCATTTGGAAAAAAAAAGAAGTAGTTATATCTATGTTCTAATAATACAGGCTGTGGGGATATGTGTGTGTGGCATTGTGTGGAGTGTGTTAGAATAGATGAGGCACTTAGTGCCATGGTCTAGTTGATTGGATAGAGCTGGGTGGCAGGTTGCACTGGATGAGCTTGGAGGTCTCTTCTAATCTTGTTGATTCTATGATTCTGTGATTTTTGTTAAGCCAGTCAAGGACTGTAGGGCATCAAAAGTAACAGGAAGCTAATTTATTACAACATCAAACATTCATTTCCCTGATATGGAGATTAGATCTCTTAATCTCTGAACACATCTAACTTTACCTCAATCTCTAGTTAACAAATTTCATTAGAAGGCTTCATAAAGAGAACTTTATAACAAGGCATTTGAAAAACAATAAGTAGTTATGTCTACATTCTAATAACACAGGGTGTGGGGATGTGTGTGTGGCATTGTGTGGAGTGTGTTAGACTGGATGAGGCATTTAGTGCCATGGTCTAGTTGACTGCCCAGGGAGGTGGTGGAGTTGCCATCCCTGGAGGTGTTAAAACAAAGCCTGGATGGGGCACTTAGTGCCATGGTCTGGTTGACTGGACAGGGCTGGGTGCTAGGTTGGACTGGCTGAGCTTGGAGGTCTCTTCCAACCTGGTTGATTCTATGATTCTGTGATTTTTCTTAAGCCAGTCAAAGACTGTAGGGCATCAAAAGTAACAGTAAGCTAATTTATTACAACATTTTCCTAATATGGAGATTAAATCCACTGGCCATAATATAATTTCTGCCACTATTCTTGTTTTCAGTTTTAAAGGCTTTCCAATTGACAACTGTTCTCATTTAATAGCTGAGGTTGTTTTCAGTGATAATCCATACATAACAGTGACTCTGCTGCTGCAATTTTGCTGAAATTTCAGACGAGTGCCATCTGGTCCCAGTCATTTACTGATATTTAATTTCCTGAGTTCTTCCATTTCACACACATGCACATACATATATATAGATACAGAGAGAGAAATACAGAGGACAGGCTGAGAGAGTTAAGGTTGTTCAGCCTGGAGAAAGGAAGGTTCCAGCAAGACCTTAGAGCAGCTTCCAATAAAGGAAATTATGGGTAAGGACTCTTTTTCAGGGACTGTAAGGCTAGGACAAGGGGTAACGGTTTTAAACTGAGAAAGGATTGATTTAGATTAACTATTAGGAAGCAACTCTTTGCACTGATAGTGATGAGAATTATAGAATCATAGAATCAACCAGGATGGAAGAGACCTCCAAGCTCAGCCAGTCCAACCTAGCACCCAGCCCTATCCAGTCATTTAGACCATGGCACTAAATGCCTCATCCAGTCTTTTCCTGAACACCTCCAGGGACGGTGACTCCACCACCTCCCTGGGAAGCCCATTCCAATGCCAATCACTCTCTGTGTCAAGAACTTCCTCTTAACGTCCAGCCTAGAGGTACTGGAACAGGCTGCCCAGAGAAGTTGTGATGCCCTCCCTGGAAGTATTCAAGATTAAATGGGATTTTGGAAGCAAACTGCTCTAGTGGAAGGCGTCCCTGCCCATTGCAGGAGAGTTGGAACTAGATATTCTTTAAGATCCCTTCCAGCCCAAACCATTCCATGATTCCATGATCTATCAAAGGGAGCACTGTACCATTACTCTGTGAAGTTCCCCAACTCCAAATTCTCAGCAGCAAAAACCAAAGAAAAGAAAATCTCAAAAATTCCTTGCAACGCACTGAAATTCTCTGATTACTGCCTTATATCTTGAGAGACCTTCTGACTTCTGCAGCTTCTTGCTCCTGCCATGCTTCAGCATTAGCTTGCTACGTCCTTTCAGCTAGATAGATCCTTCTAATTCTCCCAGCCCCATTAGCACCCATTTAGAATCGAGCTGCCAATTTTGCTTTGTTCCGTAAGCTTACAGACCGACCTTAATTTCCATCTCTAACAATGCTTACAAGGATGGGGCCAATGCTATATACTGCACTGCAACTTTGCTTCTTTTGCATTAGATGATAAGCTCAGTGCAGTGAGAAGTTAAAAAGTGTTTTTATCTATCTTGCATATGTGTGAACACATACAAGGAAATCTTCAGTCTTTTTCAGTACCAGGTCTTTTTACTAGCAGTAGACAATGAGAATGTCACTTTTCATTACAGTATGAATTACTTATGAATATTTTAGTGCACTGTATGAATTAATTATATGGCCATCACCATACAAAGAGCTTAAATCAGTTGCTTAAACATAGATACCTAAAGGGACATTGGGGTAATGGTAGGTAGTAGGCTGAACATGAACCAGCAGTGTGCCCAGGTGGCCAAGAGGGCCAATGGCATCCTGGGCTGGCTCAGGAGCAGTGTGGCCAGCAGGACAAGGGAGGTTCTTCTGCCCCTGCACTCAGCACTGCTCAGGCCACACCTTGAATGCTGCAGTTCTGGACTCCTCAATTCAAGAGAGATGTTGAGATACTGGAAGGTGTCCAGAGAGGTGCAATGCAGCTGGGGAGGGGCCTGGAGCACAGCCCTGTGAGGAGAGGCTGAGGGAGCTGGGGGTGTGCAGCCTGCAGAAGAGGAGGCTCAGGGCAGATCTCATTGCTGTCTACAACTACTTGAAGGGAGGCTGTAGCCAGGTGGGGTTGGGCTCTTCTGCCAGGCAACCAGCAACAGAACAAGGGGACGCAGCCTCAAGTTGTGGCAGGGGATGTATAGGCTGGACGTTAGGAGGAAGTTCTTCACAGAGTGATTTGGCATTGGAGTGGGCTGCCCAGGGAGGTGGTGGAGTTGCCATCTCTGAAGGTGTTCAAGCACAGCCTGGCTGGGGCACTTAGTGCCATGGTCTGGTTGATTGGCCAGGGCTGGGTGCTAGGTTGGACTGGATGAGCTTGGAGGTCTCTTCCTACCTGGCTGATTCTCTATTCTATGATCTCAGACCCAATCAGTAACGACCAAAGCACATGAAAGGCATACATAATATTTAGAGTGCAAGGTGGCTTCTTTAGAAAAGCAGTGACTTGAAATGCTACACTTCCTCAACAAATTACCTTTAAACCCTGTGCTGAAAACACCACATTTATTTTTAGGCATGCTAAGACACAGGACCCTGCTATGTTTAGTAATACAGTGTAGGAGAGCAGAGCGCTGCTATTGAAGCCAGCACTCCTCCTTCTGCGAGAAGAAAAGCTTCACAGGTAAATAAAGGCAAGAAGGAATTGAAGATTGCTGGCCACAGCCACCGGCCCTGGGAGCTGTATTTTGGGAACTCAGCGTCTGTGCCGTTATCAGCAGCGAGGACTGCAGCCTCAGCAGATGGCTCACAAAGGCTGTCCTGCCGAGCACCAGAGCATCTCACTGACTTCACAGTTCAAGACGCTTCTTATGACTGTTGCATGGGCTGGCTATGCAGCTCTGCTGACATGCCTCATCCGAGGTCCCAGCAGAGGTAACATCCAATCCCAGTCATTTTTCTGCTGTAGACAGAGGCAGATTATCTGCAGCGATTATTACTGCAAGGTACCGAGATTCCCATTGAAGCACCTGTACTAAATAAGGCATTGTAGGCAGCCAAAGATGGAGAGAGAACTGAAGGAAGAAACCTTGCTGTACATTAACACTTTAACCATTTCAATGAGTATGCTTCCACCTGGATTCTGTATAAATTCTAACTGCAACTTTTTGCATGAGATTCATAGAATCATAGAATGGTTTAGGTTGGAAGGGACCTCAAGGATCATCCAGCTCCAACCCCCTGCCATAGGCAGGGACACCTCCCACTAGAGCAGCTCGCCCAAGGCCTCATCCAGCCTGGCTTTAAATGCCTCCAGGGAGGAAGCATCCACAACTTCCCTGGGCAACTTGTGCCAGTGTCTTACCACCCTCACTGTAAAGAACTTCCTCCTAACATCCAGTCTAAATCTCCCCTCCTCCAGCTTAAACCCATTCCCCCTCGTCCTGACATTACCAGACCTTGTCAATAGTCCCTCCCCAGCCTTCCTGTAGGCTCCCTTCAGATACTGGAAAGCCACTCTAAGGTCTCCTGGAAGCCTTCTCTTCTCCAGGCTGAAGAGATTGGTCTATTACCATTATGCACTTTGGCCACAGCAAATGGAAACCCTAGAAATAAACACCAGCAAAACCTACAAACTCCTAGACAGCAAGAACATCAAATTATTTGCCTCAGCGAGCGTGCAGTGTCCGTTTCCCACTGGTTACAATGGCCTGTATCAGGAATATTGTGACCAGCAGGACCAGGGAAGTCCTTCTGCCCCTGTACTAAGTGCTGGTTAGGCCACAACCTAAGCACTATGTCCATTTCTGGGCCCCTCAATTTAAGAAAGATTTTGAGGTGCTTGAACGTGTTAAGAGAAGGGCACCAAGGCTGGTGAGGGGGCTGGAGCGCAGCCCTGTGAAGAGAGGCTGAAGGAGCTGGGGTGTTCAGCCTGGAGAAGAGGAGGCTCAGGGCAGACTACCTGAAAGGAAGTTGTAGCCAGGTGGGGTTGGTCTCTTCTCCCAGGCACCCAGGGACAGAACAAGAGGACAGAACCTCAAGCTGTGCCAGGGCAGGTTCAGGCTGGATGTTAGAAAGAAGTTCTCCAGAGCCAGAGTGATTGGTATTGGAATGGGCTGCCCAGGGAGGTGGTGGTCATCATTGTTGGAGGTGTTTAAGAGGAAGCTGGATGAGGCACTTAGTGCCATAGGTTAGTTACTTAGAAGGGTCAGGTGACAGGTTAAACTCAATGACCTTAGATCTTTTCCAACCTGGTTGATTCTGTGATTCTGTGAAATACAGCTGTGCTTACAAGTCTAGATGCTAAACTGAGGTGCTGAGTGGGCTCACACTAAACACACTAAAAGTGTATTTTCACCAAAGCAGGGTGACACATGAAGGGAGTACCCTCAGAAGCTGCTTCTGGATGAAGATTTCTGGGGAATGAAAGCAAACAGAAAGTATCTTGCAAAGGATAAAATGTACTCTTTCTTCAGTGCTTTTCAAACAAGGTGAGAAAGTATGCAAAACTTGATTGATCACCTCTCAAAGCACAAATATTCCTTTTCACCACCTCCCCTAGAAGGCTGTTTAGGTCAACAGAAATACAGTAGGAAACACATAGCCATATCATCACATCTGCCTATGTGCCAAGAAGTGAACTGGGAAGATCCATATTAGAAAAAAGCTACATGAATTAATAAGGCTTTAGCAAGGGACTTGGAGACCCACATCACCCTGGAATGCAAAAAACATGTCCAGCTACATAAAAACTAGGTGAGAACTACAAACTGGCCTCTGGGAATTCTGCAGATGAATGTTTGGGATCTGGAACTGAACAGGGGGAAAATTTCAAGTCAAGATAAGGCTTTAATTATTGATCTCTTAATACTTTCCTGTTTCCCTCACATTAGTGTCTCAAAGGGAGAACTCCATTTAGCGTAAGGATGTATTTGATACCCTGGTCACAGCAGTTCCCCACACAGGCAGTGCCTGTGTGCACACCTGAGCAGTGTCTGTTGTGGGGCTGAAAAGCTCTAACCATTTTTTGCCATTCAGACCTCAAAACCTTAGCTAGACCATGATACCTGCTATCCTTCCTGGTTACTAAACCAGCTAACAAGCAAAAAACTACCACACAGAAAGCAAAGGGAATGTGTCAGTGAAATGACATGGCTTCCTGGCATTGTGAGGTCTGGCATCTGGGTCAGTGCAATCTCAAGCACAGCTCCAGGCTGGGTGGGGAATGGCTGAAAGCAGCCCTGAGGAAAAGGACCTGGACGTCTTGGGTGATGAAAAACTCCACATGAGCCTGCAGTGGGAGTGCAGCCCAGACAGCAACCCTGTGCTGGGCTGCAGCAAGGGCAGTGTAGGCAGCAGGGCAAGGGAGGGAATTCTGCCCCTTTACTCTGCTCTCTTCAGTACTCCTACTGTGTGCAGTTCTGGACTTCCAAACACAAGGATATGGGACTGTTAGAGCCAGTCCAGAGAAGGTCATGAAGGGCTGCAGCAGCTCTGCTATGAGGACAGGCTGCAGGAGTTGGGGGTCTTCAGCCTGGAGAAGAAAAGGCTATGAAAAGACTTTATAGTGACCTTCCAGTATCTGAAGGGGGCTACTGACGAGGTCTTGTAATGACAGGATGAGAGGTGATGGTTTTAAACTGGCAGAGGGCAGATTCAAACTAGATGTTAGGAAGAAGTTCTTTGCGGTGAGACACTGGCACAGGTTGCCCAAGAAGGTTGCTCCCTCCTTGGAGGATGTTCAAGGCCAGGTTGGATGAGGCCTTCAGCAACCTGTTCTAGTGGGAGATGTCCCTGCCTATGGCAGGGGGTTGGAACCGGATGATCCTTGAGGTCACTTCCAACTTAAACTATGATTC
>WAAF01018307.1:62516-108999 GCA_013400475.1 Tricholaema leucomelas
TGCCTTGAACAGCTCCAGGGACGGCGACTCCACCACCTCCCTGGGCAGCCCATTCCAGTAGCCAATGACTCTCTCAGTGAAGAACTTTCTCCTCACCTCGAGCCTAAATTTCCCCTGGCGCAGCCTGAGGCTGTGTCCCCTCGTTCTGGCATTCATTCTATGATGATGTTTAAGTGGTCACCTATTGTCAATGCTTGGGCAGGCGAGAAGCACATGGAAAAGTCCCCCTCCTTGATGGAAGAAGGTGCAGGGAGAACAGTGGATGCAGCACTGCAAAGCTAAGAGAGTAGCAAGCCCTAGGCAGAGAAGGGGACATCAGGTACATCGAGCACTAAGTAGTTGGCAGCTAAGAGGTACAGCAGAGCACCCAAATGAGCTTCTTTTCAGCCTTCTGCTCCTTCTCTCTTAGGGCTGGCTCTGCCCAGGGGCAAGCAAGCAGCCAGTTGCAACTCCCTGCTGGCTCCCCTGGGCCTACTAATGGTCTGTGGCTACAGGAATAATGTGATGTGTCAGGAAGGGGACAAATGCTGCAATAACAACGTCCACCCAAACTCAGGCAATGGCATGGTGTAATCATCCCTGCAGGACCCCCTCAGTAGAGCTAAGCTGGGGAAAGCCAAGTGCAGAAAGACATTATTTGCCTGTCCTTTATTGAAAATTTCAAAACCAAATGTTGCTGTCCCTAGAGACTTGGGCAAGTAAACTAAGTGACAGGCAAGATAAATGCTTCTTACTGCCAATGACATATCCAGCAGAGAAAGAGAGAGGATATTTTCATAACTTTGTTCTTTAAATGCCTTTGATAGA
Source organism: Tricholaema leucomelas (assembly GCA_013400475.1). NCBI lineage: Eukaryota > Metazoa > Chordata > Aves > Piciformes > Lybiidae > Tricholaema lacrymosa > Tricholaema leucomelas. Next base: position 63,324 of record WAAF01018307.1, read on the forward strand.
AAAGAACAGATTTATGGTTTGGCCTCTCAGGGAGGGAAAAATAAACTTAGAACTGTAGAAGTAGTTGTGCACCCAAGGATGCAAGTATGTGATCATCAGGTGCAGAGAAGGGAACAGCACTAAAGGTAAGTACTCTACCTCTGAATAGAAAGGCCCTACCTGCTGTTCACAATTTTCCTGACTTCTGTTCCCATTAGAATCTCTCAAATAAAGTACAATTCAGTATCCTATGAACAAAGTCATAACCTCAAAGAGGAACCAACCCAGATGCTCCTTTTACAGTTATACCATAAATAAAGGTACCAAAGGACATAAAAAATAATTATTCTTCAAATAGTTGTCTGTGTGTGTAAGAAAAAGCTAAAAAAAAATTAGATTCAATAAAAGAAACACATAAAGGATACTTTTTAGTAGGCCTCTGATAGCCTCTGTTACCAACTGCAGATCAACATAATTACTTTAATTTCACAATTATCCTCAGACTAGCAAAGGAAAGAGAATGAGGGCAAATGACAGGGAGCTGCTGGGGTTGCTGTCCCTGGAAGTGTTGAAGCCAAGCCTGAATGGGGTACTTAGTGCCATGGTCTAGTTGATTAGACAGGGCTGGGTGATAGGTTGAACTGGGTGAGCTTGGAGGTCTCTTTCAACCTGGTTGATTCTATGATCCTAAACGCCTGGCTGAGGCTCTTAGTGCCATGGTCTGGTTGATTGGTTAGGGCTGGGTGCTAGGTTGGACTGGATGAGCTTGGAGCTCTCTTCCAGCCTGGTTGGTTCTATGATTCTACTCCACCTTAGAGTGTAAATATTAATGTTAAGCACAATCATTGTCAAGAAAAGGATCAGCACTACCCAAATCGACTACTGCTGCAAAATAAGGTCCCCAGATCCTTGCACTGATGAATGCATATAGAGGAAGACAAGGAAGCATTTTTAAATGTCTACTTCAAGAGGTTTTCTAGAATCAGTAAAAGCATAGTAAGGATGAACCTAACTACTTATGAGGAGAGCCTGAGGGAGCTGGGGCTCTAGCTTGGAGAGGAGGAGACTAAGGGGTGACCTCATTCATGTTTATAAAGATGTGCAGAGTGAGTGCCAAGAGGCTGGAGCCAGGCTCTGCTGAGTGATGCCCAATGACAGGACAAGGGGCAGTGGGTAGAAGTTGAGGCATAGGAAGTTCCATGGAAACATGAGGAAAAACCATTTTCCCTGTGAGGGTGAAGGACACTGGAACAGGCTGCCCAAAGGGGTTGTGGAGTCTCCCTCTCTTTAGAAATTCATAATCTGCCTGGATGTGTTCCTGCTTGATCTGATATAGATGATTCTGCAGGAGGGTGAACTAGATGATCTTCCAAGGTCCTTTCCAACCCCTAACATTCTGTGATTTTGTGATACTTATCTTTCTGAAAAAAATCATATGCTTTATATCTGTCTTTAAATCATTTGGGATTTCCAGTCTGTTTATATCTTTGAAGGTGTTTAAATCCTAGTTGGTATCCAGGCAAAAATAGCTGGGTATCTCTCCCCTCAACAGCTTGATAAATGAGAACTTGTTCAGTGGAAAAACCCCTATCCTGTAATAGAGGGCAGGCTCTCTGTCTTATATTCCATCTGGCTTGCCACCCACACTGTAACCAATACACTTATTCATGGTTGCCATCAGGCCAGACTGGAGAAGGCATTGGTATTTCAAAAAACATCCAACAAGGCAAGCTGTCCTGAAGTCCTGATCCTCTGGGAGAAAAGGGCAGGGAGCAGCAGGGCTATTTGGACAGCAAACTGGAGAACAAATGGTGCTCAACCTAGGTCTCAGCTCCCTCTCGGTTCTCATCTGAATGTAAAGGACTCACTGAAATCCATAGCCAGATAGAATCATAGAATCAGTCAGGGTTGGAAAGGACCGCAAGGATCACCTAGTTCCAAACCCCCTGCCATGGACAGGGACACCCTACCCTAGATCAAGCTGGCCAGAGCCTCATCTAGCCTGGCTTTAAATACCCCCAGGGATGGGGCCTCAACCACTTCCCTGGGCAACCCATTCCAGGCTCTCACCACTCTCATGCTGAACAACTTCCTCCTCACATTGCAGTGTTTTCCCCTCTTCTAAGGCCATTTACTTTTTCCACTTCCAAGTGCAGATGTATATGTTTCTCCTACCTACCACATGCCAAATGGTTGTAGGAACATTATGGACTCTGGGATCAAAGCTTGCTCACTATATTCAGAATGTTCAAGTCAGTGAGAGTAAGACTAATTTTATGTTTTCATTTTACACAAGTTGAATTTTACACTGTGATTTATATTCAGAAGAGATAACAAACATAAAGCATCAAATGTTGGGCCTAAAATACAGAATTATAGAATCATAAAATGGTTTAGGTTGGAAAGGATCTCAAGGATCATCCAGTTCCAACCTCCTGCCATAAGCAGGGACACTTCTCACTAGAACAGGTCGCTCAGGACCTCATCCAACCTGGCCCTGAACACTTCCAGGGAGGGAGCAGCCACAACCTCCCTGGACAACCTGTGCCAGTCTCTCACCACCCTCACTGCAAAGAACCCTTTCCTAACATCCAGTTCAATCTCCCCTCTGCCAGCTTAAACCCATTCCTCCTTATGCTGTCATTACAAGACCTTGTCAATAGTCCCTCCCCAGCCTTTCTGTAGTCCACTTCAGATACTGGAAAGCCATTATAAGGTCTCCCTGAAGCCTTCTCTTCTGCAGGCTGCAGAGCCCAAATTCTCTCAGCCTGTCCTCATAGCAGAGGTGCTCCAGCCCTCTCATCATCTTCATGGCCTCCTCTGGACTCTCTCCAACAATTCAATGTCCTTCTTGTGTTGGGGGCTCCAGAACTACACACAGTACTCCAGCATAGCATAGGTCCACATGCCAAAATCAGCATTTGGAGTCCCATACAAATTTGGCTGAGGCTCTTTTTCTGCATTACAGGTACAGGTATTAGCCCATACCCAGACCCTTCTATATAACTGAATTCACCTCAAGATTAATTGAAACTGCACCAAGGCTTTCTGAAAGCCTTGGAAACTGGAGAAAACTATTTGCCGAACTGGAGTTGGCTTCTTATCTGACAAGGAAACCAGTAAAGGAGGTGGTGTCATATTTAGAAGTCACTCTACCCATTCATAGAATCATAGAATGGTTTAGGTTGGAAGGGACCTCAAGGATCATCCAGCTCCAACCCCCTGCCATAGGCAGGGACACCTCCCACTAGAGCAGCTTGCTCAAGGCCTCATCCAACCTGGCCTTAAACACCTCCAGGGAGGAAGCATCCACAACCTCCCTGGGCAACCTGTGCCAGTGTCTTACCACCCTCACTGTAAAGAACTTCCTCCTAACATCCAGTCTAAATCTCCCCTCCTCCAGCTTAAACCCATTCCCCCTCGTCCTGACATTACCAGACCTTGTCAATAGTCCCTCCCCAGCCTTCCTGTAGGCTCTCTTCAGGTACTGGAAAGCCACTCTAAGGTCTCCTGGAAGCCTTCTCTTCTCCAGGCTGCAGAGCCCCAACTCTCTCAGCCTGTCCTCATAGCAGAGCTGCTGCAGCCCTCTGAGCATCTTCATGGCTCTCCTCTGGACTCGCTCCAGCAGTTCATGCTCCCTCTTTAATGTTTCTGGAGCACATATCAATGTGTACCCACTTGGTAACATGTCCATTACACTCTGTTGCCACAACCAAATTCCAGTAGATGGTGTCATTTTCCCTGTCCATCTTCCTTGTAGATCACTAACGTAGGCTCAGGCATAATGTAATGTTCACTCCAGGCCCATGAAGATTGACATTGAAAATACATAGGATTACCTGTCCCCAGTTTTGAAAAGCAAACAAGAGACTTATTCTTAAAACCAGAGGGAATCACAGAATCAAGCAGGTTGGAAGAGACCTCCAAGCTCAGCCAGTCCAACCTAGCACCCAGCCCTGGCCAACCAACCAGACCATGGCACTAAGTGCCCCAGCCAGGCTTGGCTTCAACACCTCCAGGCACAGAGACTCCACCACCTCCCTGGGCAGCTCATTCCAATGCCAGTCACTCTCCCTGGCAACAACTTCCTCATAACATCCAGCCTAGACCTCCCCTGGCACAACTTGAGACTGTGTCCCCTTGTTCTGTTGCTGATTGCCTGAGAGAAGAGACCTCAACCCTCCCACCCTGCATTCCTGGCCAGATGTTACATAATATTTCTGTCACTGCCCACTCCTCAACTGAACCAGCACTTTGCTTTAAGTGTCCTGGACAAGTTCCCTTCTTTGCTGATGAACAAAACTCTTGCTGGTTTCCAGCAGGGAAAGCCCAAAACGTGAGGCTGGCTCAAGGAATTGGAGAAATGGATTTGGCTCTCTGTGGCTACTCAAGGAATTAGAGCTTCATTTGCATTTCCTTCATTACCCTTATGGCAAGTGTAAGGCTGCTGTGACCTCCTGCAAAAGCACTTCATCTCTTCAATACAGAAGGTTAGAAGACATTCTGTCTTTAAACACAGATATGCTTATGCAGTGTGTGCTCCCCTATTTGAAAGTCAGTCTCTTTCTGATGTGAATATGATTTCTCTTCAGAGTTTCTGCCATAATTTATCAGGTTGTCATTACTTACATTTTTTTCCCTGTTAAGGTTTGGAGCCGCTCACAGACAGATCAATCCACAGATAAAATGAGATTAAACATGATTTCTTTTTCCAAGGACTGAAGTCTGTTTGAATACTTTAATGTACTTCAGACATTTTGGTGACCAAAAGAATGATAGAGATTGTATAGCAGCATGAAGATAAAGTTAATTGAGTCTCTTTGGATCGCATCTGTTATGAAAGTAGTTAAAATAGTTTTGTGTATTTTGGATGAATTGAGGAAATGTCACTTTGATAATTTTTTCCCCCTTCTCTTTTCAGTCAGCATCCTTTTATTTTCATTTTCATACACCTGCTAAGAGTATCCTGCTGTATTCACAGTGCAGCATGAAGGGTTTCATATTTAGTGGAAAATGAACAATTCACACCCTGAAAATTCCAATTATTCAGTTCCCTGAAAGATTCATCTTTGGAGAATCAATGAAGAGCCAGGAGAATGGAATGTTAAGCCAGGAGAAAGTGAGGAAAATATATTTCCTTTTTTTTTTTTTTTTTTGTTTTGCTCTCAATAAAATGTTTTGGGGAAGGAGAGGCTTAAAATCAGCAGCTTTACAGCCTAAAAGAAACTAAGAGCAAAAGGTTGGTGAAGGATATCTTGGGGTTGTGCAGACTGAAGAAGAGGAGACTCAGGGGTGACCTCACTGCTGTCTACAATTACCTGAAGGGAGGCTGTAGCCAGGTGGGGGTTGGTCTCTTCTGCCAGGCAACCAGCAACAGAAGGGGACAAAACAGTAAGTTGTGGCAGGGGAGGTCCAGGCTGGGTGTTAGGAGGAAGTTGTTTGCCAGAGAGAGTGATTTGCATTGGAATGGGCTGCCCAGGGAGGTGGTGGTGGAGTCGCCATCCCTGAAGGGGTTCAAGAAAAGCCTGGCTGAGGCACTTAGTGCCATGGTCTGGTTGATTGGCCAGGGCTGGGTGCTAGGTTGGACTGGATGAGCTTGGAGGTCTCATCCAACCTGGTTGATTCTATGATTCTATCTACAATTTCACATAGTTGCATCATTATCAGGACGGATTTATTGCAGTTTGAGTTCTGCCAGATAAGCTTGAAGAGGGAAATAATATTAAAAGGAAGTTGTACTTCTCCTTCCACTGAGTCATAGAATCATAGAGTGCAGCTTTAGATATTGAAACAAACTTTGGCATCTTGTTGGGGCTCTACTGATTCTATAAATTCCTCTACATCTACAAGAACAACCATCATAGGAGTAAAATGAGCAGAGACAGACAGGAAATTTTCCTCTTTAAGTTCTCTTCTGGCCACTCTTCTGATCACAAAATCCCATGCAGACTCTAGACAGCAGAGCTCCCTATCTAACCCTCTATGATGCAAATATGCAATCAATTTTGGAACACAGATTAAGGTCTGCAATTTCCCTGTCACAATGTCTCATGCCAATCGATAGGAGCATTTTGCAGTAATGGTATCCACTAAAGACAAGTTCATTATTGTCTTTGTCACATTATTCAAGTAACATGAGAGCCTCAACGGCTGATGAAAGACAGTGGTAAAGAGTGTGTAACATAGAAAACTGCCTCCTTCTGAAAGGGTTACCACCTGAATGGCTTGGTTTGGCCATGTTTCACTGTAATAACCCAGTGGGAGAGAGGAAGGGAGAAATGTAATGAAACAGAAAGAAAAGGTGTGTNAGTCCAGCCAGCAGCCTCAGCTTCTCCCCAACAGGCAAAGCTCCCAGCGAAGAGAAGAAGCAAGTGACCTAATCTTTGTTTTGCCTTTCTTCTTTACACATCCCAGCAAGACTGTGAGGGAAGTAGACCTCACCATTGTTTTCATTTTACAGCCTATCATCTAGTTCTTCTCACCAAAACATGCTAGCTAGGCTCAGACTAGCACAAAAGGTCTGCAATGTACCTCTGGATGGAGGTATGATGCATGGGAACAGAGTGTATTTATAGCCCACCAAGGCCTGTCTTCTACTAGAATAACAGGAGCATCATTTACTAAACAAACATCAGCTGCCTATAGATCTCTGACACTTTGACCATTTAGGCAGCTCAAAAAACTTCACATGCAGCCATCTATTAAAGAGCACTAAGAACCAAGGCAAAAAATCATACAGATTGTTGCTCTCAAAGCTGGGGGCAAAAAAAACTGGACAGGCATTTCTTTTCATCCCAGGTACACCACATCAACCTGTCAGAGCCACCTACAGCAAGGGAGGCAACACATCTCTTCTTTCACCTGGAAAACACCACCCAAACCAAGGGTGGCTGATCTGAAAATAAACACAGGCATGGACACGCTTCCTCAGTTTCCTCAACCGACAATCCCACCCTGACTCTCCAGGAAGACTTCCTTCAGCTGCAAACCAAACCCATAAAGCATCTGAAAACATACTTCCTTTTTTGCTTGGATTCTCATTTCTATTTCACATGTAATGTGGATCACTCAGCAGTTCTGTGGCATAACAGAAAGACAGTTATTGCTCACAGCAGTTCAAAAGTCCATGCTCACAGGGATGGCACTGCTGACTTTGGGCTACTAAGAAGTCTTCCCAGAAGCCAGATGGGTTATGTGAGACGATCAGCGTGTGTTCCAAAGTGTTCTTAGCAAAAGCATCAGAACCTCTGCCTCAATATTTCATGGTGAAATAGCTAACCATAGCAAGGCAAATGAACTAGAAATTATCCCCTTCTTGCTTTCTCTTTTCAGAGCTGCCCTGATGGTAACATCTGAACATGAGCCAGCAGCGTGTCCAGGTGGGCAGGAGAGCCAATGGCATCCTTGCCTGGATCAAGAACAGTGTGGCCAGCAGGATAAGGGAAGTTATTCTGTCCCTGTGCTCAGTACTGGTCAGGCCACACCTTGAGTGCTGTGTCCAGTTCTGGGCTCCTCAATTCAAGAGAGATGTTGAGATACTGGAACATGTTCAGAGAAGGGTGACAAAACTGGTGAGGGGCCTGAGGCACAGCCCTGTGAGGAGAGGCTGAGGGAGCTGGGGGTGTGCAGCCTGCAGAAGAGGAGGCTTAGGGCAGATCTCATTGCTGGCTACAACTACCTGAAGGGAGGTTGTAGACAGCTGGGGTTGGTCTCTTCTCCCAGGCAACCAGCAACAGAACAAGGGGACACAGCCTCAAGTTGTGGCAGGGGAGGTCCAGGCTGGATGTTAGGAAGAAGTTGTTGGCAGAGAGAGTGATTGGCATTGGAATGGGCTGCCCAGGGAGGTGGTGGAGTCGCCATCCCTGGAGGTGTTCAAGCAAAGCCTGGCTGAGGCACTTAGTGCCATGGTCTGGTTGACTGGACAGGGCTGGGTGCTAGGTTGGACTGGCTGAGCTTAGGGGTCTCTTCCAACCTGTTTGATTCTATGATTCCATGACTGGTGGGAAAAATATCTACAAGAGTGTAGCTCTGTAATCCCTTCCACCCGTGCACTGCAACTTCCCATACAAGATGGAGCTTGGTTGTGTTGTTGTGTTGTTTTAAGAAAACCTCATGGAGAGTGGATGGAAGAATTGTGAACCACACTGTAAGATACAGGTGGCCACTCTATACCCTTCAGTGTTAATAGTCACTAACCACCATCCTGCATCTGTTTTCCAGAGCTGTTATTTACTTGGTCAGGAAATCCTACAATTTCTGTTCACAATTGCTTAAGATTCAGCTGGTCCACAACCCTGAAAGAGAAGATCTCTGCAGTTTAAACAATAACAGAAGGGCATTTTGCCCACTATTTTTTATCTCTTGTGCTTTGCTAAATCTGTCCATTTTTGTTTGCCAAAAGCTTGCTGCACTCTGGACTATAGCTCATTGCAGTTCACTCTGAGTTGTCCACTCTTTGCAATCATGTTGTATTTCCATACTAGTGCACTACCACAAATACAGCACTGTTCTAGAGGCTTACAGACCTGTAACCCTACAACCTAGCCTAGGCAAGGAGAGTTAAATCTTAGCAGAACTGTAGTAACTGGTGTAAAACCTGCTATTTATTTCTGTGGCTCTTCAGAATCACTTGAAACAGCCAGCACTCTTTCAATCACAGGCAAGATACACTCAACTTAGGGCACGCATATGTGTTTGAAAGTTGTTTGGATGTGGTGCCTGGGGATATGGTTTAGAGTGAACTTTGTAGAGTAGGGTTCTTGGTTCTACTTGGTGATCCTGAGGGGCTTTTCCAACCTGAATGTTCCTGTGATTCTGTGACACGTGTCCAACGAGTTTTTAATTCTTTTCTGTAAGGAGCTGACCACTTCTCCAAGCTATCCTAATGCTTGATTATTCTTCTCCTTTGAAAGTTTTTCAGGACAGCAACCAAAATCTCTTTTTTCTTAACTTCAGCCTGTTCAGCCTTGTTCTGTGAGAACACAGAAAGGTGTCTGATCCTTTCTTTTTTCATCTTTTTAAACACAAAGACCTTACATGGAGATTGACCCAAGCAAGTGTATTTTTAAAAGCACTTAAATACAAGCAGTCTCTAATTATGGAACGCCACAGTTTGCAAGCACTAAAATATATGCTATTCAAACACTAATTTTATGTCTGAAGGTAACTAATTGCCTAAGGCATGAGACCCATGGGGCCACAGCACCAAAAAAATCATTTTGTTTCTAAGTCATATTGCAAGGACATCTACAGGATGTATGAGGTCTAAGAGCACTGTACAGCAATATCACAGAACCACAGAAACATTCAGGTTGGAAAAGACCTCCCAGGATCATCAAGTCCAACCATAATCCTGACTCTACCAGGTTCACCCTTAAACCACAGCCCCAAGCACCACATCCAAACGACTTTTAAACACATCCAGGTATGATGGTTTGGGTGTCCCCTGCCCCCACACACTTTAGAAATCACCCAGACTAGACTCAGTCGGCTCTGGAAATTTGAATGAAGCTTATATTTACAGCTGGCACAATTTACAAGCAGATATTTACAGTATATACAGATATAGACAGAAATAGACAAGGTAAAAAGGTAATACAGAAACACAACTCCCCTCCCAGAAACCTGAGTCCCCAGGAGGGGCTCTCAACNCCATTGTTTTCATTTCTCAGCCTATCATCTAGTTCTTCTCACCAAAACATGCTAGCTAGGCTCAAACTAGCACACCAGGGTTGATGACATTATCACCTCCCTGGGCAGCTCATTCCACTCTTGCTGGGAAAAAAATTCTTCCTCATGTCCAGTCCAAACCTACCCAGTCGCAGCTTGCATAAGGAAGGAGAAAGAAGCAGGATGATTTCTTGGTTCAGATGGCCACCACTAATGGAGACACAATTCACATTTTGAGAGAAGAGCCATGTGAACCATCAAACAGGAGATTAAAAATCCACAGACTATCATTTGGAGGTGATAGTGGTAATTGTTTTGGAGGTTACATAGCATAACCACAGTGACTAGCAATACATTTCTGTCATAAGCAACTATCATAGAATCAACCAGATTGGAAGAGACCTCCAAGATCATCCAGTGCTAACTTAACAGCATCCCTGTCCTAGACGATATATTCTTCAGATAACATTTCCTGTAGGGCATTCTACACTGCCACTCACAAATGTGACCATGATCTTGATCACAGTTACCAAAATATTGAAATAACTCCTGTGAACCTTACTTGGCTCTGTAGCTGGCACTTGAGGTTCAGCTTAAACCGTAGATAGATGTCACATTTCCTTTCCCCTACGCCTAGTTAGTTTTAGCAGATTAAAAACTTGGTGAGGCACAGCTGATAAAGCTGTGTGGTGGCAGAAGGCCATCCACCTTCAAAGCAGCATCTCTGCTGCATAGGCTCATTTTCAGCCTGCTTGCTCCCCAGCTACTCTTTCATTCAGCACTCAATTGGATGTTCAAAGCAAATGCAAAGCCAAGACTGTAAGCCATTTTATAAGGTCTCAGGCCAAAAGTTCAACATATCTCTGTGCCACCTTGTGACTGAATAGGATTCTTTAATTTCATGTGCCTGGAGGTCTAATAGATTTGCTTTTATATGGTTGTCTGCCTTCTGTAAACTACTTTAAAAAGTGGACATTCTTTCACTGACTTCTTTCTGGCTGCAATCCTCAGCAACAGTTAAATTCCTCCCTTTGTGCTTGGAAATCTTCTTTCATAAAACTCTGTGCTGGAGGTGTAGTTGAAAATGACAGTCATTTATCTGATGTCACTTCATCTGGGAGTGCCATGCTCTCACCTGTCAAAACTAAGCCTCTTTACCATGGTCTCTTTAGAGAATTCCCAGTGCCGCAAGGCTTTTCTTTCATGCTCACATCACCTCCAGGAGCAGTTGATAGCAGTGAGCACAGTCAGCCCAACAGCCCCTTGGTGCCCACTGTTCCCCCATGGGGCCAGGCACAGCCCAGTGCAACTCAGGGATGCTGAGAGCCTTCCAGTCACAGAATCACAGAATTTCTTAGATTGGCAAAGCCCTTCAAGCTCATCGAGTCCAATCGTTAGTTTCACACTGACAAGTCCTTGGCTAAACCAAATCCCTCAGCACAACATCTCAGCACTGTCAATGGCTATGGTTGGAAAGGACCACCAGGGACAGTCCTCTGTTATCATTCTGGCTGCCTTTCCCTACTTGATTCTGCAGTGCACACACACATAAGTGTCCTTTTATCCATCTTCAAGCAGTTCATCTTTTCCCCAGACCTACAACAGCCTTCAGCCCTCTGCTCCAACACTAGAACTTTTTAAAAGAAAAAACCAAACTTCACAGTCTCATAATTGTCCTTCCATGACCCTTGTTAGCCTTTCCATCTGGTACCTTTCTGGCTGCTCAGTCCCATCGAGAGATCCTCACACACAGATATTTGCTAGCCAAAAGAACTGTATGAGTGAGTAAAGGAATTTGGGAAGCCAGGAAACTGCCCAGTGCCCTCTGATGTTTGACAGTGCACAGCTATTTTTTTTTTCTCTGACTGCAACATGGCCTGGGCTAAAATCAGGCAGTTTTTAAGGAGGAAGAAGATAGTAAAGGAATGAGGTGTAAGCTTACCAGTGAGTAACAGGGAAAGTTACCATTTTGTTTTCATCAAGACTAATTTCTGAAACTAAGGATTGCTGGAGGATAATTCTCTACTGACAGAGGAAAAATTATGTGAATCTGAAGCTATGGATGTTGATAGAGGCTTTTTTCCCTTAGATTATTTAGAAACATTTGAAATCAGACAGCCATCCACTGGAGGCTAGTGACCAGGGCACACTGAAAGGTAAGTAATCGTGGCTGGGGAATGCTGACACATATCTGCTCTCCTTAAGTGGCTTACTTGGAGGCATTTTAGCATCTCTGTTTATTATATAAAGAGCAAGTGGCTCAAGAACACACACAGTCAGAAAGTATGACAGTATCACAGTATTACCAAGGTTGGAAGAGACCTCATAGATCATCAAGTCCAATCTGTTACCACAGAGCTCAAGGCTAGACCATGGCACCAAGTGCCACGTCCAACCCTGCCTTGAACAGCTCCAGGGACGGCGACTCCACCACCTCCCTGGGCAGCCCATTCCAGTAGCCAATGAGTAATGTGAACAGGAAAAAAAAAAATAGAGGGAAACTTTGGCTTACACTATAAACTGCCATTCAAAACTACTCATGTGATCACCCTCCAGAAGGCAGGGCAGACCCTTAGATAAGAAGGTAACATGATGGGAGAGCTGACAAAAACTGGAATGCAGCCTAAGCAATTAGTAGACTGTCAGTAACTGGAATTAAGTAATCAACTTCAACCACTGTGAGAATGTACTGTGGGGAACACTCTTCCACTGGTAAGGAGATGAGCAGGATAATGGTATGGCTTTTCCTTCTCTAGCTGCTACAATTTGAGTGCAGAATAATCCACAACAGTGAAATGACTGCAATTCGACAACGAAATACCAGGATCAATATCTGACTCACAATTCTCTTATTCTTTCTTCAAATCCACCTTAAGTGTCTTAATACTGTGCACACATTAAGAGACTCTTACTCTCTTACTCCTTCTGGGTGAGTGCACCTGAAGCAGAATTCTGCCGGTGTGGTCTCAGGTTGTGGTATGCATTGACTCAGACTTTTTCCTTTTCATATATACTGGAATAACCATTTATTAGAATCAGAGTAAAGAAAAGAGCACTTGAATTCTAAGACCCATCCTGAACTTCACTACTGAGTTCTGTGTCACTTTGGCTGGGCCATTTAACAACTGCCTGCTGAATAACTGATACAGCAGCATCTACTCACCTCACAGACACATCGCAAGGCTTAATAAAGGTGAAACTACTGCTGCTCCCTGCAAAGTGGTTACGAAGAGAGGCAGGACCCAGCTATAACCTGGTGTTCCCAAGCACATAAGGCTTTCTTGGGTGTCATGCCTACAGCAAGTGCCAGCCTAAGGGGCCACAGCAAACTATGCTGTGCACACAGTTAGCATTTTGCCCATCAGCAGGTGCAGAGAGTCCAGATGCTGCTTCTCTCAAAGGCAGGTTGCAAGGATTGCCAATGCCTTGGGTAGGAAATCTGCAACTTCCCCTGTGCCAAGCAGATCTGTTCTGATCAAATCACTCATACAAGCACCCCAGGACCATGGTCCTGCCTGCATTACTCAGTGCTGTACAAACAGCTATCAGGGTTATCACAGTGGACAGCAGCTTGGCCTACTCACATCTTAGCCTTACATCTGCCCATAGCATGACCCAGCTAGCTGCTAATGGAGTGCAGAGGAAAAAAATTGTTTCAGACCATCCTTTCCTGAGCTCATTTCCCAGGAAAGATATGCCACAGAGCATTACAGGCCTGGGAAGAGGCACTTGTAGTATTTTGAGTACTGTGTCCAGTTCTAGACTCTTCAATTCAAGAGAGATGTTGAGGTACTGGAATGTCTCCAGAGAATGGCGATGCAGTTGGTGAGAGGCCTGGAACATAAGCCCTATGAGGAGAGGCGGAGGGAAGTGGGGTTGTTTAGTCTGGAGAAGAGGAGGCTCAGTGGTGATCTCACTGCTGTCTACAACTACCTGAAGGGAGGCTGTAGCTAGGTGGGGTTGGGCTCTTCTGCCAGGCAACCAACAACAGAACAAGGGGACACAGTCTCAAGCTGTGCCAGGGAAGGTCTAGGCTGGATGTTAGGAGGAAGTTGTTTGCCAGAGAGACTGACTGGCATTGGAATGGGCTGCCCAGGGAGGTGGTGGAGTCACTGTCCCTGGAGGTGTTCAAGAAAAGCCTGGATGAGGCACTTAGTGCCATGGTCTAGTTGATTGGATAGGGCTGGGTGCTAGGTTGGACTGGCTGAGTCCCTGCAACTTGGTTGATTCTATGATTCTACGATAGTGCTGCTCACACCCAGATGCTCCATTCCCCTTGTGGCAATGTTAAGACAGCCCTCAGTCCCCCTAAGATGCCCAGTCTACAACTGGTCCTCAGTTAGCAGCTGTCAAGAAACAAAACCAAGTTCAAGACTTTGCTTACGACAACAGTCCTTGCAGCCAGACACCTGGGTGAAGGACTAGGAGCCTGTAATCGAAGCACACCTTGTGACAAGAGGCAGGGATGCAACAGTGATTTTCTAGATTGCTTGCATTTGCATAGCAATAAAACGTTCATCCTCATGGCCCACTCTAGCCCCTGTTCACATTTTTATCACTATACCTGAGGTCTAGGGGAAGGAAGGAGAGTAACAGAGCCATGGAAGAGCCTCCTTTGGAAAAGACAGCTGTAACGGAGCTTATCTCTATCAACAGCAGCTTAACCTGAAATGCTACAGTGGAAGATTGCAGCACTCTGTTAAGAAAACATTCTGTAAAATAAGATCACTTCTAACTTCTGGTAAGCCCTAGCCCTTTTTTTTTTTTTCCTGTTTTTTTCCCCTTTTCTTCTTTTTAACTTTCTTCCCTTCCCACCCCACCTCTTGCAGCAAGGCCAGGATTTTTGCCAAAGGAAGCCATGCTGTCACCTGTGGCTTTTGCAATGGAGATGTATCTGACTGTCTTAACTGATGCACTGCTTATGATAGTTCAATTAACCCAGGCAAAGACCCAGCGTTTCTGTGATAAAGCTCTAATCTCTCTCTGTCCCCAGTGTCTCAGCAGAGGATGCAACCTAGATGCACTTTGCACATGTTGATAAAGTTCCTTAATTGCCTTCATAGCAAGGACAAGTGGTAGAGTTTTCCGAGTTCGCCGTTTTCCCCAGTGTGGCAGAAAGATGAACAACCCTTATCTTTTGCTGAAAAGAAGTGTAGGCAGGAAGGTGTTAGAGGCATCAAGTCCCAAACTATCAGACTGGATAATCTGTAAGAAATTCAGATCTTCAAGTTATGGCTAGTAAGACATGAAGACCCCCTTGGCTGGGAGGCAGCAAAGCCCTGTCTGCCCACTGCATATTTTCAAGGAGGTAAAGGTACTGCAGGAGACTAAGAAGAGCTGCGATTTTTCACTTCCATTTTAACCTGTAAAATCAGCTGCTTGATACTAACTTGCTGCTCATTATCATGGATAAGGCAGGCTGCAAATGCAGTGTGATACCTTCTAAATACTGAATAATGAGCTATTTCTGATAATACCCGGTCCAAATTTAATCTTCTTGCCTCAGTGAGTTTTCTGGCTGGGATTTGTGATGGTGCAGCTAAGCAAATCACCAAAACTTCATGGACAAATACAGAAGAATTATTGATTCCTTGGAGGGCAGGTTCCTTTTGGGATAAACTGGCACAAGAAAGAACCAAGCAAGCTCAGCACATATCTCAAAGTGTTCAGCAAAGGGCACCCTCTGTGCTCAGCTGCTCTCAGGAGATAAGGTATTTGCATACCGGACAGGCAGGTACTTGTTACTACAAGAGGATTCATAATGGGAGTTTCAGTGGATTATAAACTGTAATAACCTCATAAGTGAGAATTTCAGTGTAATCTCTATGAAACAAAGCATCCCATAATGTCAGAGAAAGGGCCTTATTTTTATTCAATGACAAGAAGCATTGAAGAAACACATTTTGCAGACTGTAAGATTCAGCTTAGCAGTATCTAGTTAAGACGTTCAGGGAAAATCACTCATGTGTTAGCAAGATTCCACAGCTAAAGGCATTGGCACATCAGTCTGACTGAAGGAGAGGCTCGTGAATTCAGTGGGCACACAATGTGGGATCAAGATGGGTCAGGAAAACAAGTAGGGAGAAAAAAACTCAGACAAACAAACCAACCAACCTGCTGAAAGTCTGGCCTCTTCAAAAGACACTCTGTTATGCTTTTCCCTCAAAGGTTCATCATCTTACCTCCTCCTCTAGGTGAGAAGTATGCTCCTGGGGAATGGAGAGTTCATTCCCCTTCTCCTCTGACCTGACTGGGATTGTTTAGCCTGGAGAAGAGGAGGCTCAGGGAAGACCTTATTGCTGTCTACAACTACCTGAAGGGTGGTTGTAGCCAGGAGGAGGTTGCTCTCTTCTCTCAGGCAGCCAGCACCAGAACAAGAGGACACAGCCTCAAGCTACGCCAGGGGAAATTTAGGCTTGAGGTGAGGAGAAAGTTCTTCACTGAGAGAGTCATTGGCTACTGGAATGGGCTGCCCAGGGAGGTGGTGGAGTCGCCGTCCCTGGAGCTGTTCAAGGCAGGATTGGACGTGGCACTTGGTGCCATGGTCTAGCCTTGAGCTCTGTGGTAACGGCTTGGACTTGATGATCTATGAGGTCTCTTCCAACCTTGGTAATACTGTGAGACTGTGATACTGTGACTGCCTTTTTCTTCCACCTGTAACACACCCAATGCTGCCAGGAGAAACAAAACCATAGGAACCTGCCAGCTCTGATCACCTAGGAGAATGAAAGATGGGATAAGGAAAACTAAAGAATGGATCTTCACAAGGTACTAGGCAGTTCTTCCAAGATGGTCAGGCATACTTCATGTCACAGTGTCAGACTTCTGCCTACAACAATCCAGGTTAGATATCTCAAATACCAACTGCTGTGGTTCTAACAGAACTCAAATGCTGCAAAACCTGGGAGCATCCCACGAATGCCACCTATGCTCCAGGCCTTTGTTTATTTACTATACAGATCACACTCCCTTCTCCAATGCTGCAAACTGCCCTACTCTCCCACAGCTACTTAGGAGCAAGCAAATTGCAGGCAAGTGCTGCTGACCAAGGTTATCTCAGAGATGCTTCTGTCCCAGTGGTAGCAACATGGGAAGTCCCTTCATTTGTGTGCTAGTTTGAGCCTAGCTAGAATGTTTTGGTGAGAAGAATTAGATGACAGGCTGTGAAAAGGAAACAGTGATGATGTCTACTGCATTCATAGGCTTGCTGAGATGTATAGGAACAAGAACCCAAACACAGATAACACAGTTGCTCTCTGGGCTTTGTGGGATGCACTTCTCTCTCTAACCTAACCTGCCACCTCTGTGACTAATCCATCTGCTTCCTAACCGCCCTGGCCGACCCTCCAAACTTTCCTTGAATATAAGGCAACGTCTTGTGTAAGGTAGAGGGGTAGGGGGAAGGTGGAAGGGTGGTTGAGAGCCTCTCCTGGGGACTCAGGTTTCAGGGAGGCGAGTTTCGTTTCTGTATTACCTTTTACCTTGTATATTTCTGTCTATAACTGCATATATTGTAACTCTCTGCTTGGATATTGTGCTAAGCTCTAAATGTAAAGCTTCAGTTTTCCAGAGCTGATAAGTCTAGTCTGGGTGACTTTCCAAAGCTGGGGGGGAGGGGGGGGAGGCAGGGAACACCCAAACCACCATCACAATTTGTAAGATAGTTACAGAATAGTGGAGGGAAGTCCAGAATGGTTACCTGTCAGATACGTCTCAATCTGCTAGTTTGTTCATCTTTTCTGTGGCAAAGGAGAATGAGGAACTTGCTCTTCAAAACGGAAGTGAAGTGTCAGAGGGCAGCTCACAGAAGCACAGAACGGTAGGGGTTGGAAGGGACCTCTGGAGACAGTGCTAGAGCCGGTTTGCCTAGAGCAGCTTGCACAGGAATGCATGCAGATGGGTTTTGAAAGTCCAAATCAAGTACCAATGGGGTGCACAAAGTCTAAGCAGCACAGAAGCACTCTTAAGAGCTTGAAGAGAAGGAGAAAGTCAGTGTCTGTCCTACTGGGACTATGAAATGTACGCAAAAATGTAAATAAATGCAGTTAGTCCCCAAAAATTAGATTCAAGTGAAGACAGCTCAGAAATGTCAGAGACCCTTGAGGTTAGTTCTGCAATCTGCACTTGCACTTCCTTGGATTTAATTAGCTGCAAGGCAACCTAGAAAGAGTCTCAGAAATTCCTGACATACTCTGGACTCTTTCCAGTCATTAGAGAAGCTTGCCTTCAGTATGAATTGGTCTAAGTATGGTTGTGAATGTAAACAGCACTGTAACTGCGCCTCGAGTCTACAGCTAGTCAAAAAGACAGAAGAAAATGATCCCTGCTGCTTTATTCCAAAGAAAATTGCATATTCCTTCTATTGAAGTCCACATGTGATTCCCCCCCCCCCCCCCCAAATAATAAGCNAGCACACATATATATGGTTATATTGCTGTGTTCCCTAGTCTATTGCATTTGGCCTTGTGCCCACAGCAAAGCAGAACAGGGCATTTGCAATTAGAGAAGACATTCTCTGTTTGACTGTATCTTATCTCTGCTCTCTTCTGTCTCCTGCTTGGAAAAACAGACATCACAGTGGTTGGTCAAAGTAACATTTTTTCTGCTGGAACTTGATCAAACCCATACTGAAATTGCAGGAGCCAATTAAGTGTCTCTGATTTACAGATTAATAAGGGAACTCTGTCTCCTGATTAGAGAAGGTCAGCAAAAACAAGTGCCAGAAAAGGGAAAGTGTTTGCACAGAAAACAGACGATGACTGTAAATGACCAAAAGCTGGGAACCCACTCTGCTTATCTGGTGCTCTTGACTAGCTCCACAACTGCATTGCTTCTACTGAGAAGCAACGGACCAAAAGACCAAACAGCCTCTGTCTCTTTGCTCATAATCAACTCAGTGTTAGCAGAAGCACTTTATAAACTACGTTATTAAGTTAGCACAGTCAGTAACAGGCTCTCTGTCTTCCTATGTGCAATCCAATCTGATATTCACTGTGATATCTTGAGGACAATAAAACTGATAAGATATAATTTCTTAGGCTAAATTGTAGTGTAAAAACTTCAATGGGCTCCATGGAGAAGGGTCAACTGTGGAACTAGCCTCAAAATTCCTGCATGCTGAGCTAATACCTGACCTGTCTTGTGAAACACAGCCCCACTGCAACTCCATTGCAGAAGATGGAGTGGAGCCAAAGGGGATGGAGCAAGCTGTCAAGCTGGATTGTTCTTCACTGGGGAAGGTGTATTTTGATGTAACATTAGGAACTGTGGCAATAAGCAACCACATTCTTAAGCTCCAGCCAGAAAAAAAAATGATGCTTATCCGTCAGCCAGGAGGCTTCTTAATTTTAAGGCCCTGGTGACAGCAAAGGTCTTCTCCAGGAGGACTTCCAGCATGGATACCTCTCTAGCAGAAGGCAAAAGCACTCAATACAGTAAAAACTTTCCCATTTTCTTTATTTCCATCCTGATTTGCATTTCCTAACACAACAATTGTGTCCATTGTGGCCAGGTGAGCACAGGTAATTTACTGCTTACTTTAACTTGGTAAGTAGGTGCTGAGCCACCAGGACAAAAGGCACTTAATAAATCCATAGAAGAAAGTAAAATAACTCATATCAAGGATGCAAAGGCAGACAAAGAGAGTTATGGTTATTCATGTGAATGCTACTCCTCTGCAGCACTGGTCTCACTGGCACCTCACTGTGAAAAGTGTTTCTCTCACTGTCTCCCCACACCACCAATCTTGCCCATATGCCAGATGCTGCTGTGACCCACATAGAGCCACTTCCAGCTCCACAATGGATAAGGTAGAAATGCTGAAAGAAGCATCACCACCTCACCACACTTCTCCTCTCACTGCTCTCCACCAAGTGCCCCACTGCAAGGCTCAAGTTTCAGCTTAGTGAAATCATCCCTGTCTTGCAAGAACAGGACAAGAAAAAAGCCCAGCAGAAAATCCTAGCACTGGGGCTTTCCACGGGGTGCCCGTTGCCAGGGGCTGCCTGTGCCAGGCTCTCCCAGTGCATGCCTGCAGACTCAGTGGTTTCTGAGAAGCACAAGGACGAACCCATTCTACCCCAGTGCTCACTGTGCACTCCTTGTAGGAGGGTATAAAGCTGTGAATTGTGTAAGGCAGCAGAGCTTTCAATTATCAAAACCATCATCCCTGGAGCCTGTGGCTGGTAGAATTATCAAAAGCAGCATCTCTGGAGCCTGTGGCTGGTAGCAGCCACCTTGATGCGAAGCAGCAACGCTCCTTGTGAAGGACACGTTCTCCCTCACTTGCCTTCCAAGTCCCACACAGATCACTGAGGCTCCTAGGAACCTGCAAAGGATGGTGAGGACTTTTTCCACCACTATCAGTTAACAGAAGACACCACTTCACTGACTGTATCCCATAGACACGCAACTGGATTTGGACCCCAGATGTGCCTGATCTTGAATACAAGTGGAGACCAACTGCTCGAGCAGGACTGTCTCTATGCATGGTTTCTGCACAAGAGGATGATCCCAGGTCACTTCCAGGTAATCTCAGATATGGCCTGGACACTAGTGAAGCCTGACTTTTGTACAAAAGGTCATTGCTGAGTGCAAGGATAGGTCTGCATTTTGGTTGCACTATCATTTTTGGTCTTGCACAGAAAATATAGACTTGTAAGCAAGTTTGATTGAGATAAGAATTCCTTTAAATCTGAAGTTTAGGTTCAGAACGACTCCTAGGAAAAAAATAGAGCAGATTAGGAAGAATGAGAAATTTTTGCTATTTGTAATTTCACAGCAAAGAGGAACAGATTTACATGGATGGATGGGTGAAAAAATGGATACAGACAGCCATGCATTATTTATTATCTTCTTATGTTATAATACATACAACTACTTTTTAAACATGACAGTCATTGTTACAACCATCAGCCTGTTTAGATGATTTAAACAGGCTTTTTAGTTTTGTTTTGGGGTTCTTTTTGTTACCAAATACATGTCATAGTTCACATCTGAACCACAAGTGACATGGGGAAATGTCTCTTTGGGCAACCTAGCTTCCTTTGAAGTGTCTGCAACTCTGAATCCAACCCCCTCATGTTAATTGGTTAGACATCTGATTTTTCTTTCTTCTAAGGCCTATTTAAAAATTCACTACAAAGACATCGGATCTGCAGTGCTGACATTATAAATTTAAGCTACTGAGGCAACAGAATAAGAAAGCCATCTTGGGAGTTAACACAACTTGGGCTGAATGCTTTGTATTTGCCATTTGTTTTCATGATGCACTTTAATAAAGGAGACAGCTGCAAGAGTCAGACTTCTGAAAAGAATCTTATTGATAAGACTGATTGTATTTTAATAAGCAAACCAATTAAAATATACAGTTCCCAGGGCTGAGATCTTGTATGTCAGCTTCTCTTTTGTCTGTACTGAAACTCATCTCTGTAGGCAATTTAGCATTCTGATAGCTCCAAAGATGCATTATCTGATTAGAATTTTAAAAAACATGTTTATTAAAGATTTCTCAATCTACACTCCACTCTTTCAATGGTCATTAAAAGGTAGATCAGTGAGTCTCTGAGCCAATACAACATTTTCTGACCATCTTCTCTTTTGTCAGCATGGAAAGAAGTTTACCAATAGAGATGAACTACATGCAGCTTTACAAACCAGGGAGCCTGATCTTGTGAGGATAGCAGTCATGTTGATTTGAGTAGGAAGAATAAAATGGAAACACATTACTCCCCTGTGCAAGAGCTGGAAAGAATAAATGAAAGGGGAAGAAATGGGTTGCTCAAGTGCACAGCCAGGAGATGTTGTGGGTCAGATTCTCTGCTGTATGCTTTGCCCTCTCCATGAGCATGGGCGACTGCACTCTCCAGATCCTGGACACAGAAGAGAGTGGGATGATTGAAGGAGAGCCTATGAGCAGGGCCAGAGGTTATATTCTGCAAAGTTAGACCACTAGCAAACCACAGTCATGCAGAATGAGTTATTCCACTGCTGTGACAGTCAGGAGAGTTCAGAAATCTCACCCCATGTCCAGCACTCTGCATGACCACCTCCCAGCTCAGCTTTGTTCAATATTTGAAGGCAGGCATTTGGATATGTGCTAGTTTGAGCCTAGCTGGGATATTTTAGTGAGGGAAATTATAGATTGTGAAAAAGAAACAATGGTGATGGCTACTGCACTCATAGGCTTGCTGAAATGGATAAGAACAAGAACACAAACACAGATAACACAGTTGCTGTATGTCTGGCTGCCTGCACTTTTTCCCCTAGTCTGCAGCCTGTGTAACTAATCCTTCTGCTTTCTAATCCCCCTGCTTTCTAATCCCCCTGCTTTCTAATCCCCCTGGCTGATCTTCCAAACTCACCCTGCACATAAGACAAAGTCTGTGATAAGGTAGAAGGGTGGAAAGAAGGTGGCAAGGTGGTTGGGAGCCCCTCCTGGGCACTCTGGTTTCTGGGAGGGCTGTTGTGTTTCTGTATTGCTTTTAACTTGTATATTTCTGTATACAACTGTACATATTGTGACTCTCTGCTTGCATCTTGTACTAAACTGTAAATATAAAGCTTCATTCCTTAATTTCCAGTCTAGTCTGGGTGATTTCAAACCATCCATCACAGGATACTGCAGCAAACAGACATCTTGGCTATCAAAAAATACCTCCAAAGAGAAGGGAAATCTATTCTTCACTTTGTCTTTGGTTGTACTCATCTAATCAACTGCTGCAAATATACTAGATACACCTCTAGTTTGGATCCATTCCTCCTAGTCCTATCACTACTGGACACCCTAAAAAGTCCCTCACACTGGAAGGCCACAATAAGGTCTCTGAGTCTTCTCTTTTCTAAAGTGAACAACCCCAGCTCTCTCAGCCTGTCCTCACAGGAGAGGTGCTCCAGCCCTTTTGATCCAGCAATTCCAGATCTTTCTTCTAATACAGGCTCCAAAACTGGACACAGTACTCCAGGTGGGGTCTTAATACTGAATATCAGAAACAACCAAGCAAGAAGGGTGGAAAATTATGTACAGCTTACTAATTTAAATCACTTTCCAGACATTTATCCCAAACCCATCCTTCAAAGTTTCCTCACATCAGCAGCTTTTAAAAAACAGGTAAAAGTGATGAAAGGAAAAGGAAAAAGGGAAATGGAGGTAAGGGGAAGGAGGAGAAAGGAAGGGGGAGAAAGGAAGGGGGAGAAAGGAAGGGGGAGAAAGGAAGAGGGGAAAAGGAAGGGGGAGAAAGGAAGGGGGAGAAAGGAAGGGGGAGAAAGGAGGAGAAAAAAGAAAAAGACAAGACAGAAAAGAAAAAAAGGGAGAGAAAATGGAAAAAGGAAAAAGAGAATGGAAAAAGGAAAAAGGAAAAGGAAAAAGGAAAAGGGAAAAGGAAAAGGGAAAGGGAAAAGGAAAAGGGAAAGGGAAAAGGAAAAGGGAAAAAGGAAAAGGGAAAGGGAAAAGAAAAAGGAAAAGGGAAAGGGAAAAGGAAAAGGGAAAAAGGGAAAGGGAAAAGGAAAAGGAAAAGGAAAAGGAAAAGGAAAAGGAAAAGGAAAAGGAAAAAGGAAAGGAAAAAGGAAAACAATCTTTCTTCTTTATGCATTTAACAGCAGATGTCTATTTTTGCAGTCTTAATGAGTTTAGAAGGACCCTATTTCAGGATAGTGTTTGGTCTTAAGGTCCAAAAAGTACAAACATTCATTTATAGAGTCTAGGAGAAATCTTAGCTGGCCACAGGATGCCAAGATTGTATCTTTCAAAGACTTTCTTTGATGTTAACAGCCTATTCAGCCAGTTCAGCTGAGCATGCACAGAACCAGCCCACAACACAGGCTGTACTTTTCTTTGCTCGTTGAGAGCAGGCAGAGGTATGTGTCTTTCCACAGCACCTAGAGAGAAACCTGTAATTGGAGCAGCCTTAATGTTTACACTTTGGAAGCACAGCATGTCCTTATTATGGGGTAATATTTTATAATTAAAGCTCTCTCTGATGTTGAATGCAGTGGATAGTAACAAGCTTATTATATTAATGTCTGAAAGCACACTGCAAAGGAACTTATTTCCCCATTACTGTCAGAAGTAACAATCTGAAAATAGGCACTTGCACTTAGTTGAAGCAGAGAGTGGTTATATCCATATAAATATATATGTATGCATCTGTATGTATACATGTAGACAGAATCTCTCTTGCCTACTTCTTACTGTATAATGACACACAGACCCAGGAAGAATGTCCATGGGACTCCCCCCACCTCACCACTGTAGCCCAAGCTACAACATACACGTACCACACAATCACAGAAAACATCCAGTTGGAAGAGATCCTAAAGCTCAAGCCTTATAGCCCAAGTGCTCCAGGCACTTCTCCAGCCTCGTTGCCCTTCTCTGAACATACTCCAGAACCTCAACATCCTTCTTGTAGTGAGGGGCCCAGAACTGAACACAGCACTCGAGGTGTGGCCTCCCCAGTGCTGAGCACAGGAGGCAGACCACCTCCCTGTCCCTGCTGCCCACCCTGTTTCTGATCCAAGCCAGGATGCCATTGGCTTTCTCGGCCACCTGGGCACACTGCTGGATCATATTTAATTGACTACCAACCAACACCCTATGATGTTACCACTGATGGCTGATATTGCACATCGTTCTGCAGCTGGTTTACAACTACAGAAAGTGGCTTGAAATACAATTTCTAGGAAATACAGTGTGTATCATTAGAGTGAAGTGATAAGGCTGTGGCTTCTAAGGTTTCAAAGTAAAAGAGCAGCTCTGTTTCTGTGTAGCAAGCTCCATTAACAGCCTTTACTTTTTGCTGTAAAATGGGTCAGTCACAAAACCTGCAGCTAAAAATATTTTAAAAGGAAACTCCTAGAACCTTTATAAGATTTCCAAATAATGTTGTTGTATAGGCATTTATAAGTCTCTAAAGAAAAAAACACCTTTTTTTCCTCTTGGTGCTGAACCACCCAAAAGCCCTGATCTGTTGAGATTTGATGGTTTAGCTTGGGTGAATCTCCTGCAGAACTCACCTATATTCTTTAAGATCTTTCTAAATTTCAGCCTGCTAAAATTATGCTCATTCCTCTACTCGCCTCTTCTGGAAGTTTATTTCACTTGGCAGCTGTGAGAAAATGTTTTCATTTGCTTTTTGTCTTAATCTGCTTTGAATTAAGGGCAATTTCAGTGCAATTGGATACTAATTACTCCTTGCCAAAGGATGTGGCAAATCTCCACACAGAGAGTTTGGGGCATCTCACAAGAACTCTAGGTTGCAGGTTATTCTCCATAGGTGTTACTGAATGTGCCTTCCTTCAGCTGCTTGCACACCCTAGACTGGAAATGTCTAGAAAGGGAGAAGTGTCTTCTAGAGATGTGCCACCCCTTCCCATTTCCAGCTCTTACTTCTATTCACTCCCTTCACAAACCACTAGCCTGACCTCTCAGATCTGGCTCTGGCTTCCTCCAGGCATGAGGATGGTTCAGTCTCCTCTCCCAGGGAACAAGCAACAGGACAGTTTCAAATTGCATCACAGGAGGTTTAGGATGGACATGAGGAGCATTTTTTTCTACAGGAGGGTTGTCAAGCCCTAGACTAGGCCACTCAGGGCAGAGGTAGAGTCCCCATCAATGGAGAGATTGAAAAGCTATGGAAATGTGGTGCCGAAGAACATAGTTTGGTGGTTATCTGGCAGTGCTGGGTTGGACTTGATGATCTGAAAAGTTGCTTCCAACCAAAATGATTCTATGATTCTGTGTACAAATACTGAACTGTACCTTCAAATTGCCTGAACATGCCTGCAGTAAACCAACTTAAATGCAGAGAAACAGTGAAACATACTTAATTCTGCTCTTAACACATCCTGTTAGGACAAGATGTGGCAGTTCATAAAGTCTTCTCTCACACTGAAATATAGTCATGAGTAGCCAGTGTGTTTGTCAGCATGAGCATGAATTCAGAATAGACTGAAGCTTTAAATTGATTTTCCTAGTTTTTAGGTTTCAGCCAGATCACAGCTTACTTTCAGAGTAACCAGGAAAATGCTGCATACATCAGAAGAGCATTGCTTTGGGACCTTATCTTGCATAATTTTAGTGTGAAATATACTCAAATGTTTTCCCTGGTTTTGGCTGAAAGCTGAGACATACCTCTCTGAATGCAAACCTTCCAAATGGAAGTCGTGTGGATAAGAGATGGAGAGCATTTCCCCACTACAACAGCTAATGAGTCCAGACATAAATCTTTCCTCACCAAAGGATCGAACGCAGAGATTTGTTACTTCATTTATTACTCCATCCGAGTTAATAATTGTGAAGAAATGGTTCATTCAGTGAAACCAGAATGCTTCTTTATAATCAGGCCATGGTTTCCTCAGACATACTTATTTTTAATGACTATGGTTTCTAAAATACAGTGTTGAGTGGCTTTGCATACCCAGCAAACTTATCAATGTCCCACAAATGATGTGGCTTCAGGTTTAGAGCCTACTTCTGCTTGTACAATTTATTAGGCTGCATTCCTTCCTGCCTCCAAAATTCCTTCATTCCAGCTCCAGCACAGCTTCCTTCACCTTCTACTAAAAGCAGTGAGTTTCACAGGACTACAGAATGTTAAGGGTTGGAAAGGACCTCCAAAGCTCATCCAGTCCAACCCTCCTGCCAGAGCAGGATCACCTATCCCACATCACACAGGAGCACATCCAGATGCGTTTTAAATGTCTCCAGAGGAGACTCCACAACCCTCCTGGGCAGCCTGTTCCAGTATTCTGTCACCCTCACAGGGAAAACAAATTTCCTCCTGTTTCCATGGAACTTCCTATGACTCAACTTCCACCCATTGCCCCTTGTCCTGTCACTGGACATCACCAAGCAGAGCCTGGCTTCATCCTCTTGGCACTCACTCTGCACATCTTTATAAACATTAATGAGCACTTAGTGCCATGGTCTAGTTGATTGGATAGGGCTGGGTGATAGGTTGGACTGGATGAAATTGGAGGTCTCTTCTAACCTGGTTAATTCTATGATTCAGTCTCCTCTTCTCCAAGCAGCACAGCCCCAGCTCCCTCAGTCTCTCCTCATAAGGAAGATATTCCACTCCATCATTTTTGTGGCTCTGTGCTGGCCTCTTTCAAGCAGTTCCCTATCCTTCTTGAACTGAGGGGTACCATCTGTTCCTACCACCTCCAGCCTTTCCTAAAGTGTAAGTACTGAAGGTTTTTGGTTTAACAATCCTTGCAAGCCTGGGTAAGGCAGTTGGTAGAACAAACAACATTATAAATCATATCTGGAGCCTAGAGCCTTCCAATTTTTCAGCACGTTATGTAATAAAAGGATTCACCGCCTCCATACGCAGGTCCACATCCAAGAGACACCTAATGGCTAAACCTTCCAACAATTTACATTTTACCAAGTTCCCAAACTCTACAGGAAAAAACAAACCTGCCAAGGCATGTAACTTTCAAAGTACATTTCTTTTGGAGCGGGCAGACTGGATAACAGGAAACCTTCCTCCGTAGCAAAGGTGTAATTAGCTTTTCTGTCTCAGTTAATTTAGCAGCGGAGGTAAAGAAGGTGGATGGAATGCTGTTTAAACACTCTAATGGAGTAGGAACGATAAGATCAAATCTAATGCCTTAGGATGCCAAAATAGAAGCAAAGTGCACATCCACAGGAACTCAGCTAAATTGTTTTCCAGGCTCAAAACAAATAAAAATAGAGTGGCATTTTCCTTATCGGGGACTCAAAATGTAACGTGATTAATTCTGCAATTTAGCTGTAGTTTATTTGTGCATTAGAGATAGCAGCAGGGCTGTGGGTAAAAGCCAGCTTATTGGTGCTCCTGACTGTTAGTAACACCTGCAGATCTTATTCACTGAAACCAAAACAAATCGAGAGAATAGAATAGGAATAGAATAGAATAGNTGAGACTGTGTCCCCTTGTTCTGTTGCTGGTTGTCTGGGAGAAAAGACCAACCCCCACCTGGCTACAACCTCCTTTCAGGTAGTTGTAGACAGCAATGAGCTCTGCCCTGAGCCTCCTCTTCCCCAGGCTAAACAACCCCAGCTCCTTCAGCCTCTCCTCAGTAAAGGAGCTCCGCTGTACGGAAAAAGCATTTAATGCTTTTGTCACCTTCTTCCCAGAGAAATCTTGTCAAGGTTTTCCCTAGCACTTCAGATAGGTAAGATTTACCTTGCTAGTCAGTACCAATTCTCCCTCCAGTTCTAGAAAACAACTATGTAGGACATGTGAAGTAACAGAAATGCAGGCCAGAAAATGTGAAGGTGTAACAGGCACAGCAAATAAACACAACCTAGAGAGACTTACATGGGTTATATAAAAACGTCCCAGAATGGTTTCTAATTTTCCCTATGATTAGCTTGCATTACCCAGTATTTAGATAAGACAATCATAATGGAGCTCCTCTTGTTCTGGAGGTTGCACATACAGGGATGTGTTGCCCAGAGAGGTGGCTGGGGAGATATTCAGGGTGAGGCTTGACAGGGCTCTGGGCAATCTGATCTAGTTGAGGATGTCTCTGCTGACTGCAGAGGGGGCTGGACTCAATTAGCTTTGGAGGTCCCTTCCAACCCAGATTATTTTAGCATTCTATGATTCCATGATTCTATGCAGCAAGGGACAGTGTCAGGGCTGGCTAGCAGGAACTGATGCAAGGCTTGCACATCTCATTAGTTCCCTGTCTCCTTGCTTAGGACTGTGGGTTTGCTGTCCTGAATTTCTAGCAATGTATCTAATGATTTTTACATATTTCTAATGTGCTTCTATAGTGCAACATCTATGGCCCCACAATGGTGTGTGTCATAGATTTTCATGGAAATTTCAGGAGGATCAGATGCACATCACCAGCTCTAAAAGGCACTTCTCTAAACCTAACTATTACCTCCTGATCCTGGCACAGAGCAGGTAATCAAAGATTGCTTCCACCTTCTGTGTACTGCAGGTGGCACTGGTCCTTGGCTTTACAGGCAAAACTGCAAGCATTTACAGAAATCAGGTTCCTATTGATTCCTAACAAAATAATCTGAGGATGCAAACGAAGAACAAAAAGAGGTGCATTTCAAAGCTGCAATACTTTAGGTCCAAGCAGCAAAGCCCAGCTGGGTGCAGAAAAAACCCATCTCCAAGATGCTGCCTCACCTCTGTATCCTTAGTCCCACCTGGTGGCATTTGTTGGATGCCTTATTTCTTTTACCCTGGACCATGGCCCATGGTGGCATAACTAAGTGGAAAGCTGTGTAACACCTGACATAACGAAGCAGCTTCTCATCTCATAACATTTTGCTGACCATCAGCAGTCTGCCCACTGGCCTTGGTGGACCTGTGCCAGGTTCACATCTCCACAAAAAAAGGCAAATGTCCAACGAGTCTCCAGCATCTGCATGTGCTAGGCGGGGAGGTGCTCACTGCCATATAAAGCACTCATGACCATATTCTATTTGGTCAAACACGACAGCATGAGATGCTCTACAGGCACATTGCCCTGTGTATGATCAGGGAAGCTATGCTTTCACTTCCCTGGCACTGCTGGCAAAGGGTTTATGCTTAGTGGTTGCTAACCCTCTGTCACATGCATCAGAGAGAGATTTATGAGCTGATATGTGGACTGAGAACCTCAGGAGGAGTATTATGCCATCCCATACTTGTACCTGCTGCATGAGTTGTGGCCAAGAGTAATAATAAGTAGGACAAGACTCAGCAGTGAAAAGAAGCCATCAGATTAGGACTGAGAAAACATCCAGGGGATTTTCTGCACATTGCTAGCTCAGCTACAAGACTTTGCACCCGTATCACAATACTGCTGGGTAAGATTTTTCTTGCTCTTCTCCCAGTTCTCTTATTTGTGAAACATTATCACATACTTTGTAATGCACATTTTCTCTGCCTTGCTTTCTGAGATACCCTCTTGCACAGGCACAGCAGGACAAAAGAAAAAGGCCTTGAGATGTGCACAATGCTCATTATGCTCATGCACCTCATTTTTATCTCCTCACCCATACAAGAACCCTAGTCAAGATCTGCAGGCAAATACAGGTAAATAACAATGCTTAATGCAGATGTGCAGAGGAGGCAGAAGGAAACAAAATCCTGCTGCTACCCCATGGAGGCAGAGCAGCACTACCTCTTGTACCAGCAAAAGCAGAGGGTATAAACAAAGTGCTCTGCAGACAATGTGCTCTTTAGGAAATACAAAAGCTTTGCTTTGTCTTGGCTCCAAGAGCTCTGCATCAAATCAAGCTTACCTAAGACTCTTTCAATCCACATGAGGCCTCAGGGGACCTCAGGAGCATAAAACTCTAGAATGTCAAAAGGAAAGCACACAGAAACTGCAACAGTACCACCCTCGAAACTCTGCAGCATTTAAGTGCCCTGCCAGGAAAAGCAATGGGATTTTGTCTGCTGCAGTTTTGGCCCTTCACCAGTCAAGAGGGATACTGCTCTGGTTCTCTTCTCCCTTTTTTGCCTCCCCTCAAAATATTGAGGGGACTAAAATGATGAAAAATAATGGTAATGATTTTCTGCAGCAAAACTGCACAACACGGTCACTCATTGAACCCCACAGCGAATACGTGATAAGGAGCCAGTGTTATCTGAGAGGAGGAATCAGCAGCAGTAGCTTTGCTTAAGTACTTTCTATGTGGCCATCACCTAGAAAGAAAACTAGCTACTCAACAAGAATTAATCCCTTTTTTTGCAGCAAACAAGTACTCTTTTTGTTTTTTTAAGGTCTCTAATGTGGCAGAAAATGAGCCAGAGCACAATACCTGAGTTACTAGATTGTCCTCTGAAGAAAACCCTTCAGAAAGTGAACGGGATCCTACCGTTCTGCTGCTTGGTTTCAATCACCTCATATTTTACGCTCATTTTCTATGTGCTCAGAGAAATTCGATACTGTGGAACGAAAGAAAAATCAACAATAGCGAGAGGAAGGGTAAGAATCAGGATTCTTGCTGCCTTACCTCGCCCTCCAAAGTACTTCTCAAAGGCGAGGGAAAAGTGACAGTGCATTTCACAGCCCTAGGGAAAAAAGCATGGCTTTCTGGACCCTAGCACATGACAGCTAAGAAAGCCCTCTGGCTACCCCAGCAAAGCAAACCTTACTTTTTTACCTTTGTGTGTCATGCTATCTCCCAGCCCTGCCTTCTCTAGGTCAGAAGACGTTTTTGAGACTCTCTTCTGCCCTTCTGACTGCTGTGGTCTTCGTGCAGCGTTCAGCAGAGCTCTCCACAAAGGTGTTTGATATCCTCTCCTGCCACGCCGGGTCCTAGTATGGCGAGGGCTCTGTGGCGGCAGCAGTGGCTGGCAGATGGGCTGAGGCTGCAGAAGTAGCTGTAAGGGGGCCTGTGGCTGCAGGAGGAGCTGTCAGGGGGCTAAGGCCGCAGAAGGAGCTGACAGGGGGCCGGAGGCTGCAGGAGAAGCTGGCAGGGGACATGAGACTGCAGAAATAGCTGTCAGGAAGTCCGAGGCTGCAGGAGGAGCTATCAGAGGAGATGAGGCTGCAGGAGAAGCTGTCATGGGGGCCTGAGGCTGCAGAAGTAGCTATCAGGAGGCTGAGGCTGCAGGAATAGCTATCTGAGGAGATGAGGCTACAGGAGAAGCTCTCGGGGGGGCTGAGGCCTCAGGAGGAGCTGTCAGGGGCCTTGTGGCTGCAGGAGGAGCTGTCAGGGGGCTGAGGCTGCAGGAGTAGCTGTCAGGGGGCTGAGGCTGCAGGACGAGCTCTCAGGGGGCTGAGGCTGCAGAAGGAGCTGTCAGGGGGCGGAGGCTGCCGAAGGAGCTGTCAGGGGGCGGAGGCTGCCGAAGGAGCTGTCAGGGGGCGGAGGCTGCCGAAGGAGCTGTCAGGGGGCCTGTGGCTGCAGGAGGAGCTGTCAGGGGGCCTGAGGCGGCAGCAGTAGCTGTCAGGGGCCTGCGGCCTCAGGAGGATCTGTCGGGGGCCTGAGGCCCCAGGCGGAGCTGTCACGGGGTCTGAGGCCAAAGAAAGAGCTGTCAGGGGCCTGAGGCTGCAGGAGTAGCTGTCAGGGGCCCTGTGGCTGCAGAAGGAGCTGTCAGGTGACTGAGGCTGCAGGAGTACCTGTCAGGGGACTGAGGCTGCAGCAGTAGCTGCCAGGGTACAGAGGCTGCAGAAGGAGCTGTCAGGAGGCTGAGGCTGCAGGAGTACCTGTCAGGGGGCCTGTGGCGGCAGCAGTAGCTGTCAGGGGTCTGAGGCTGCAGGTAGAGCTGTCAGGGGGGGCTGAGGCTGCAAGAGTAGCTATCAGAGGACATGAGGCTGCAGGAGCAGCTGTTAGGGGACATAAGGCTGCAGGAGCAGCTGTCAGGGGACATGAGGCTGCAGAAGCGGCTGTCAAGGGACATGAGGCTGCAGGAGTGGCTGTCAGGGGACATGAGGCTGCAGGAGCGGCTGTCAGGGGACATGAGGCTGCAGGAGTAGCTGTCAGGGGCACAGTTCCAAAATGTAGCAGGGTAGTTACAAGACTGAACTTCAAGTACAGGAGCAAAGCAAGCAGGGCTTTAAGGTCCATGGAGCTTATGTTCCCAGCTTGACTACACACTTATTTAACCCTCCCCCAATTCCAGGAAAATTTGGACCAGGATAACTGGAATGAAAGAGAACTGGGACAAGAGAGGGAGGGATCAACTCTTTTTCCAGGTCCATGTGTACGTCAGTGTGTCAGAAGCAGACTGGCAGGTCTGACATGGTTGCTTCCTCACAGGAGAGCCACAGGATTCGAAAGTAGTTTGAGGTGACAGTTCAGAAAATAAAGCACTAACTCAGCCAGCCGTGAAGGAAAAGAGAAAACAAAACAAACCAAGATAAAGCTCCTGCCTCGTTCCCAGTCTGCTGTGATTTTCATTGTGCTTTGGCAGAAGAAAGAGAGAAATCTCACACTGCAGTGAGATTTCCCGAAGTCTTTTGTCTTGCTGCTGCTTTTTTTTCTCCCTTACACTATGTGAGGCACTTGAGGATAAAAAAAATTACTAAATGAATTGTGCAGGATTCCCATTTAGCTTTTCAATATTGTTTACTTTTCATTTCTTTCTTGATTCTTGCCTTGATCACAAAACAAACCCCTCAGGAACCAGCCCTGAGAAACAGATTATTTTAAATTCTAGTTGCAGCAGAGAACATTTGAAGTAAATATTTCTATAGGATGGCTCAGGTCATCTATTAAGTTAACCTACACAGACACCCCTTAATAAGGCATACTCTTCATTATGGCCCTTGATCATCCCTAGAGGTATACACAACGCCCCATCAAAGCTCTGTGACATCCAATACTGTGCAGCAGGACCTCTTTGGCAGTATCGCTGCAATTGTACAAAACCAACATAAAATCAATACAGCTGACTAATGAAGGATCCCTTTGCTTACGTGGCCAGACCCTAAAGTGGCTAAAAGCTGTCACTGTAGTGCCTACAACAGCTGCTCTGGGATCCCTTCTAAAGCTCGGCAAAGATGCCAATAGGATGCAAGCCATAAGAAGTTTCCCCAAATCAATAGTGACCAGGGCAATTTTCTGTTGAACAGATAGCTGGCACAACTTGGAGCAGTCTCTGAAGCCCCTGGACTTGTACAACCTGTGCAGGAATTTAACAAGGCCAAGTGCAGGGCTATGCATTTTGGCCAAGACAACCCCAAGCAGTACTACAGGCTGGGGACAGAGTGGCTGAGAGCAGCCAGGCAGAAACGGACCTGGGAGTGCTGGTAGAGAGTAGGCTGAACATGAGCCAGTAGTGTGCCCAGGTGGCCAAGATAGCAAATGGCATCCTGGGCTGGATCAGGAACAGTGTGGCCAGTAGGACGAGGGAGGTTATTCTGTCCCTGTACTCAGCACTGCTCAGGCCACACCTTGAGTGCTGTGTCCAGTTCTGGGCTCCTCAATTCAAAGGAGATGTTGAGGTGCTGGAAGGTGTCCAGAGAAGGACAACAAAGCTGGTGAGGGGCCTGGAGCACAGCCCTGTGAGGAGAGGCTGAGGAAGCTGGGGTGTGCAGCCTGCAGAAGAGGAGGCTCAGGGGTGAACTCATTGCTGTCTACAACTACCAGAAGGGAGGCTGTAGCCAGGTGGGGTTGGTCTCTTCTCCCAGGCAAGCAGCAACAGAACAAGAGGACACAGCCTCGAGTTGTGCCAGGGGAGGTCTAGGCTGGATGTTAGGAGGAAGTTGTTGGCAGAGAGAGTGATTGGCATTGGAATGGGCTGCCCAGGGAGGTGGTGGAGTCGCCGTCCCTGGAGGTGTTGAAGCAAAGCCTGGATGAGGCACTTAGTGCCGTGGTCTGGTTGATTGGCTAGGGCTGGGTGCTAGGTTGGACTGGATGATCTTGGAGGTCTCTTCCAACCTGGTTGATTCTATGATTTGATGATTCTATGATTCTGTGAGGGATAGAAGGACACCACAGTGCAGGCAAGGGTTTGATTCCTGGCACAAACATGACAGCTTCCACATTTCCAAAAGCAAACATAATTGCAAACCTGATACATTGATCGGAAATGGCTTACTAACTGCAGCATTCTGGGTCAAATCTCAAAGTCCCTGAGTTTTGCAGCAGTTTGAGAGGATTAATTTTGCCTAGTACATGTTCTGCACTGTCCTAAAAACTGCCTTTAGCAAGTGTTTTTGGCTAATCTTTTGATTAATCTCTCTTCAACAAGGGGAATTATTTTTGCCACTCAATTACTATACAGCAGGCTAAATTCCGTGCTCATCATTTGACTTATAAATCTCCTTGTTATTAATTTCCCCCCCCCCACCGCCTGCTTGTCTGAAAAACATGCAATCAATAAATAAAAAGGAGGGGGGGAAAATAATTCAGACTCAAAGTCTTACTATAAAAACCCATGCAGATGCTAGCATATAGGTCACCAGCTGTAGCGCAGCACAATACAGAATTTGCAGGGAATCTATTAGACAATCTCAGCAATGAGGAGTACATGACAGCATAAACAACTTCACACAATGAACACAAAATGAACCTGCCCTCTCCTTGCCCTTCTATTCTCCTACTGTTGCTTCAGATTTCCCTCTTTGTTACAAGAAAATACATCTCTGGGGTTTATTAGAATGAATGGGGGGGAGGGGGTGCCCTGCATGATAGAGAGCAAAGCAAGGCACCAGTGTGACTCAAGGCACATAACGAGCTTTATCTTGTAAAAGCCCATGCGACTCGCGCTGAGGCTGCAACATTCCTGTGTTACTCAGATTCCAAGCTCTTCTAATTTACTTTTTTTTTTTAACTCCACTCTGAACAGTTAGCTACCTTACCCAAAAGCTTTCCATCCAAATTCAGATGTCATTTTCAGGGTTTTCAATTAAATGAATGAGAAGCAAGAACCATGCATCCAAGAAATGTTGCATAGCAGTAGGGGCACACATTGAGTACTGTGTCCAGTTCTGGGCTCCTCAATTCAAGAGAGATGTTGACGTGCTGGAAGGTGTTGAGAGAAGGGTGATGAAGCTGGTGAGGGGCCTGGAGCACAGCCCTGTGAGGAGAGGCTGAGGGAGCTGGGGGTGTGCAGCCTGCAGAAGAGGAGGCTCAGGGCAGACCTCATTGCTGTCTACAACTACCTGAAGGGAGGCTGTAGCCAGGTGGGGTTGGTCTCTTCTTGCAGGCAAGCAGCAACAGAACAAGAGAACACCGTCTCATGTTATGCCAGGGGAGGTCTAGGCTGGATGTTAGGAGGAAGTTGTTGGCAGAGAGAGTGATTGGCATTGGAATGGGCTGCCCAGGGAGGTGGTGGAGTTGCTGTCCCTGGAGGTGTTCAAGAAAAGACTGGCTGGGCACTTAGTGCCGTGGTCTAGTTGATAGGGCCGGGTGCTAGGTTGGACTGGAGGTCTCTTCCAACCTGGCTGATTCAATGATTCTATGACACAAGGGAAATTCTAAAGAAAGACGCCAGGACAGATCCCACTGTGGCACAAGGATCTTCCTAAAGAATGACATGTAGCCAAGTGAACTCCAGTTTTACAATGAAGCCTGGAGAGTGAACCCTGCGAACGGTGTGAAACCCTATGACCCAGTATCAGATAGAATAGAATCAACCAGGTTGGAAGAGACCTCCAAGATCATCCAGTCCAACCTGTATCAGTGGTGTTACTTGGGCAAAACCCCCTCCAACCAGAGTCAAACCAAATGATCTGTCTTGAAAATAAAGGCATAAACAAAGCTTGCCTAAATTTAAGCTGATGGCCCATGGGAAAGCAGATATTTCAAACCAGATGCTTAGGCCATTAGTCCATCTGCTCTAGAAGTATCTGAAAATCCAAATGTGACAATGGAATTCTTCTCTCTGTCTCATTTTCTCCATAAATTGTTGACTCTCTTTACACAAAGCATTTATACTGAGTATTTTACCTTTTCAACTCTTTTATTTGTAAATCATTAGGACCTCTTCTCCCAACAGGCTGTGAGGAGCATTAGCTGATCCTCACTAGACAAATATATCTCTTCCTTCAAGTTACCAAAAGCAGATGTGTGCTAGTTTGAGCCTAGCTAGAATGTTTTGGTGAGAAGAATCAGATCATAGGCTAAGAAATGAAAACAATGGTGTCCACTTCCCTCACAGTCTTGCTGAGATGTGTAAAGAAGAAAAGACAAAACAAAGATTAGGGCACTTCGCTTGGGCACTTTGTGCTGGGCTGTTCTCTTCTGCTTTGCCTGCTAGGGAGAGCTGAGGCTGCTGGCTGAACTCCATCTTGCTTTCTAACCTCACCCTCCATTTGCTTTTGTGGCTGATTCACCTTTGCTTCTTAATCCTTTGGCCGAACCTCCATTCTTCCTTGGGACTGGGGTAAGGTTGAGAGGGGTAGGGGGAAGGTGAGGGGGTGGTTGAGAGCCCCTCCTGGGGACTCAGGTTTCTGGGAGGGGAGTTGTGTTTCTGTATTACTTTCACCTTGTCTATTTCTGTCTATAACTGTATCTACTGTAACTATCTGCTTGTAAACTGTGCCAGCTGTAAATATAAGCTTCATTCAAATTTCCAGAGCCGGCTGAGTCTAGTCTGGGTGATTTCTAAAGTGTGGAGGGGCGGGGGACACCCAAACCATCTAATATTATATCTATTCATCTAATATTGTTAAGGATTACTCACTTTTAGAAATATATGTTTAATTTGGGCAAAATCATGTCAAATGATTACCAGAAGAATTTGTTATGCACACAGACATTCAAAGTAACCCTGCTTTCCTCCAACTTCACATGAAAACAACCTCTACCTTGATCTTGGATTTGGTATATATGTTGCTTATAGGTATTTGCACAATAATCTAGAACTGGCCAACTTAATCACTTAGGATTATTGTACTTTATTTTTGCTCATTTACTGACTGCAATATTGTTATTTGGAGAGAATAAAAATTAAGGAATAACATAGAACAGGTAGACAGCAACACACCACCAGTGCTAACATTTATGAGCTATTGGTGTCTTGGGAACACATTAATTCCCTGAGCTTATTCCAACCTGAGTAACTTCAGTCTTTTGATGTTAGGTCTCACAGCGCACAGAGGCACCTGCCACCTTTATCAGTGGTTTTATTTTACTTCCCTGTCTCAGACATTAATCAATTAACCTAATAGCAAAACTGAAAGAGGAGAAAGAAGAAAAATAATTTCATGGTTTCAAGCTCATTCAGAAACTTCTAGCTCACAAAGCTGCCCAGCTCACTCCTACTCTTTGTGCTGCTGCAGTAAAGATCTAACCAAAGTAAGATCCTTCTTATTTGTTGCTCAAAAAGCAAATAAGGAGGTAATACCAGTCAGACAGTGAAGCAGGTACAGCCCTATTTACACTTGATGCAAGCACTAAGTACATGGAATTGAAATAAGATGTCTCGGCGGTGCCGTGGTTAGAGAGAGGGCAGAGGTTTATTGGACTAATGATCTGGAGCTTATTTCCTTCCACTGTGGTGTCCTGATTGCCAACACTGCTCAGGCCACACCTTGAGTGCTGTGTCCAGTTCTGGGCTCCTCAATTCAAGAGAGATGTTGAGATGCTGGAAGGTGTCCACAGGAGGGCGACAAAGCTGGTGAGGGGCCTGGAACACAAACCCCATAAGGAAAGGCTGAGGGAGCTGGGGGTGTGCAGCCTGCAGAAGAGGAGGCTCAGGGCAGACCTCATTGCTGGCTACAACTACCTGAAGGGAGGCTGTAGCCAGGTGGGGTTGGTCTCTTCGCCCAGGCAACCAACAGAACAAGGGGAAATAGTCTGAAGTTGTGCCAGGGGAAGTCTAGGCTGAGTGTTAGGAAGAAGCTGTTGGCAGAGAGAGTGATTGGCATTGGAATGGGCTGGGAGGTGGTGGAGTCATCGTGCCTGGGGGTGTTCAAGAAAAGACTGGATGGGGCACATAGTGCCATGGTCTGGTTGATTGGCTAGGGCTGGGTGCTAGGTTGGACTGGATGATCTTGGAGGTCTCTTCCAACCTGCTTGATTCTATGATTCTATTAAACTGATCACTTCTGTTCTCCCTGCCTCAGTCACCACATCTGGGAAAACAAGGAAGGCTACAGCACAGGCAAACATTCCTAAATTGTAAACTGTCCAGAACATCAGCCAGCAGAAAACCCTGCAATAAAGAGAGCTCAGTCTAACCCACTGCCACCTCCCTGAAGCTTTGATCACATTTGGTGATTCTATGCTCCACAACCTCCCTGGAGGTGTTCAAGGCCAGGTTGGATGAGGTCTTAAGCAACCTGAGAGGTGTCCCTGCCTATGACAGGGAGTTGGAACTGGATGATCCTTGAGGTCCCTTCCAACTTAAACCATTCCTTCTGACCAGCTGCACAAGGAGTTTCCGTTACAAAACCTGACTGCAGTAGGCTTGGTGTGAAACACAGAAATGGGCAACAAACACAGTGATTAAATAACAAAAACTCTGAACATGGGTAGGTTTTTCTATTTCAGATAAAATGGTTTGGGGGTTAAACATTTGCTCCTCATTCTCATTTGGTATTTCTTAGTGTTAAGTTGATTAAATCTTAGTAGGTTGAGTCCTTGGTTCTTTATTTAAAACAGAACAAGCAGAAAGAATGCAAACAGGATGGAAAGGTTGGACTTCATATTTTCTTTGCACCCACATGGCAGGCAGGTTGCTCATTTCAATAATAATGCTTTTTAATCTACATTAAAAAAGATAAACTTTCACTACAGTCAAGCAGGAACTGCTGAAGAAAAGACATTTATTATCCTGGCAATTTTCTCTGCTCCTCAAACTTGGCATATCTATCTCCTGCACCCCAGTTGCAATCAGCTACAGCTAATGGTGTTCCCTGCAACCCAGTGTGTCTCTGTGGAGAAGAGAAGCAGGAACAGCATGAGGGTGGGTGGCACTTCTCTGCTCGGTGAAATTAGTTGAGCACACAACAAAAACATGATTAGCTACGATGTCTCAGCCTTGTTTACGCTGAAATTCTTTCAAGGCTTTATTTTACCACTTTGTAAAGTGATGAGTAACACTGACTTCTGTCATAATGGGATCACAGTTGTGGGGTGTTCAAATTACTACCAGTTATGTCACAACAACTCTGCTGAGGAAGTGTGTTTACTTCTCATTAAAAAATGAAGAAGTGAGTCATGGAGAAATCACGCATCTGGACCGACAGACAAAGGAAGTCTCTGCAGATCTGTGGCTAGCACCCAGGCTCCCTAAATGGGAGCCTAATCTATCATCTACGCAACTTGCAGCCCGTTACAGTAATGACAACCACAAAATGGTGGTGTGCATTAATATTTAAACATTTCTCCTCGTGAGTAGAACAGTGGAAACAATGCACAGCGCCAAGTAAGGCAGCCCACGATGACACGAAGCTGAATGCGACTGATTTTTGCAATGCAGGCCAACCAGAGGCTTTAAACTGCACCAGTGTCTTACAACACACGGCCCAGGACCCTCAGGTCCCCCCTGAGCCTCCTCTTCTCCAGGCCAAATAACCCCAGCTCCCCCAGCCTCTCCTCACAGGGTTTGTACTCCAGGCCCCTCACCTGCTTGCTGCAAGCCTGGTCCGCAAGGGAAGTGATGCAGTACGCATGAAGACTTTGCTGAAGATCTTATTCAAAGATGCAGAGCACAAAGCCAGAATCGCTTTTGTATCAAAATGCTGAAGTGCCAAAGTGGGTGGGAAATTCTCCAAGCACTCCAGAAACCTCTGTGTCAGTGGAAAACATGGCAGCACCCAGTCTTACATGTTTTAACTGATGCAAGAACTCAAGAAATACATAAACCCAAGCTGCAAGAACCAATTTCTTCTAATGTTGCTTGTAATCGCTACCAAGAGGACACAGAAAGTTTGGTGAAAGGCCAGGCAGCTAATTTTCCATTTGCACAGGTCATTTGGAAGGAGAAACTGTTTGAAATTACAGAATAGAATCAGAGAATCAGTCAGGGTTGGAAGGGACCACAAGAATCAGCTAGTTCCAACCCCCCCTGCCATGGGCACGGACGCCCTACCCTAGATCAGGCTGGCCAGAGCCTCGTCCAGCCTGGCCTTAAACACCTCCAGGGATGGGGCCTCACAACCATCTCACTGGGCAACCCAAAATCTGTACCCATGCCACATTACACGTGAATAGACAAATAGTAATCTCGCTATTTGGTGTGCGTGTGCAGAGCAGAAGGAAGGGAGTTGCCTTGATAAAAGAGCATAATTTGCAAGCACTGGAGCAGAGGGATGAAACTACACAGGTTAAAGACCACAAGCTATGAAGAAAAGCAGCTTGAAGACGCTGCTTTAGGGCAAACATTTTGTTTCTTCCCTAATCTGGAGGGAGAAAGGAAGAAGTAGCCTTTCATGTGCATCCTCCATAGTTCTGCCACAGCAGTGATCCTGCTACCATATTACCAGCCAGGATAACTCATCCTTCATAGTGTTTCAAGCCATTGTCTTTTAAATTATCACTACTGAAGCACAGTGTTTCTCTCATGCATAGGTGTAAAAGGAGAGCTGTTTTGCCCAACGGTTGAATTTGATGGGATGGGGAGAGGAGGGGAAAAAAGACACACACACTTCATTTTCCCTGAAGAGCAGTGTGAGATTT
The DNA here is from genome assembly GCA_013400475.1 of Tricholaema leucomelas. Lineage (NCBI taxonomy): Eukaryota > Metazoa > Chordata > Aves > Piciformes > Lybiidae > Tricholaema lacrymosa > Tricholaema leucomelas. The sequence continues at coordinate 103,990 of WAAF01018307.1, forward strand.
CCAATCCTCAGCTTTAACACATAAAATATTAAGAGCCAATTTTCAGCTGCACCTCTGTCACTTCCATTATCATTCTACACGTCCGGAGGTGATAATGGACTCAGTAAATTGCAGCCTCTTTCCATTCCAGACCACAGGGGCTTTCACCTGGGGACAGCTCTGCACAAGGGGCAGTCCAGATATATGCTAATGGCATCCAGCAGCAAGGTGCTAGGAAAGACAAGAGGCTGTGTTAAAAAAAAAAACCAAGGTGCCATATAACAAAGGCAAGGAAATGCCCAGGAACAAAGCAAAATCAAGCAGGAGAAAGCTTCCCCCCCACCCCTGAGTTTTTTTCATACTGCTATTGCTCACAGACTTGGGCTGGAAATCTGCTGGGCAGTCAAACTTTTTCATTCAGATATCGTCTGCTTACTGCTTTGATTCAGCCACACTGCCAGACGTTATTGAGAACAATGAGTTTTTTAATTATGATGTGACAGCAAAATTGATCACAGTGTGGGTGGTGCCTGAGCTGCAACTGGTATTCAGCATGTCCACTGAGCTCACAGGCGTGATTCAGAAACAAAAGCATGTACAATGCAAATTCATGTACAATGAAATAACTGCTGCTGCTGCTGGCTGCAGCAGCAGCAGCATCTCAGCCCTTCCTGAGAGTGTGGGACAGCACACTTCTGGTGACATGCACTAAATTCCATCAGAAATCACACAACAAGTTGGTGATTTTTAGAGAGCATGAACTCCAAATCTCAAATGCAGCAAGTAGATGGAAAGTCTCTAACTGGTATGAGTGAAAATAGAATCATAGAATCAACCAGGTTGGAAGAGACCTCCAAGCTCAGCCAGTCCAACCTAGCACCCAGCCCTATCCAGTCATCTAGACCGTGGCACTAAGTGCCTTATTCAGTCTTTTCTTGAACACCTCCAGGGACAGTGACTCCACCACCTCCCTGGGCAGCCCATTCCAATGCCAATCACTCTCTCTGTGAAGAACTTCCTCCTAACATCCAGACTAGACCTCCCCTGGCACAACTTGAGTCTGTGTCCCCTGGTTCTATTGTTGGTCGCCTGGGAGAAGAGACCAACCCCACCTGGCTACAGCCTCCCTTCAGGTAGCTGTCGACAGCAATAAGGTCCCCCCTGAGCCTCTCTTCTCCAGGCCAAATAAGCCCAGCTCCCTCAGCCTCTCCTCACAGGGTTTGTACTCCAGGCCCCTCACCAGCTTCGTGGCAAATCAATCCCAAATGGGGATGAAGCCCCAGAGCTTTCCTGTATTAACAAGAAGCTTTCAAGGAATAAGGGCAAAAATCGAGAGCTGGAACTCAAGGATGTTGGTCAGTACTTTGAAACCATAAGTGGTTGTCTCCAATAGGGCTGAACACCTGGTGTGTTCAGGTCATGGGGGACAGCATTCATCCCACTCAGGCCCCACGAGCACCATGTTTTATTTCCCTTAACTGAAAACTGATTAAGTGCTGTCTATTAAAGACTGCATCCAGCCACACTCCTGAAGGCAAAGTGCACTTTGCTACTACATGCTGTACTTCAGTGGTTGTGTAATTATGTTTCACCCCTGCAAAACACTCTTCACATATAATGTGAAAGCAAAACAACACATGGAATGCAGCATCCAAGCATGCTTTTTTCTCCTTCCCTATAAATGCACACCCAAGCTTTACAGCTTAGAATCGAAATATCAGTCAGGGTTGAAAGGCACCACAAGGATCAGCCAGTTCCAACCCCCCTGCCATGGGCAAGGACACCTTACCCTAGAGCAGGCTGCCCAGAGCCTCAGCCAGCCTGGCCTTCAGCACCTCCAGGGATGGGGCCTCAACCACCTCCCTGGGCAACCCTTTCCAGCCTCTCACCACTCTCATGCTCAACAACTTCCTCCTCACCTCCAGGCTGAACCTACCCATCACCAGCTTTGCTCCGTTCCCTCCAGTCCTGTCACTGCCTGATATCCTGAAAAGTTCCTCCCCAGCTTTTTTGTAGCCCCCTTCAGATACTGGAAGGCCACAAGAAGGTCACCTGGGAGCCTCCTCTTCTTGTCCAGACTGCACAGCCCCAATTCTTTCAGTCTGTGCTCACAGCAGAGCTGCTCCAGCCCTCTCAGCATCCTCATGGCCCTGCTCTGGACACACTCCAGCATCTCTACATACTTCTTGTCCCAGGGGCTCCAGAACTGGACGCAGTACTCCAGGTGGGGTCTCAGCAGAGCACAGTAGAGGGGGAGAATCACCTCCCTGGCCCTGCTGGCCACACTTCTCCTGATGCAGCCCAGGCTCTGCTTGGTTTTCTGGGCTGCAAGTGCACACTGCTGGCTCATGTTGAGCTTCTGGTCCACCAGCACCCCCAAGTCCCTCTCCTCAGGACTGCTCTCCAGCCACTCACGGCCCAGCATGGATTTGTGCTTGGCATTGCCTCGACTCAGCTGCAGGACCTTGCACTTGGTCTTGTTGAACTTGTTGAGCTTAGGTGAACAATGCAAGAGAAAAAAAATCTGGACTGGTAAATTCTGAGAATTCAAGAAGTCTCATTGGACGTGGGCTTGAAATTCATGGCACCACAGCTAGCAAATGACAGAGTGGATGTGCAGCCCAGAGAGCTCCACAGCAGCAGCAGCAGCAGCAGCAGCAGCAGCACATCCTGACCTCCCAACTATCCCTCTCAGGCATTGCATCACACCAGCGCTTAACAATCTTTAAACCTCTCTGCCTCTGCAAAGCCACATCTCAATTCCACCTGCCCTTACTCCATGTACCTACAGGTATATCATGCATAGGATGATATTATTTTAGGAAGTCAAGCAGCAACACTTGATCCAAGTTGTAAGGTGGCCGCAATTAGCTCTCACAAGAATTACAATTTCCAAAGTTCAGGAGGTTGGATTGCTCCAGCTGCATTTCAACAAGTACTAATTTTGCATGTGCCAGTCTCCTCACAAAAATCTCACTTCTATGAATTTTTAATGATGCAAAGTAATTTTTTCAAGGTCACTGAGAGACCAAGCAGTTATTCAGACATTAAATTTGCTCACAGTTTCTTGGCAGCTTTGCAAGACAGCGAGTAAGGATGGTGTGTGGTGGCAGTTGGGGGAGGGAAGAATGACAGGGTAAAAGAGCAGAAAAGGTTAAAGGAAAATCAGGCAACCGACTTGATGAAGAACTTACTTTGAAAACAAACTCTTGGGTTTTATTTAGGTCCTAGATGGAGAAAAGAGTGAAACTCGTGCCTTGGGCACATATATAATACCTGAAATATCCTCAACATTTTATTTTGTTGGAATAAAAGGGAGGAAGGGAATAGTCAAAGACATTTCATTTCACTTGGATTTTTTTAAAAGACCATTTATGTCATGGCAAATTTTCCAGTAGCCTAAACGTGGCAATATCAAAATGACTGCTCCACCTCATTAACCAGTTCTGTGAAAAACCTGCCATGACATTGATGGGAATTAACAATTCAGATGGCTCTGGCAGCCACGAGAGCGCCTGCTTCCAAGTATTTCACCTCCTAGCATCACCAAAATCTTGCTGCTATGGGACCTTAGAGCCTCACAGCCACATAGTACCACAACCGTCTCTGCTGTTTGGAACAGACAGCTCAAAGTAGGATTTTTTCTGGTCATCCAATAACTCCTTTTCTAGGCTTTGAGTTGTGATCATTTATTGAAGCAAGTGGTTCCCAGAAAGAAGGTCCACATGAATCCCCCACCTCACCACTGCAGTCTGTGCTGCTGTAGCCCACACTACAACATACATGATGGGCAATGTGTGCATACATGTTGTACAACACACGTTGTACAAAGCACAACCACAGAAACCATCCAATTGGAAGAGACCTCCAAGCTCAACCACTCCAAGCTTCGACTCAAGAAAAGACTGGATGGGGCACTTAGTGCCATGTTCGAGTTGACTGGATAGGGCTGGGTGCTAGGTTGGACTGGATGAGCTTGGAGGTCTCTTCCAACCTGGTTGATTCTATAATTCAACACTGAAGGGTCAACATTAAACCATGTCACTAAGTGCCAGGTCCGCACACTGCTTAAGCACCTCCAGGGACAGTGACTCCAGCATTGCCCTGGGCAGACCATTCCAATGGCTGAGAACCTTCACTGGCAAGAAACACTTCCTAGCACCCAGCCTGAATCTCCCCTGGTGCAGCTTGAAACCATTTCGTCTGGTCCTGTTGCTCACCACCAAGAAGCAGGGGCTGCCCTCTCCTCATTCCAACCTCCCTTCAGACTATAGAGAGCAATAAGGTCTCCCCTCAGCCTCCTCTTCTCCAGCCTCAATACCCCCAGCTTCTTCAGATGCTCCTCACAGACTCCAGGCCCTTCACCATCCTTTCTGAACATGCTCAATGTGCCTCTTGTAGGGAGGGGCCCAGAATAAACACAAGAACACGGGAGGCAAAATTTGGCAGCAGGGGGGTAAGGCAGCCTGACCCAAGGTCTGCTTCACCTCACTGAAGTCCCCCATTTCCCCACGCCTCTGCAGCCATGGGCTCGGCAGCAGCAGGCAGCTCTGCTCAAGAATGTGGACAGAGGAATTGAGTGCACTCTCAGCAAATCTGCAGATGACACCAAGCTGTGTGGCACAGTTGACTTGCTGGAGGGCAGGGATGCCATCCAGAGGGACCTGGACAGGCTGGAGAGGTGGGCCCAGGCCAACCTCATGACGTTTAACAAGGCCAAGTGTAAGGTCCTGCACCTGGGTCGGTGCAATCCCAGGCACAGCTCCAGGCTGGGTGGTGAATGGCTGAGAGCAGCCCTGAGGAAAAGGACCTGGGGATCTGGGGTGATGAAAAGCTCAACATGAGCCTGCAGTGTGAGTGCAGCCCAGACAGCAACCCTGTGCTGGGCTGCATCAAGAGAAGTGTGGGCAGCAGGGCAAGGGAGAGGATTCTCCCCCTTTACTCTGCTCTCCTCAGACCCCACCTGGAGTACTGTGTGCAGTTCTGGAGCCCTCAACACAAGAAGGACATGGAACTGCTGGAACGGGTCCA
>WAAF01018308.1:2008-135939 GCA_013400475.1 Tricholaema leucomelas
ATTCTTCCCCTCTGATGTGCTCTGCTCAGGCCCCCCCTGCAGTGCTGGGGCAGCTCTGGAGCCCACAGCACAGACAGGGACCTGCTGAGAGTTGGGCTTGGGCAGCCTGCAGAGAAGGCTGCAGGGAGCCCTTCTGTGGCCTTGCAGTGCTGGAAGGGCTGAGCAGAAAGCTGGGCACAGACTTCTGAGCAGGGCCTGCTGGGCCAGGCCAAGGGGGATGGTTTGGGCTGCAAGAGGGAGATTGAGAGTGGAGAGAAGGGAGAAATGTTTGCCCCTGAGGGTGGGCAGAGCCTGTGCCAGGCTGTCCAGAGAAGTGGGAGCTGCCCCATGGCTGGCAGCACTGCAGGGCAGGCTCTGAGCAGCCTGCTCTGGCTGGGGCTGTCCTTGCTGGCTGCAGGGCTCTGGAGGAGCTCCAAAGGTCTCTTCCCAGCCAAACCTTCTGTGGCTCTATTTCAGGGACCCTCCCAGAGCAGCTGCCCCTGATGTGTGCAACAACCTCAGGACCTCCTCCAGAGCTGCCGGCTGGGGCCTGGGTGGGCACTGCAGTGCCAACGCTGCCACCTGGGGAAGCAAAAGCACAGCCAGGGGAAGCTGAAGGGGCAGCTCTGGGGCAGCTCTCAGGGATGGTTGCTTCAGTCTGCAGCTGCAGAGGTTCAGGGCAGAACTGCTGAGGGGGGAAATAAACTCCTGCCTGTGCCTGCTCCTGCTGCAGAGTCCTTTGGGGGGTGGGTCTAACACTCACGGAAACAGAATCAGGGCTGGGAGGGACCCCAAGGCTCATCCAGCTCCAGCCTCTGCCAGGGGCAGGGACACCTCACACCAGAGCAGGCTACTCACAGCCACATCCAGCCTGGGGCTGAACATCTCCAGCCTGTGAGGCACAGAATGGGATCCTAGATCCCAGATCCCAGATCCATTCTTGCTTCTGTGATCCAGCACCTCCTGGGCAGCCTGTGCCAGTCTCTCCCCACCCTCATGCTGCAGAACTTCCTCCTCACACCCAGGCGCAATCTCCTCACTTCCAGTTCTGATCCCTCCCCCCAGGCCTGTCACTACCCAACACCCTAAAAAGTCCCTCCCAGGCTTTCCTGCAGCCCCTCCAGACCCTGCAAGGCCACAGGAAGGTCTCCCTGGAGCCTCCTCCTGCTCAGCTTCATCTCTCAGCCTGTGCCCACAGCAGAGCAGCTCCAGCTCTGCTTATCCTGGGGGCCCTTCTCTGGACACCTTCCAGCCCCTCCAGACCTTTGCTATTCTAGGAGCTCCAGAGCTGGGCACAGTGCTCCAGGAGGGGTCTTAGCAGAGGGTGCAGAGGGGCAGAATCCCCTCCCTGGCCTTGCTGCCCACACTGCTGATGCAGCCCAGGCTCTGGTTGACACCTGGGCTGCAAGTGCCCACTGCTGGCTCACGTTGAGCTCCTCCAGCAGCACCCCCAAGCCCTCTCCTCAGGGCTGCTCTCGAGCCAGGCACTGCCCAGCCTGTATCAGCACTTGGCATTGCCCCAACCCAGCTGCAGGGCCTTGCACTTGGTGCTGCTGAATCTCATGAGGTTGGCTTGTGCCCAGCTCTGCAGATCTGCCCAGGTACCTCTGGATGGATCCTTCCCTCCAGCTGTCAGCCACACCACACAGCTTGGTGCTGAGGCTGCTCAGTGCCACTGCCCATGGCACCAGCGCAGATGCTGAACAGGGCTGGTCCCAGGACTGATTCCTGAGGGACTCCACCTGGCTCTGAAGCCATTGGCAGCCACTCTCTGGGTGCAGCCACCAAGGCAGTTCTGTGCCCATCCTGTGGCACATACACCAGGCCCAGGCCTTGCCAGGCAGAAGGTGGTGCAGGCAAATGACACAGGGTCTGGGGGTGGTAGGCAAAGAGGAGGAACCCTCCTGGAGGTGGCCAGGCTGGGCCAAGGGCAGGGGGATGAGGCTCAGCGAGGCCAAGGGCTGGGCCCTGCTCTGGGGGCACAACAGCCCCAGGGAGGCTCCAGGTCGGGGGCATAGTGGCTGGAAAGTGCCCAGCAGAAAAGGACCTGAGGGTCCAAATAAAAACCAACCAAACAGACTTTGGGTCCTCTCGGGGGGGCAGAACCTGCTGCCATTGCAGCCCCTCTGGCTGGCAGGAGTGTGGCTGGAGATGCTGAGTGCAAGCCCTGACTGGGCACCTCGCGTGGCAGTGGCAGGACTGTGCCCATTTCTGTGGGTTTTGGTGTTGTGAGAAACTTTTGATCACTTACTGAGGCTCCCTGGGGCTGGCAGCTGTTTGCCCCCACACCTTGGCAGGGGTCTCCTGCTTCCTGGGTGCTGGCTGGGCATGGAGGTGAGCGAGTTCCTCTCCTGAGGGTTCAGAGTGCACCAGGTTGGAAGGGACCTCAAAGGGCATCTTGCCTGAGCCCCCTGCAACCAGCAGGGCACCCCCTGATGTGCTCAGCTCCCTGATGGCTCTGCTGGAGGCGCCAGGGCAGGGCCAGGCTGGATGTTAGGGGAGGTTCTGCACAGAGTGATTGGCACTGGAATGGGCTGCCCAGGGAGGTGGTGGGTGGGCTGCTGTGGGTACCATGCTGGAGCAGGGGGGGTGGGCTTGGATGAGCTCCAGAGTCATAGAACCAACCAAGTTGGCAGAGAGCTCCAAGCTCCTCCAGCCCAACCTATCCCCCAGCCCTGTCCAATCCCCAGACCATGGCACTCAGTGCCCCATCCAGGCTTGGCTTCAACACCTCCAGGGCTGGGCACTGCACAACCTCCCTGGGGTGGAGGCTTGAGGCTGTGTCCCCTTCTGGCCCTGGCTGCCTGGCAGCAGAGCCCAACCCCAGCTGGCTACAGCCTCCCTGCAGGGAGCTGCAGACAGCAATGAGCTCTGCCCTGAGCCTGCTCTGTGCCAGGCTGCACCCCCCCAGCTCCCTCAGCCTCTCCNCTGCCCGGCAGCATCTCCACAGCTGCCCTCAGCTTGGTGCCAGCTGCAGACTCACTGATGCTGGACTCAATCCCCTCCTCCAGAGCATCAACAAAGATACTAACAGGACTGTGCCCAGCACTGACTCCTGTGGCACACCACCAGTGCCAGCTGCCAGCTGGATGTGGCTCCATTCACCACTGCTCTCTGGGCCCTGCACTACAGACGGTTCCCGACCTATTTCAGAGTGAATCTGCCCGAGCCAGGAGCTGCCAGCTGCGGCTGTCGGTGGCAGGCATTGGCAGTAGCAGGAGGTGGTGGTGGCAGGCGGTGGCAGTGGCACTCGGTGGCAGGCGGTGGCAGCGGCAGTGGCACTCGGTGGCAGTGGCTGTGGCAGGCAGTGGCTGTGGCAGGCGGTGGCAGTGGCACTCGGTGGCAGTGGCTGTGGCAGGCAGTGGCTGTGGCAGGCGGTGGCAGTGGCACTCGGTGGCAGCGGCAGGCGGCGGCAGTGGCACTCGGTGGCAGTGGCTGTGGCAGGCGGCGGCAGTGGCACTCGGCGGCAGCGGCAGGCGGCGGCAGTGGCTGCGCCTGGGCCCTCGGGCATCCTGCGGGAGCTGTGCGGTCGCACTCGAGATGCCCTGTCCCATACCCTCGCCTGGCACCGAGGGCTGCAATTCGCCGGTTCCCGCTCCCGGTCCCTTCCAACCGCACCGTGCTGGGGCCCGGCGGCATTCTCGGTAACACCTCCCAGGTCCTGCCCATAGTCCAGCCGTGGTCCGGCCGCCAGCATGCCCTGGGCCCAGCACCGCCGCCAGCCCCTCGGTGCCGGGCGCGGGGGCCCCGCCGCGGGCACAGGGCTGCCCGCAGCCGCCGGCAGAGCCCCGGCCCAGCCCGCGCTCGGCTCAGGCGTGCCGCGGACAGCCCTGTGCGGGCAGTGGCGTCCTTGGGGTCCTCGGGGCCGTGCCCGGCGCTTCCAAGATGGCGGCGGCGGCGCCGGCGGTGTGAGGCGGGAGCGCATCGCCGCCGCCCCCTGCCCTGCCCGGCCTGGCCCCGCAGCCGGCGGCATGCTGAGATCCACCGGCTACTTCCGCGGCATCGACTGCCCCTTCCTCAACGCCGGGGGGCTGGGCGGGGGACCCTGCCGCCGGCCCTACTGCCACTTCCGGCACCCCCCGGCGGCGGCGGCGGCCCGGTGCGGAGCCTCCGGTGGCCCCGGCGCGGGGGTCGTGCTCGGCCATGGCGCAGGTACGGCCCGGCCCGGCCCGCTGGTCGCGGTACCTCCTTCCCCCTTCCCCCTGCCCCCTTCCCCGTCTCCCTCCCTGCCCGGGCTGTGGCTCTGCCGCCCCCCGCCCCGCTGCGCTCCCCCGCAGCATTGTGTCCTCCGCCCGGCAAGGACAGCCCCGTGCCCTTCCTCCTCCTCCATCTCCTCCTCCTCCTCTCGCCTGCTCACCCTCCGGGGCCTGAATCTGCCTCGGACCTCTCTGGCTCGCAGCCGCCCCCAGGGCTCGCTGTTTCCCCTCGAGCCTCTCCGGTGCGGCTCCCGTTGGGGCTGTCGGCGCCATCCGGGCGGGCCCGGGGGGGGTCTCCCTCGCTCCTGTGTCTCTTTGTGCTCAGCCTTGCCTGGGCTCTGGGCCTCTGTGGTCACCTCTCGCTGCCTCCCAGCGAGGCTCTGCAGGGCTCTTTCTGCCCCGCCGTGTCAGGGAGGTGGATGTGCCGCTTCGTGCGGCCCCGCGGCTGCCTTCTGATCCCGCAGCGGCGGGCAGCGGCTCCCGAAGTGCCTGCGGACAGCCTCTGGCATCGCGGGCGCGGAGGCAGCTCCCCTCCGGTCCCGTTCTTTGTCCCCCCGGGCACCCTCACGTGGCCGGGAGCTGTCAGGGCGAGCCTGCAGCCCTCTGCCAGCCGACAGGGGCTGCCCGGCTGGGGGGGGCAGGGGGTGTTGCGCTCTCCGGCCCGGTGCCGTGGCGTGTCCGTGGCGGGGGAGGGGGTGGGGGTGCAGTGAGCTGGGTCCTCTCCCACGAGGGACTGGCAAGGCGTGGATTGCGGCCAGGCTTCCCCAGTGGGGCCGGGGCTGTTGCTCTCCTCCAGCAGCTCTCGGTGCTTTGCCGAGGTTATTTGCTGATCATCTTCTTCCATCGGGGGAGAAGATTCTTCGTCCTGCCCCTGAAGGATGCTGCTGGATCGCTTCTGGGGCAGAGCTTTGCTGTTTCCCTCAGGTGCAGTTGAGTGCCTCGGGGCTGTGCCTCCAGCAGAGCCTCCCAGGGTGCAGGGCAGCTGGCGAAGGACTTCTGACAAAGGCATGGGGGGACAGGAGGGGACTGACGGCTTCGAGCTGAAGAAGCTGGGTTTAGATTAGGCATTGGGAAGAAATTCTTCCCCATGAGGGTGATGAGGAACTGGAACAGATTGCAGGGAAAAGTTGTGTGGGGTCTGCCCCTGAAAGTGTCCAGGGCCAGGCCAGGCTGGATGAGGAGGAAATTGTCGTGAGGGAGGGTGGGGAGAGCCTGGCACAGGCTGCCCAGGGAGGCTGTGGAGCACAGAAGCATTCCCAGATCCCATTCTCTGCTTCTGTGCTCCACAGCCTTCCTGGGCAGCCTGTGCCAGGCTCTCCCCACTCTCCCTCACCACAATTTCGTCCTCCTCTCCACTCTCCCTCTCCCAGCTCAAAGCCATTGTCCCTCGGCCTGGCATTCCCAGGGCTTGTCCAGAGTCCCTCCCCAGCTCTCCTGCANTCGCCTGCTCACCCTCCGGGGCCTGAATCTGCCTCGGACCTCTCTGGCTCGCAGCCGCCCCCAGGGCTCGCTGTTTCCCCTCGAGCCTCTCCGGTGCGGCTCCCGTTGGGGCTGTCGGCGCCATCCGGGCGGGCCCGGGGGGGGTCTCCCTCGCTCCTGTGTCTCTTTGTGCTCAGCCTTGCCTGGGCTCTGGGCCTCTGTGGTCACCTCTCGCTGCCTCCCAGCGAGGCTCTGCAGGGCTCTTTCTGCCCCGCCGTGTCAGGGAGGTGGATGTGCCGCTTCGTGCGGCCCCGCGGCTGCCTTCTGATCCCGCAGCGGCGGGCAGCGGCTCCCGAAGTGCCTGCGGACAGCCTCTGGCATCGCGGGCGCGGAGGCAGCTCCCCTCCGGTCCCGTTCTTTGTCCCCCCGGGCACCCTCACGTGGCCGGGAGCTGTCAGGGCGAGCCTGCAGCCCTCTGCCAGCCGACAGGGGCTGCCCGGCTGGGGGGGGCAGGGGGTGTTGCGCTCTCCGGCCCGGTGCCGTGGCGTGTCCGTGGCGGGGGAGGGGGTGGGGGTGCAGTGAGCTGGGTCCTCTCCCACGAGGGACTGGCAAGGCGTGGATTGCGGCCAGGCTTCCCCAGTGGGGCCGGGGCTGTTGCTCTCCTCCAGCAGCTCTCGGTGCTTTGCCGAGGTTATTTGCTGATCATCTTCTTCCATCGGGGGAGAAGATTCTTCGTCCTGCCCCTGAAGGATGCTGCTGGATCGCTTCTGGGGCAGAGCTTTGCTGTTTCCCTCAGGTGCAGTTGAGTGCCTCGGGGCTGTGCCTCCAGCAGAGCCTCCCAGGGTGCAGGGCAGCTGGCGAAGGACTTCTGACAAAGGCATGGGGGGACAGGAGGGGACTGACGGCTTCGAGCTGAAGAAGCTGGGTTTAGATTAGGCATTGGGAAGAAATTCTTCCCCATGAGGGTGATGAGGAACTGGAACAGATTGCAGGGAAAAGTTGTGTGGGGTCTGCCCCTGAAAGTGTCCAGGGCCAGGCCAGGCTGGATGAGGAGGAAATTGTCGTGAGGGAGGGTGGGGAGAGCCTGGCACAGGCTGCCCAGGGAGGCTGTGGAGCACAGAAGCATTCCCAGATCCCATTCTCTGCTTCTGTGCTCCACAGCCTTCCTGGGCAGCCTGTGCCAGGCTCTCCCCACTCTCCCTCACCACAATTTCGTCCTCCTCTCCACTCTCCCTCTCCCAGCTCAAAGCCATTGTCCCTCGGCCTGGCATTCCCAGGGCTTGTCCAGAGTCCCTCCCCAGCTCTCCTGCAGCCCCTTGAGGCACTGGAGCTGCTGAGAGGACCCTGGGGTGGTCCTCTCACTGTTGCAGTTCTCTTTCCCTGTGCTGTTCCCTTTTGTCCTTAAATACCTGCAGAGAGTCACTTCTGGGCTGGATTTGCTGCTTTGGGTCTGCCAGATGGGGCAGCTGCTGCTGCTGTGATAAATAAAGGCTGGGGCTGGTTTTGGTTTTCAGAGTGGGGAAGTGAAGGTTGGGTTTAGTAACACCTCCTGCTGCACCTGGAAAGCATCTGTGGCTTCTGATGCTGGCTGAGGAGTGCTGAGCAGGGCTGGGGAGGAGCAGAGAGGGAGCTGAGGCTGGTCAGTCTGGAGGAGAGGAGCCTGAGAGAGACCTCACTGCTCTCTGCAGCTCCCTAAGAGGAGGCTGGGGGGGGGTTAGGCTCTGCTCCCAAGGCAGCAAGGGACAGGCTGAGGGAGCTGGGGGGGTGCAGCCTGCAGAGGAGAAGGCTCCAGGGCACCTCAGAGCTGCTGCCAGGGCCTGAAGGGAGCCTGCAGGAAGGCTGCAGAGGGACTTGTGCTGAGGGGGTCTGAGCCAGGCCAAGGGCAGTGGTTTGGAGCTGAGGCAAAGCAGGCTGAGAGTGGAGCTGAGGCAGAATTTGTGCAGGGTGAGGGTGGTGAGAGCCTGGCACAGGCTGCCCAGGGAGGCTGTGGCTGCCTCCTGGCTAGGGGAGCTGAAGGCCAGGCTGGGTGAGGCCTGGAGCAGACTGTGCTGGTGCAGGTGTGTGCGCCGGGGCTGCCGGAGATGAGCTCTGAGCTCCCTTCCAGCCTGAGCCATTCTGGGACTCCATGGTGAGAGGAAAAGGCCTCAAGTTGCCCCAGGGGAAGTTTTGGGTTGACATCAGAAGCAACTTCTTCACTGAAGGGTTCTGCAGCACTGGCAGAGGCTCTGCAGGGAGCCTGGATCCCCATCCTTGGAGGCGTTTGGGAGCTGCAGAGATGTGCTGGGGGCCATGGCTCAGCCCCAGCCTTGGCAGAGTTGGATGTGGTTGGCCTGGAGGCTCTTATAGGGCATCTCCAACCTAAAGAGCTCAATGGTTCTAGTGCAGGAGCTGAGTGTGAGTGATGAGAGCTGTTCTCAGCCTCCCCAGGCCTGGCTGGGCTGTGCTGCTGGCCCAGGGGACTTGCTGGGGGTGGAGAGCAGCTCAGCCTCGGTGCTGTGGCTCTGGGAGCAGCTCTGGCTTCTGACACCCAAAAGCTCTGCTTGGGGCTGTTTTTCCCAGGCCAGGTGCCTGCCACTTGTGAAAGAGAGGATGGTGAGGCTCAGCTTCAGCTGCTGCCTCCCACTCCCTGCCCTCCTGCCCAAACTCGTGCTGGAAGACCTGGCACAGGAGCTCTCAGTGCTCCCTCAGCTCAGCCTTGGCCTTCAGCTGTGGTTTCTTCCTTGCAGTGTTGACTTGCGTTGAGAAATGGCAACAAGCAGTGAAGCTGCTGCCCTGCCCTGGCAGCTGGCAGCGACTGCAGCAGGGCTGTGCCAGGTGCCTGGCTGCTGGAGGAGGAGGAAGGCTTCTGCAGTGCTGCTTTTGATCAGTGGAGCTTTGCTTCATCCCCAGGGTTCAGCTTGCAGAGCTGCTGCTGTCTGTTCCCCTGGCTGCCTGAGGCTGCTCTCTGCTGGGAGGTGTCCTTAGGACTCTCACTAGATGGGGGCAGTCGTTCAGCAGCCAAGCAACCATCCTCTGGCTGCAGCTTCCCAGCCACCAGCAGGAGCCCTGCCTGGTGCTGGTGCAGAGCAGCCGCCCGGGGCTTGGCTCTGTGCAGGCTTGGCTGCTTCCATCACCTCATCCAGAGGTGAGCTTTAAAAGCAGAGAGGAGTTGAAGGACAAGGGAGGAGGAACAGCCCCACAATGGTTGTTTATCGTGGGTCCAGGCACTGGGAGACAGTGGTGGAGAGGCCTCTGTGCCTCCAGGGTCTCTGCAGCAGGGCTCTTTGCCCTTGCCTGCTGCTGCCTGCTATGGCAGCTGCTCCTTTCTCTTCCCTCTGAAGGCAGCTCAGGAAATGCAGACTTCTGTGGGGAGAGAATGAGACCCTAGAATGAAGTCATGGAATGGTTTGAGGTGAAGGGACCGGGGAAGCTCATCCAGTCCAAGGCCCTGCAGCCAGCAGGGACATCCCCAATCAGAACAGGCTGCTCAGGGCCCCAAACAATCTGGCCTGCAGTGGTGCCAGCGGTTGGGCATCTCCCACCTCTCTGGGCAGCCTGGGCCAGGCTCTCAGCACCATCACTCTCAAGAATTTCTTCCTCATTTCCAGCCCAGATTTCTCCTCTGTCAGCCCAAATTCTCCCTCTTTCAGTTTGAAACCATCACCTCCACCACAGCACTGCACACCCCTCAGAGCCCCTTCTGATCTGTCCTCCCCAGGTACTAGCAGGCTGCAGTAAGGGACCTGCAGGATCTGCCCAGGCCTTAGGGCACTGAGCTCTGATTCTTTCCTCCAGTGCCCTCTCTCTGCCTGGCACAGCAGGGTGGCTGCCTGGGGGCCTGTGGCGGTTCAGGGCTGGCTGAAGGCTGAGGGGGCTGCTCTGGGGAGACCTCAGCTGCAGGCCTGGGGCCACAGGGCTGTGGGGACAGGCTGAGGGCAGTGGTTTGGAGCTGGAGCAGGGAGAGTTAGGTTGGGCACCAGGAGGAAGCTGTGCACAGTGAGGGTGGGCAGAGACTGTCACAGGCTGCCCTGGGCTGTGGCTGAGTTCCCATCCCTGGGGACATCCAAGCTCAGCCAGGCTGTGTCCCTGTGCAGCCTGCTCTGGCTGGAGCTGTCCTGCTGCCTGCAGGGCTTGGAGAAGATGCCCTTGGAGGGTCCCTTCCAGCCTGATGCCATCTGTGAATGAAGCTGCTGAGTGCTGGCAGGCACCCAGGTGGTCTTTGCACAGCAGCCTTGGTGGGCTGAGGGATGGACATGAGCCTGTGCAGGGCTGGGGGCCTGCAGACTGCAGCTCCTGCCCTGGCTGAAGAGCTTTTCCCACCCCCAGAGTGGCTGAGCAGGATGAAAAGGTTTTGAATGTGAGTGAAGTGCCTTGAAGGGCTGTGCCTGAGCAGGGGCAGAGCTGCCTGCAGGCCTGAGAGCAGCTCTTCAGGAGCTGCAGAGGAGGAGAGGAGGCCTGGCTTTGCAGTCTGGGCCCTGCCTGTGCTGCAAGACGTAAAAGAGCGACGCAGCTCTTTCTTCATCTGTGTCTTAGGGAAGCAGCTCTTGGGGCTGAGAGGAGCTGTCAGGAGGTGCTCGAGAGCTGGATGTGGTTTCAGCCCCAAGCAGAAAGCTGCCTCCAGGTTTGGAAGTCTGAGCCTGGGGTTGGAGTAAGCCGGGAATAGCCAGGACTTGGAGTGGGCTGGGCTGGAAGGGGCCTCCAAAGCCCATCCAGCCCAAGCCCTGCAGGCCCAGGGACATCCTCCTCCTCACAGCCAGTCCCAGTCTGCTCTCTTCACTGCTCCTGTCTCTTTAGGATCAGTCCCCCCCAGCTCCCCTCTAGCCCCCTGGCACTGGAAGGCTGCTCTGAGGCCTCCCTGGAGCCTTCTCTCCAGGCTGACCTCCCCCAGCCTGTCCCATGGCAGAGGAGCTCCATCCCTCAGCATCTGCATGACCCTCGTCGGAGCCCACTCTGGCAGCTCCATGTCCTTCCTGTGCTGGGACTCTGGAGCTGGCCCCAGCCCTGCAGCGGAGCTTAGGGGCAGGATCCCTTCTCTCCATCTCTGCCCGGGCTGCCCTTGGCACACATCTGCAGCGGTGCCTGCTGGCACTGGCCTGCTGGGGCCATCCAAGGCCTGTGGAGTGGTTTCCTAGCTGCGTGGATGCTCCTGGGATGGGCAAGGCCTTGCAGCTGAGTGGTGCCTGGGTGGGTTGGTGCCCAGTGGCTGAGCCCTTCACCTCTGGCTGGCACTCCCCAGCTGCTGCAGCTCTTCTGCTGCCGTTTGCAGAGGAGGCCTTGAGCTGATCGCAGCTTTAGCTCTGCTGACCCTGGCACTGCTGCAGGGAAGAGCTTCACAGTCTCACCTTCCTGAGAGCCCTCAGCCAAAAAGCAGCTCTCTGGGCTGTCTGTGACTTGGGTGTAAAACACTGTGCCAAAGGTCCTTGGGCAGAGCTGCAGAGGCTCTGCAGGTGCTGCAGCCCAGCTGGAGAGCTGCTCAGGCCCTGTGCTGGCAGAGCTCTGAGGCTGTTGTGTTCCTGGCAGCACTCGGAGGTGTCTGCGGGGAGCAGGCTCTGCCCTGCCTGGAGAAGACCTTTGGCATCATCCAGTTCAGCTGCTGTGGTGTTCAGCCCTGTCCCTCAGCACCGCATTTCTGTGACCCCAGGCAGCAGAGCCCAACAGCCCCCCCGCAGCTGCAGCCTCCCCTCAGGGAGCTGCAGACAGCAGTGAGGTCTCCCTCAGCCTCCTCTGCTCCACACTGCTCCCACCCAGCTCCCTCACTGTTCCTCCCCAGACCTGCTCTGAGACCCTGCCCCAGCTTTGATGCTCTCCTCTAGACCTGCTCCAGCCCCTCAATGTCCTTGTAGTGAGGAGACAAAACTGAGCCCAGGATTTGAGCTGTGACCTCAGCAGTGCCAGTCCAGGGGCACAATCCCTACCCTACTGCTGCTGCCCAAACCACACTGGGATAGGCTGCTGGTGCCATTCTTGCCCACCTGGGCACCCCTTGGTTCAGCTTCAGCTGCTGTTGACTGCTCCTTAGCTGACGCACCCCCCCCCCCCACCAGGTCCTATTCCGCTGGGCAGTTTCCAGCCACTGTGCCCCCAGCCTGGAGACTTCCTGGGGTTCCTCATCCCTCTGCCCTTGGCCCATGGATTCAGATCCTTTGGCAGAGCCTCTGCCAGATCAGGTCAGTGTCACCTGCAGACAGGCTGAGGGTGCCTTGGTGCCCTCCCCCAGAGCTCTGCTCAGTGCTGCTGCTCTGGCAGTGCAGGTTCAGGCCGTGTGTGTGAAGAGGATGCAAATAAACCTCTAACAGGAGCTTCCCCTCCTGGAGCTGCTGTGGTGCCAGCTGAGCTTCTGCTGGGCAAGAGCTTTTCTTGCTCTGTTTGGTACAGGGCAAGAAAAGGAGGAGGAGTGGAGGAGTGCTGCAGAATTTCTTCCCTGCGAGAGGAGCTTGGTCTGGTGCTGGCTGCTCTGCTCCGTGAGCCCCGTGGGGATGCCACTGCTGCCTCTTGCCCACCCTTCACTGCCTAGGACAGCAAATGCCAAACTGCCTGTGGTTTGAGCTGGGCTTTGAAATGAGGAGGAGCAAACTCAGCCGAGGGTGAGGTCAGGGTGGGTCTGGCTGTGTCCATTTCCAGCAGTGAGGGGGTCTCTTGTCGTGTGCCTGAGCTGTGGGCTGGGGCAGGTTTCCTGTGTGGGCAGCTGCAGCTGCAGGCATTGCACTGGGGGCTGCCAGGGGAGTTCCCAGTTCTGGGTTCTCTGCAGGTGGCAGAGAGCTGTGAGGGGAGAGAGGCTGTGAGCAGCCTGGGCCCTGAGCCTGCAGCTCTTCCTCGCTCCAGTTACAGGCTGTGGGGGGAGCAGATCTCTGCCAAGCTGGGAGGATTTTGAGGGCTAAAGGGGCAGTGACCTGCCAGGGTGTGCCAGCTCCTCTGCCTGCCACAGGAACCCTTTGTCTGCTGCTACAGGATTTGTCCCAGTGTGGCCTGGGCTGACCTCCAGCAGCAGGGGCAGGGAGGGGATTCTGACCCTCTGCTGAGACCCCCTTGAGTGCTGGGGGTCTGAAGCCCCCAACACAAGAAAGGCAAAGACCTGATAGAAGTGGGCCAGAGTAGGGCACAGCAGTGCTGGCAGGGCTGGAAGGGCTCTGCTGGGAGCCCAGGCTGAGAGTTGGGCTTGGGCAGCCTGCAGAGGAGAAGGCTGCAGGGAGCCCTTCTGTGGCCTTGCAGTGCTGGAAGGGCTGAGCAGAAAGCTGGGCACAGACTTCTGAGCAGGGCCTGCTGGGCCAGGCCAAGGGGGATGGTTTGGGCTGCAAGAGGGAGATTGAGAGTGGAGAGAAGGGAGAAATGTTTGCCCCTGAGGGTGGGCAGAGCCTGTGCCAGGCTGCCCAGGGAGGCTGTTGCTGCCTCCTGCCTGGAGGTGCTCAAGGCCAGGTTGGATGAGGCCCATGGCAGGGGTTGGCACTGGATGAGCTTTCAGGTCCCTTCCACCCCAACCCATTCTAAGTCCTTGGCAGCTGCGATGCAGTGAAAATCTGCCTGAGCTGTCGGCCAGCAGCAAAAGGAAGGGGGCAAAAAGTGCCCCAAGATGATGCCAGTAGGTGTGGGGAAGAAAAAGAGTCCAAAAGCCCTGAGAGTGGTGGAGAGGGAGGTGGAGTCTCCATCTCTGGAGGCTCTGGGGGCTCACCTGGCTGTGTTCCTGTGTGACTGCCGTAGGTGACCCTGCTCTGGCAGGGGGCTCAGATTCCATCATCTGCAAGGTCCCTTCCAACCCTCACCATGCTGTGATGGAGGCTCTGGAGTACAGCTCAGTCCGGTGTGGGAGTGAAAGAGGCTGAAGGCGGGCCCGTGGGTGGGTGAGTCCTGCCCCAATTATCTCTGGAGCCCAGAAAGTGCCGAGTCAGCAGCTGGTCAGCCCTGCTGTGCCACCAGCTCTCTGCCGGAGCTGTCTTGGGAGCCAGCAGCCATTAACAGCCTGGAGTGCAGCATGAACAAGTACCTGCAGCATCTGTTAAGCACGGGGAGCTCAGGTAAAGCTGTGGAGCGTTTGGGCTGCTGAGGAACAAGCTCCAGTGTCTGGGCTGGGCAGGGTCGGGGTGCAGCCAGAGGAGAAGCTCCTTCTGCAGGAGGCTCTCACGTGTCAGCTCCTCACGGCTGGCTGAGCTGCTCGGGTGGAGCAGGCAGAGCTCTGCTTGGGGGAGTTTAGTGGCAGCAGGAGTTGAGTTTGCCTTCGCATTGAGGAGAGGGATCCGTGCTGAGGGGCAGGAGGTTCTGGGGCTTGGCTGGCTGCTGGGAGAGCCTGAGGAGCTGCAGGTGCCTGAGCTGTGACAGAGCTGCAAAGTATTCAGTCCAGCTTTGCACTCAGCTGGAGCCAGACAGGTTTTGGAACCAGTTTAAGTTTGGGTTGGTGTTTTTTTCCCCCACCCTTTCAGAAGTCACAGCTTGGAGTGGTTTTAGGTGCTGTAGAGCCTGAAAGGTGCTTTGCTTCAGCTTGAGCTTTGCTTTTCAGTGGCCACTTGTGGCTGTGCTGAGCTGCTGCTGGGTTAGGTTGGTGACTTCTTTGGGTTTTCTTTTTTGCCTTCAATGGGAATTCTTCACCCCAGATGGTTAAAGGAGTGAGGAAATAACTTATCTGGAGTGAGCCAGAGGAAGACTGGAAAATCAGGGTGGCTGAGGAGCTGGATTGCTGCTTTTAAAGTCAATTTTCAAGGCAGAGGTGGGCAGAGAGGACACCAAAGTGCTTCAGGTGTTTCTTTTTTCTTCCCTCTGCCTTGCTCTTCTCATCAACTGTGATAGCAGCTCCTTGGCTTCACCCAGCACTTGGACAGGAGGTGTGGAAGTGTTTTGCTTCTCTGGCTACCCAAAAGGAGGCAAAGAAAATCATCTTTATGGCAGCACTTTTGTTTTTCAAGCAGAATTTCAGCTTTTCTTTGTATATTCATAGATCACAGAATGGGTTGGAAGGGTCCTTAAAAATCATCCAGTGCCAACCCTCTGCCAGGGGCAGGGACACCTGCACCACCCCAGGCTGCTCAAGGGCTCATCCAGCCTGGCCTTGAACACCTTCAGGCAGGAGGCAGCCACAACCTTCCTAGGCAGCCTGTGCCAGTCTCTCCCCAGCCTCCCTCTCAAAAATTTCTTCTTCCTCTCCACTCTCCCTCTCCCAGCTCCAAGCCATTGTCCCTCCTGCTGCCACTCCCAGCCCTTGTCCCAAGTCCCTCCCCAGCTCTCCTGCAGCCCCTTCAGCCTGCTCTGAGCTCTCCCTGGAGCCTTCTCCAGGCTGCACAGCCCCAACTCTGCCAGCCTGTGCCCACAGCAGAGCCCCTCCAGCCCTCTCAGCATCTCTGTGCCCTCCTCTGGACCCTCCCCAGCAGCTCCAGGTCCCTGTGCAGGGTTCCCAGAGCTGGAGGCAGTGCTGCAGCTGAGGGCTGAGCAGAGCAGAGGAGCAGAATCCCCTCCCTGTGCTGCTGCTCTCCTGCTCTGGCTGCAGCTCAGCAGTCAGCTGCCTCTGGGCTGCCAGTGAGCAGTGCTGGCTCCTGGGGGCTCTGTCCCCAACTGACCCTCCCAAGGCCTTCTCCTCAGGGCTGCTCTCAACCACTCCTCACCTAGCTTGGATTTGTGCTTGAGGTTGCCCTGAGCCAGCTGCAGGAACCTTGCCCTTGCTCTTGCTGAGCTCCATGAGGTTGACTTGGCCCCACCATTCCTAGCTGAGTTTTCCCAGGGGAAGGCATTTTCCTGCCTGCTCTCTGCCTGCAGGCAGCCTCTCACTGCTGCTCACCTGGTGAGCTCCTTTCTTTTCACCAGAGGTTGGCAGGGGAGGTGGGAAAGTTTGGGATCCCTTCTCAGCAGTACGTACCAGTATGGGCTGCTGAAGTCTGATCTTGCCGCTGGCCAGAGAGCATCACTGGTGGCTTTGGTACTGAGGCTTGGCTCTGTGGTGCCAAGAGCCTGGCTTTGGTAACACCTTCACTGTTGGCTTTGGCTGAGAGCAGGCCTTGCAAAGCCCTTTCTGATTGAGCTCCCAAGGCAGGCTGAGTTCAGCTGCTGGCAGGCAGTGACTCTTTGTGTCCCTTTGGCAGAGCGAGGCTACGACCCCTACAACCCTGAGCTCCCGAGGCCCTCGCTGGAGGAGGACGAGGAGGAGGAGGAGGAGGAGAGTGCCCTGCCTGACATCACCGATGTCACCCCTGGCATTCTGGAGCTGGAGCTGGTCAACAAAGCCATCGAGGCTGTCAAAAACGAGGTCGAGAGGGAGCAGAAGAAGTATGAGGAGCTGCTGGAGACCACGAAGGAGCTGAGTGCCTCCAAGGCCTCCGCGCTCATCTCAGGCGCAGCCGTGGCAGCAGCTGGCATGCAGCGTGACTCCTTCCCCTCCTTGGAGTACAACCTGGGCAGCTACAACTTCACTAACAGCTCCGACTACAACCCCACTCCACTTGCTGCTGCTGCTGGCTGCTCCAGCAAGTACACCCTGGAGGCTTCCCGCTCTAAGGGCAGCGCCCTGGAGTACATCCCCAAGGCTGTGGTGCAGAGCAAGAAGTACAGCAGCACTGTGCCCAACACCAAGTACGTGATAGATGACTCCAAGCCTTCTACAGACCTGGAGTATGATCCACTCTCAAACTACTCAGCCAGGCTCTTGAGCAAAAGCACAGTGAAGGAGCCAAAGGGGGCTAAGAGGGGCAGGGTGTCCAGTTACGAGGAGTCCTACTCCCCGACGCGGAAGAAGCTCTGTGAGCTCCCGGATGATGATGATGATGATGAGGTGTGTGCCAGGTTCTCCTCCTCTGAAGATGAAGCTGATGTGGACTACAAATCGACTTCTGTCAGTTCACAGTCCAAAGGTGACTCTGAGAGCGAGTCCAGTGAGGGCTTCACCACCAGGGAGCAGAGCTGCAAGAGCAGGGACGGCAAAGAAGCGGCAACGGTGCAGGGCAGCGGAGACCTTCCGGGGGCAGAGAAGAACCTGCCCAAGAGTGTGGCAGACAAGAACGCGAAAGCAGTGAAGTCCTCTGGAAGGAAGGAGCAGGAAAGTGAAAATAAAAGCAGAGAGTCAAAAGACAAAGTGAAAAAGAAGTGCTCAGATGTCAGTAAGTCTCCTGGCGCCGGCGAGACTGGGGGGAAGGAGAGAAGTAAGAGTGCAGAGAAGGTCAAAGTGCTAAGAAAAGAGGAAAAAACAAAAGGTAGGAACGAAGAGAAAAACTGCAGAGAAAGAAGTGTCAAAGGGAAAGCCGAAGGGAGCAGCAAGAAGCCTGACAGACAGAGGGCAGAGAGAGGGGAAGGGCTTAAGAAAGACAAAGACAAATCCAAGACCTCCGGCAGCAGCTCAGGGAAGAGCAAGAGCGAGAGCGGCAGCAGAGGCTCCGGTGCAGAGAAGCTGGGGAGCAGCAAGAAGGACTCCAAGCTGAGAACAGCTGAGGCGAAGAATGGGAAGGAAAGCTCTGGGCAGAGAGGCAAAGAGAAAGGGACCAAGGCTGCAGCAGGGGAGCAGAGGAGGGAGAAGGGCAAGGCTGCAGACAAAGGGGACCCCAAGAAGGGGCGGAAGCAAAGGAGCCTGAGCCATGCTGACCTGTTTGGAGATGAGAGTGGAGATGAGGATGACAAAGGTCAACCTGTGCCAGCCACCTTGCCTGAGGTCAGCTCAGACTCAGGTGGGGATGGCTCTCGGTCAGACTCTGAGAGTGACAGCGGAGGGGCCAAGAAAGTGAAGCGCTCCAAGCTGTCCAAGTCGTCGTCATCCTCCTCGTCCGATGACATCGACTACTCGGTCCTGGAGAAGGACCTGGACTTGGAGTCAGACCCCATGGAGGAGTGTCTCAGGATTTTCAACGAGTCTACAGATGTGAAAACTGAAGACAAGGGCAGGCTGGGCAAGCAGGTAACCTGCCCTGGGGGCTTGCTTCTTGCCTCCTCGTGGGCAAGCCTTTGGGGTTAGGTTAGTGCTGGTGTGTGGTGGAAGGATCTCATCCTGCGGGGAGGAGTCTGCCGCTGAGCTGTCCGTGCTGGACTGCAAGGGGCTGTGGGATGTAAAGGTTCCAGAGAGTCATAGAACCAGAGAATGGTTTGGCTTGGAAAAGCTCTCCAATATCATCCAGCCCAAGCAGCAGCCCAACCCCACCATGGGCACCAAACCATGGCCCCAGGTGCCATGGGCACACTGCTCTGGAGCACCTCCAGGCATGGGCACTGCATCCCCTCCCTGGGCAGCCTCTGCCAAGCCCTGACCACTCTGGCAGCAAATGAATTGTTCCTCCTCTCCAACCTAACCCTGCCCTGATTCAATTTCAGGACATTCCCTCTCATCCCAGGGAGCAGAGCCCAACCCCCCCCCAGCTGCAGCCTCCCTTCAGGGAGCTGCAGAGAGCAGTGAGGTCTCCCTCAGCCTCCTCTGCTCCACACTGCTGCCCCCCAGCTCCCTCACTGCTCCTCCACAGACCTGCTCTGAGACCTTGCCCCAGCTCTGGTGCCCTCCTCTGGACCTGCTCCAGCCTCCTCACCTCCTAAGCACAGCTCTGCAAAATTCAGCTGTTCTTTCTCCTGTGTTCAGCACAATTCCCAGCCTCATTCCCAGTCTCATTCCCAACTGTCCAGTTTAAGCCAAACAGCTGAAGCCCCAACCCAGTCCATGGTGGCAGCACTAATCCAGGAGAGCTTTCCCAGAGGGGCTGATTCAAACGAGGCTGAGTTCAAAAAGTGCTGAACCAGAGGCTGCCTCCCACCCAATGCAGTGACAGCATCGTGCAGAGGCAGTGCTGAGCTGTCAGCAGCCAACTGAATCCTCTGCACTGCTTCACCTCCTGCCCTCTGCTGCAGTGGAGGTTGGGACAGGAGGAACAAACCCTGAGGTCCTTCCCGGACAGACTGGGGCTGGTGAGTAGGTTCCTGCTTGCCCAGGGTGCTTCTGTGGGTAGGGATAGGCACAGGGAGTTCTGTGTTGATGGAATTCATAGACCCACAGGATGGGTTGGAGGAGGGACCTGAAAGCTCATCCAGTGCCAATCCCTGCCAGCCTGGTCCTGAGCAGCTCCAGGTGCCCAGGGAGGCGGTGCAGTGCCCATGCCTGGAGGTGTTCCAGAGCAGTGTGCCCATGGCACCTGGGGCCGTGGTTTGGTGCCCATGGTGGGGCTGGGCTGCTGCTTGGGCTGGAAGATCTCAGAGAGCTTCTCCAGCCCAAGCCATGTGTGGCCACCCTGCCGTGGTGCTGGGCAGGGTGGGCACCCTGCCATGGTGCGGTGGGGGTGTGGGCGCCCTGCCGTGGTGCTGGGCAGGGTGGGCACCCTGCCGTGGTGCTGGGCAGCGTGGGCACCCTGCTGTGGTGCTGGGCAGCTTGGGCACCCTGCCGTGGTGCTGGGCAGCGTGGGCACCCTGCCGTGGTGCTGGGCAGTGTGGGCACCCTGCCGTGGTGCTGTGGGAGTGTGGGTACCCTGCTGTGGTGCTGGGCAGTGTGGGCACCCTGCCATGGTGCTGTGGGAGTGTGGGCACCCTGCCGTGGTGCTGGGCAGCGTGGGTGGGAGCATGCACTGTGGAAGCAGCCAGGGCCTGGTGCAAGCCCAGGGGGAGCCTCTCCAGGGCTCGTCCCTGAGGCATCTTCAAGTCTGTTCCCTTCTGAATCCTTTCCCTTTCATTTGGCAGCTGTCCAAAGAGGAGGGCGGTGAGGAGAAGGCAGAGGACAGCCTGACCACCCTGTTCCCTGGCCAGAAGAGGAGGATCTCTCATCTGCTCAAACAGGGCACTGTGAGTGCAGCTTTGGGCAGCAGAAGGGAAACCTTCACCTGAGGAGCTTCTGTCTTGGAGAAGGGAGACCTCACCTGCAGGGCTGGGTCCAGCTGTGCAGCCCCAAACATAACGAGGGCCTGAAGCTGCTGGAGAGGGTCCAGAGGAGGCCATGAAGATATCAGAGGGCTGCAGAAGCTCTGCCGTGGGCACAGGCTGGCAGAGTTGGGGCTGTGCAGCCTGGAGAAGAGAAGGCTCCAGGGGGAGCTCAGAGCTGCAGCTTAGTATCTGCTGGGGAGGGGCTGCTCAGGAGGGGCTGTGGGGACAGGCTGAGGGCAATGGTTTGGAGCTGGAGCAGGGCAGAGTTAGGTTGGGCACCAGGAGGAAGTTGTGCACAGGGAGGGTGGGCAGAGACTGGCCCAGGCTGCCCTGGGATGTGGTTGAGTGCCCATCCCTGGGGACATCCAAGCTCAGCCAGGCTGTGTCCCTGTGCAGCCTGCTCTGGCTGGAGCTGTCCTGCTGCCTGCAGGGCTTGGAGAGGATGCCCTTGGAGGGTCCCTTCCACCCCAGTGCTTCCTGAGGATCTGTGACACTGGAAGTGGAGCAGTCCCAGGCCGAGGCAGGAACATGCTGTGATTGTTTGCTCTGGAATCCATCTGGAATGTCAGATTCCTTTCCTCCCCTTCCTGATTTCTGGAAGAGCAGGGTTAGGTCTCTGTGCCTAGGGCAGCAACTCCCTGATGAACCTTCCTAACTCCAAGGGAGAGCAGAGGAAGTGGATCCTGCTCTTTGTAGGAGCCTCCCAGCCTCCTTCAGTTACTTGGGTGAAAATGAGTGGGGCTCAAGGTCTGGCTGGGTCTGATGCTTCTGCTCTTGGGCTTCTGGGTCCAGAAGATGACTGCAGCTGAGGTAGCAGCAGCATCTTGTTGAGACTTCTCTTCCACAGGTGTGAAATGCTTTAAATACAGAGGAGAGAAGTTAAAAAAGGCAAAGAAAGCACAAAGCCAGGCTGGGAGGCGGAGTGGGTTGAGAGCAGCCTGGGGGTGCTGGGCAGCTCCCCAGGAGCCAGCAGTGCCCTCCTGCAGCCCAGCAGGCAGCTGTGTGCTGGCTGCAGCCAGAGCAGTGTGGGCAGAGGGCAGGAGAGGGAATTGTGGCCCTGGGCTCTGCTCTGCTCAGACCTCACCTCCAATCCTGCCTCCAGCTCTGCTGTCCCCAGCAGTAGGAGGACGCAGAGCAGCTGGAGAGAGGCCAGAGGAGGCCACAAAGGTGATGGCAGGGCTGGAGCAGCTCTGCTGTGAGCACAGGCTGAGGGAGCTGGGGGGGTGCAGCCTGCAGAGGAGAAGGCTTCAGGGGGACCTTAGAGCTGCTGCCAGGGCCTGAAGGGAGCCTGCAGGAAGGCTGCAGAGGGACTTGTGCTGAGGGGTCTGAGCCAGGCCAAGGGCAGTGGTTTGGAGCTGAGGCAGAATTTGTGCAGGGTGAGAGCCTGGCACAGGCTGCCCGGGGAGGCTGCCTGGGGGTGCTGAAGGCCAGGCTGGGTGAGGCCTGGAGCAGCCTGTGCTGGTGCAGGTGTCTGTGCCCATGACAGGGGCTGCTGGAGATGAGCTCTGAGCTCCCTTCCAGCCTGAGCCATTCTGGGATGATTTTCTGCCTCCCTGGGTTTCAGTTCCTGCTTTCTCTGAGGCTGTGCCCTGCTTCCCTGCAGCTGCTGAGCACACAGCAGTCAGGTTCCTGTCCCAGCAGCAGCAGAGTGCAGACCCAGCACTGGTTCATGCTGCTGGTCCAGATGAATTCATTGCTCTTCCTTTCCTCTCTGCCTCAAAAAGGTTTCTTTGCTTTTAACAATTGGAAGCCCTGAGGTCAATCCTCTGTTTTATTTAACTGCCTCTGTGCACCCAGTCCCTGTGCTGTGATAAGAGCCCTTCCTTCCCAGGTGAGGAGATAAGAGACTGAGGCAAATGGCCTGGAAATTAATTAACTCAAATATTTGTCCTCAGGAGGAGCCTTTTAGACCTGACAAATCTTTCAGGGCATTTTCTTAATGTGGCAGCTGATCCCCAAATGCTTTCCCAAGCTGCAGCCCCTTGAGTGGGCAAACAGAGCTGAGCTGCCCTGGGCACATGCCAGGACCTGCTGTTCCCTGCAGCATCTCAGCTCACTGCTGCTGCAAGACCTGAACTGCTGCTTTTGCATGCAGAGTGGAAGCTTCTGCTTTGCTGGGTCCCTCCATGTCCACTGCCTGCTCAGTCTTGTGCTTGATAGCCTAAGGACTCAGAGGAAGTGACTGTGCCCTCTGCTCTGCCCTGCTGAGACCACATCTGCAGCACTGCCTCCAGGCCTGATGCCACCAGCACAAGGAGGACCTGGAACTGTTGGAGTGGGTCCAGAGGAGGCCACAGAGATACTGAGAGGGCTGGAGAAGCTCTGCTGTGGGCACAGGTCGGGAGACTTGGGGCTGTGCAGCCTGGAGAAGGCTCCAGGGAGAGTTCAGAGCAGCATTCTGGTGCCTGAAGGGGCTGCAGGAGAGCTGGGGAGGGACTTTGGACAAGGGCTGGGAGTGGCAGGCCAAGGGACAATGGCTTTGAGCTGGGAGAGGAGAGGAGGAATTGTTGAGAGTGAGCGTAGGGAGAGGCTGGCAGAGGTTGCCCAGGGAGGTTGTGGATCACAGAAGCACAGAAGGGGGTTGAATATCCTGTTCTGTGCTTCTGTGCTCCACAGCCTCCCTGGAAGTGTACAGGGCCAGGCTTGGTGAGGTCTTGAGCAGCCTGTGCTGGTGGAGGTGTCTGTGCCCATGGCAGGAGGTTGGCACAGGATGATCTTGAAGGTCCCTTCCAAGCCACCCCACTCTGTGAATCTGAGTGAGGGAGCTGAGGTCTAAATTAGTTGCTGAGGGAAATGTTGGGCCAAAAGAATGGAAGGTGAGGCAGAAGCTGAGTCTTGTCCTGCCTCCAGTCTGTCTGTACAGCTAATAGCTGCCTGCCTGCTCTCGCTTTGCTGTGCAGCAGCTGCTGTCAGCAGCAGAGGGCAGGAGTGCAGGAGGTGCCAACCTGCCCCCAGCTGACAGTCTGGGAAGCGTGGGCAGTGCCAGTGGTGCCCTGGCTGGGCAGATGTTGGGGCAGAGGGGTCCTCTTTCTCAGATGTCAAAGGTTCTTAAGCAGGGTGGAGAAGTTTGTGCTGCAGCTTCTCTGCTGCTGCCTGATAGAGGCAACCTCACTTTGGACATCAAAGGAAGGATCTGTGACCTGTTTGTGCTGGAGCAGCAAAGTGCCTCTGAAGGAGGCAGGGGCAGAGCCTCTGTGACATTCCCTGGAATCCTCTGATCCCACAAATAGACCTAGGTGAGACTCTCAGTGGCTACAGGAACCAGAGAGAACTGGAGGAGGCTGTGGAGAGGTGGGGAGAGAGCTGTGGACGAGGGGCAGTGAGGGGAGGTGGTGCTGGCTCCTCGGGGAGAGAGCTGTGGAGCTGAGCGAGGGGCAGCAAAGGGGAGTGGGAGCAGCGCCAAAGGATGGGAGGGCTGGGCAGGAACCCCCAGAGATCACCCAGTCCTACCCCTCTGTCGGGGCAGGGGCACCCAGGAACACATCCAGATAAGAGCCTGCAGAGGAGGAGACTCCAGAGCCTCTCTGGGCAGCCTGCTCCAGGCCTCAGCTCCCTGACACCGAAAGGTTGAGGTGGAACCTCCTGGGCTGCAGTTGGTGTCCACTGCTCCTTGTCCTGGCACAGCACATCGTGGGGGGGAGCCTGGCCCAGCCTGGCCCCTTCTTGGCACCCGCCGCTAGTTGGTCACTTTTTGTGCCGGTAGAACTGAAGCTCCCTGCAGTGCTCAGGGCTGGGTCAGCTTCGTGGGGCAGAGCTGTGAGTGCGAGCAGAGGATGGGGCCTGGGGTGGCTGAGGGAGACCCTCTGGCTCTCCACAGGTCCCCGACAGGAGGCTGGAGCCAGATGGGGCTGAGCTCTTCCCCCAGGGAAGAAGACAAAGGAAATGGCCTCAGGCTGCCCCAGGGCAGGTTCAGGTTGGGCATCAGGAGAAGCTTCTCCGTGAAGGGGTTCTGAAAGCCTGGCACAGGCTGCCCGGGGAGAGGGTCGAGTGCCTATCCCTGGAGGGGTTTCAGAGCTGTGGTGCTGAGGGCCAGGGCTTAGCCCCAGCCGTGGTAGAGTTAGGGAAGGGTTGGGCTGGGGCAGCCGAAAGGACTTTGATGACTCTGACCGAGCCCTGCCTGGGTCAGGCAGGGCCCTGGCAAACCTGGGGCCATTGAGAAGTAGTTCCCTTACCACCACCTACCAATTTAGGCCTGTGCTGGGAGGCCCTGCCAAGGGCTGAGTCACTGGGGTCATGTTTTTCGTCGGGGACTCTAAATGCCTGCTCTGGAGGTTGTGTTGGCAGCACCTGCCCAGCCTGCGTGTGCCAGCAGCCAGGGCTTGGGGAAGAGAGCTGGGCAAGGGCTGGTTCTTGGGTGGGCACTGAGCATGTGGCTCTGAACCTTCCTTGTCCCTGCAGGCAGAGGCCCCCAGCAAACCTGTGGTCCGTCCCTACCGCCCACCCAGTGCCCAGGAGGTTTGCTACCAGAGGATCCAGCTGGCACAGCGGCAGGCGGCACAGCTGGCACAGGCTGTGCAAAAGGCCTCACTCTCTTTGCCAGGAGAGAAGAAGAGGATTGCCCACGTGCCAAATGCAGCCTTCTCTGCAGCAGCCAGACAAAGTAAGGCACTGGGGGCTGGGATCCTCTCCTCCTCCCCCTCCTCACGAGTTCTGTCCTCCTCCTGCTTGAAGTCCTCCTGAGCAGAGCAGATTCAGATTCAAGGCCATCAGGAGATGTGGCCCAGGGACGTGGTTGAGGCTCTGTCCCTGGGGACATCCAAGGTCAGACCTGGTGCTGCCCTGGGCAATTTGGTCTGGTTGGAGCTGTCCCTGCTGGCTGCAGGCTGCTGGACAAGAGGACCTTGGAGGGTCTCTTCCAAGCCAGCGCAGTCTGTGAAGCTGTGCAGCACTGTCCAAAATCTGCTGACAGTGGCAGTGGAAGGTCTTTGCCCTGAGAGGTTCCCTTCTGTTGTCACCAGCAGCAGACAAAACCCAGCCCAGCCTCCCCCACAGACCATAGAAGAGTGATTTGGGCTGGAAGGGACCTTCAAGACCATCCAGCTCCAACCCCTTGCCATGGGTAGGCAACACTTCCCACCAGCATAGGCTGCTCAGGGCCTCCTCCAGGCAAGGCAGGTTCACTCCAGCCTGGTCTTCTCCTGTTTCTGCCTTGGAGCATGTTTACTTCTCATCCACTCTTCCATTTAAGCCTTCAGAGGTGGCAGGAGCAGGAGGGAAGTGCTAATTACCATCGGTACTAATTAGCCTTTGTAGTTGGAAGGCCTCAGAGCTGACGTGGTGGGCAGGTAGTGTGCTCTAGCTGCTGGGGTTACCTCTTTAAGCTCTGCTGACTCAGTCACCCAAGCCCCAGCAATGAGGCAGTTTCCTGGCAGGAGGTTCTTCACCCTTGCCTGGGAGGGGGTAAAGTCACCCAATTTGGAGCCCTTTGGAGGCTTCACTTTGAACAGAAAAATCACAGCTTGCAGCGTGGACAGGGTAAGGTCATCCTGGCAGCTGGAGCCCAGGGGTGGGATCCAGCTGGGGTGCCCCTGCTGGCTGCAGTGGGGTGGACAAGATGACCTTTGAAGGACCTCTCAACCCAAGGCAGTTTGTGACCTTCTACCTAGAGCTGGTTTGTGCTTCTTCACAGGCCTCGCGAACAGCAAGACAGCTGCTGGCAAGAGCCTGCCACCTGCCCACGACCCTGAGCCCCCCTCCCTTCCTCTGAAGGCTTGCACCTTGGCTGGGATGGCTTCAAAGACCACCAGCACCGTCGTGCCAAAAAGGGTGGCACATGTCCCCTCCCTGCAGGTAAGAGAGACCTTGGAAACCTCTCTGGCTCTGCCGGCCAGCTCCAGGCTTGGTGCTCTGCAGAGCAGGGCAGTGCTGAGCAGCTGCCGTGGGCTGCTTTGCACCTTCCTTCCTGTGCTTTGCCTCAGTAGCGTGGGATGGAAAATGAGAGACTCGAGGGCTGGAGCTGGATGGAGGAGGCAGCAGAGCTGCTCTGGGCTGCTGAGCACTCAGCTCCTCTGCCGGGGCCCTGCTGCTCTCTGCCTGGGGCTGCAGCTGCTTGGGGCAGGGCCCTGGAGCCACTGCCCTTCGACAGGCAGGGCTGGATGGAGGCTGCTTCCCTTCTCCTCCTTCTCCTCCTTCGCCTCCTTCTCCTCCTTCCTTCTCCTTCCTTCTCCTTCCTTCTCCTCCTTCCTCCTCCTTCCTTCTCCTTCCTTCTCCTCCTTCCTTCTCCTTCCTTCTCCTCCTTCCTTCTCCTCCTTCCTTCTCCTCCTTCCTTCTCCTCCTTCCTCCTCCTTCTCCGCCTTCCTCCTCCTTCCTCCTCCTTCCTCCTCCTTCCTCCTCCTCGCCAGTCTCTTCTCACTGGTGCCCAGTGATAGGACAAGGAGCAACAGATGTGAGCTGGAATCCAGAAAATTCCACCTCACCATGAGAAACGTCTTTGCTGTGAGGGTGCGGGAACCTCAGAGCAGCCTTTCAGTGCCTGAAGGGGCTCCAGCAGAGCTGGGGAGGGACTCTGGACAAGGGCTGGGAATGCCAGGACGAGGGACAAAGGCTTTGAGCTGGGAGAGGGAGAGTGGAGAGGAGGAAGAGCTTGTTGAGAGTGAGGATGGGGAGAGACTGGCACAGGTTGCCCAGGGAGGCTGTGGCTGCCTCCTGCCTGGAGGTGTTCAAGGCCCGGCTGGATGAGGCCTGGAGCAGGCTGTGCTGGTGGAGGTGTGCCCCTGGCAGGGGTTGGAGCTGGAGGATCTTTTAGGTCCCTCCCAACCCACTCTGTGATTCTGTGATTCCTAATTGTGACTCTGGATGTCACTTCCGTGGCCTGCACTGCTCTGTGTGTCACTGTGGTGCTGTGAGTAATGCTGCTGGGCTGTGGGCTGGGCTGTGCCAGGACTTGCAGTTGGTTTTTGAAGCAGTTTCAATACTGAAGGTTGCCCAAAAGCTTCAAGTGATGCTTTCAGAGCCCAGAGCATTGTTGTTGTGTTTGGCTCTGGGCAGATGCTCAGAGCTGAAGTCCTGGCAGTGGGAATAAGAGGGCAGGAAGTGTCAGAGACCTCCAGCTGTGTGCTCCTGCAAGCCTGAACAGCCTCTTCTCTCTGTCTCCCCCCAGAGCACCACCTTACAGAGGCCTGTTATCCCCACAGAGTTCGGTGCTAAGGTCCCCACAAACATTCGCCAGAGATATCTCAACCTCTTCATCGATGAGTGCCTCAAGTTCTGCTCTTCCTCACAGGAAGCCTTTGACAAGGTTTGTTCTGCTGCTTGCTCCTGCTCCAGCTGAACAGAGCCAGCCTGTGCCCAGGTGGCCTTGGCCTGGATCAGCAGTGGTGTGCTCTTGAAGAGCAGGGCAGGGATTGTCCCTCTGGACTGGGCACTGTTGAGGCCACCCCTGGAATCCTGGAAACAGCTTTGGAGCCCTCAGTGTCCAAGAAGGACATTGAGAGGGACTGGAGCAGGTCCAGAGGAGGGCACCAGAGCTGGGGCAGGGTCTGGAGAACAGGGCTGGGGAGGAGCAGTGAGGGAGCTGGAGGGGAGCAGTGTGGAGCAGAGGAGGCTGAGGGAGACCTCATTGCTGTCTGCAGCTCTCTGAGAGGAGGCTGCAGCCAGCCCGGGGGCGTTGGGCTCTGCTGCCTGGCATCAGGGCATAGGACAAGAGGAAATGTCCTAAAATTGTGCCAGGGCAGGGTTAGGTTGGAGCTGGGGAAAAAATTCTTTGCTGCCAGAGTGGTCAAGGCTTGGCAGAGGCTGCCCAGGGAGGTGGTGCAGTGCCCATGCCTGGAGGTGTTCCAGAGCAGTGTGCCCATGGCACCTGGGGCCGTGGTTTGGTGTCCATGGCGGGGTTGTGCTGCTGCTTGGACTGGAGGATCTCAGAGATCTTCTCCAGCCCAAACCATTCTCTGATTTTCTGGTTCTTGTGACTTGAGACTGCAGCAGTGTTTGACCTCCTCTGCCCTGGCTGAGACCACTTGGAGCTGCAGCAAAGGCAGAGAAGTCTCCTGTGCAGAAACAGCTCTGTGGAGGAGGCATTCAAGAGGAGACATTGCGGAATCCTAGGCTGGGCAGCAGGCAGTGTCCCTCCAGAGGGAAATCTCTTTCCCTGCCTTTCAGAAGTGCTCATGACCTTTGCAACAACTCAGGTGTGGGGTTTAGGGCAACTCTGCTCAAGCTGGGCAAGAAACCTTCTAGTAGAGCAGCAAACACCTCCAGGGACCAGACTGTTCAGCAGAGGTCAGTGTGTGAGAGGTAGATGGGGTCAAACTTGCTGCTGCTGAGCTGTGAGGAGCATTCCAGCAGCAGGGAATGGTGGAGAAGGAGTTCCAAAGGCAGCTGGGACTCCTGTAAGAAGGACATGAAACTGTTAGAGAGGGTCCAGAAGAGGCCACTGAGTGCTCAGAGGGCTGGGGAAGCTCTGCTGTGAGCACAGGCTGGCAGGGTTGGGGCTGTGCAGCCTGGAGAAGAGAAGGCTCCAGGGAGTCCTCAGAGCAGCCTTCTGGTACCTGAAGAGGCTCAGGAGAGCTGAGGAGGGACTTGGGACAAGGGCTGGGAGTGCCAGGCCGAGGGACAATGGCTTTGAGCTGGGAGAGGGAGAGTGGAGAGGAGGAGGAAATTGCTGAGAGTGAGGGTGGGGAGAGGCTGGCACAGGTTGCCCAGGGAGGCTTTGGAGCACAGAATGGGATCAGAGATCTTCTGTGCTCCACAACCTCCCTGGGGGTGTCCAAGGCCAGGCTGGATGAGGCCTTGAGCAGCCTGTGCTGGTGGGAGGTGTCTGTGCCCATGGCAGGGGTTGGGTTTTGGCACTGGATGAGCTTTCAGGCCCCTTCCAACCCAACCCATTCTGTGAGTCTATGGTTTGGTGCAGATCTTCTGCTGTTGCAGTTAGTTGGGTCCATCAGGGGCCCTTTGTGGTGTGGTTTGGAGCCAAAGCAGGTCTCCTTTGGAGGGATTTCACCTTCCCAGCTCCCAGGGTGGATGCTCCTCTTGCAACCAAGCAGTGAGCATTTGCCAAACCTCCTTCTCTTGCACCACCACTGAAGTGGGAGAAAGCCTCCCCCTGGCAGATCAGAACTGCTCCCTGTTGAAGGGCCAAACGTTTCTGTTCTGCAGCAGCAGGAGGCTGAGCAGTGACAGGTTGTTGCTTGCAGGCCCTGGCAGAGGAGAAGGTTGCCTATGAGCGCAGCTCCAGCCGCAACATCTACCTGAACGTGGCGGTGAACACCCTGAAGAAGCTCCGCAGCCTCCTGCCCAGCTCCCCTGCCAGCGCCGCCAGTAGGTACCTGGGGGGCGTCAGAGCCACGGAGCCCTGCTTGGCTCGAGAAGCCTCCGAGAGGAACTTGGGGAAAGGAGGAATCTGATCAAGTTCAACCGGGGCAGGTGCAGAGTCCTCCCGATGGGGAGGAGCAAACTCCTGCAGCGGCAGAGCAGAGGGGGCTGGAAGCAGCTCCACAGAGTGTTGGGGGCAGTCACTTACCCATGTCCCCCCTGCAGGCCTGCAGCTTGTGGTGGTCCCCAGGGGCCAACACTGGGGCCAGGCTCCTCCAGCATCTTCATCAGTGACCTGGGCGAGGCCCAGAGAGGAGCCTCAGCCAGCCTGGGGGTGGCAGCAGGCTGAGAGGAGTGGCTGAGAGCCCTCAGGCTGTGCTGCCATCAGCATTACCTGGGCAGGGGCAGAGGACCTGGTGAGGTTCCAGCAGGGCAGGGGCAGAGGAGCAGCTCCTGCAACAGTGCAGGTGAGGGAGACCTGCTGGGCAGCAGCTCCAGGGAGAAGGAGCTGGGAGTGCTGGGGCCAGTCAGGGCCCCATGGGGCAGCACCGTGGCCTTGTGGTCAGAGGGCTCCTGGGGTGTGTGAAGAGTGTGGCCAGCAGGGCAAGGAAGGTTCTGCTCTGCCTTTGCTCAGCCCTGGCTAGGCCACATCTGGAATCCTGTGTCCAGTTCTGGGCTCCCCAGTTCCAGAGGGGCAGGGAACTACTGGAGGGAGTGCAAGGGAGGCTGTGAGGATGCAGCAGGGACTGGAACAGCTGTGTGAGGAGAGGCTGAGCCCTGGGGCTGGGCAGTCTGGAGAAGAGAAGGCTGAGAGGGAACCTGCTCAGTGTCTGCAAGCACCTGCAGGGTGGCTGCAGCAGGATGCAGCCAGGCTCTGCTCAGTGGCACCCAGCGACTGGACCTGAGCTCAGTCACAGCAGCTTCCACCTCCACACGAGGAGAACTTTTGTACTGTGAGGGTGCTGGGGGCCTGGGGCAGGCTGCCCAGGGAGGATGTGGAGCCTCCTTCCATGGAGACTTTTAAGTCCCTGCTGGATGTGTTGCTGTGTGCCCTGCCCTGTCTGCCCCTGCTCGGGAAGGGGCTTGGACTGGATGAGCTCTGGAGGTCCCTTCCCACCCCTTAAGCCTTCTGTGATTGTCTGCACAGCTCAGTCCCATCTCTCAGAAGCATTCACCAGAAAGGCAGACAACTCCAGTTAGCTTTTTATAGCCTGGCAAGCCTTAATGGGCCTTCAAGAGGCAAATCCTTGCAGTGCTTTGTTGGCTCTCTGAGCCTAAATGGAGATAATGCCACATGGATTTATTATTTCTTTTTTGGGGGCCAGGTCCTTTGCAATGAAAAGGTTCTGCTAATGGAGTAACTTCCACATGATGCCTTCAAAGTGATAGACTCATCCATCACCACAGCAATCTCTCACACACATTAAGCTTCAAGAGACAAACCAAGAGGGTTAAGACATTTCATTATTGGCTCTCCAGAGGGTACATTAAACAATCAATTTGTGCTGTTCTGGTGAATTCTTCTTCTTTTTGTGGGTTTTTTCCCTTTCTTCCCCTGGTCTCTTCCCTTTTTCTCCCCTCTGTCTTCATTACCTTCACAGCCATTAGTCAGAGCAGCTGAACTTGGGAGGTTGGCCTCTAGGAGAGGGCTGCCAGTTAATGATCAGTAAAAAGCACCTGGCTGCCATTAGTGATGTGCTGAGCATGTGCCAGGGGCCCTGAAAGGAGGTGGAAGGTTTGGAGAAAAAATTTTCTCCCCTCTGCTCTGCCCTGCTGAGGCCACATATGGAATATTGTGTCCAGTTCTGGGCCCCTCAGTTCAAGAAGGACCTCAGGGAAGTGCTTGAGAGAGCCCAGCCCAGAGGCATAGAGCTGCTGCAGGCAGTGAACATGCCCTGTGAGCCAGGCTGAGGGGGCTGGGGGCTTGGAGCAGAGGATCCTGAGGCTGCCCTCAGTGCTGTGCTACAGATGTGCAGGGCTGGAGCCAGGCTCTGCTCAGGCATGGCCAAGGGCAGGCCAAGGGGCACTGGGTGCCAGCTGGAGGAGCTTCCACAGGAGCAGAATGGAAAACTTTCCCTGTGAGGGTGCTGGAGGAGCTTCCACAGGAGCAGAATGGAAAACTTTCCCTGTGAGGGTGCTGGAGGAGCTTCCACAGGAGCAGAATGGAAAACTTTCCCTGTGAGGGTGCTGGAGCCTGGAGCAGGCTGCCCAGAGAGGTTCTGGAGCCTCCTGCCCTGGAGACATTCGAAACCTGCCTGGATGTGTTCCTCTGTGCCCTGCCCTGGGTGCCCCTGCTCTGCCAGCAGGTTTGGGCAGGATGATCTTTTGAGCTCCCTTCCAGACTCTAAGATGCTCTGCAGGCATCTGACAACAAAGCTGCTTTACTGTTTAGTCCTCTTGCTTTTGGGCAGCAGGAGGGCTGGCAGCAGGTAGAGCTCCCAGAGCTTCCAGAGGAACTGTCAGAATCTCCTCACTGCCCATAAAGTGCTTGAGTAGTGATGAGAGTGGAGATGAGAGAGTGAGGGTGGGGAGAGACTGGCACAGGCTGCCCAGGGAGGCTGTGGCTGCCCCCTGCCTGGAGGTGTTCAGGGCCAGGTTGGGTGAGGCCTTGAGCAAGCTGTGCTGATGGAGGTGTCCCTGCCCATGGCAGGGGTTGGAGCTGGATGAGCTTTCAGGTCCCTTCCAACCCAGCCCATTCTATGAATCCATGAGAATGAGCTGGCAGTGCCAGCACGAAGCTCTCAGCCCTGCACCACCTTCCATGCCGTCTGCTGGAGCAGAGCAGTTCAGGAGGGTAAAGGCAGTTCTTGTGCCAGTGAGCAGTGCCCAGCCTGCAGGACTGAAGGCCCTGTCTCAGCTGGGTCCTCATCTCTGTCCTCTCCTCCCTGCAGAGACAAGTAACAAGAAGGTGGTGTCCCACGAGGCTGTGCTGGGCGGGAGGCTGGCAGCTAGGACCAGCTTCACCCTGAACCGCTCCGGGAGCTTGAGGGCAGAGGATCTGACAGGTGAGAGCTGCTCCTGCCAGGCTGAACCTGACCCTGACAGCTGCAGGGCACTGCTGGGCCTGGGCAGAGCCAGCAGGACCTGCTGGGCTGTATCTGGGCCACATCTGGGAGTTGTCACCCGGTGCAGCACTGTGCTGCAGAGCTGCTTGGGGAGGGCTGCAGCTCTGAGCAGCCCTGGCCTGCCTGCCTGCCTGCCTGCCTGCCTGCCTCCCTCCCTCCCTCCCTCCTTCCCTCCCTCCCTCCTTGTGTCCCCTGCTGCCTCTCTTCCAAGCCATTCTGTGCCTCCCTGGTTTTACAGTCCCTTGCCTTTAGATGGAGCTTCCCTGGTGCAGCTCCCATGGCTTTGATCTCACATCAGTAACTGTTCCAAGCTGTCTCTCTGGTTTGGGGTTTTACTGCCCTTGGGGCTCTCCATGTTTCTGGCTTCCCCTGTCCCTCTCTTGCCCTGCAACATCCTTTCCAATCTGCCAGGCTAGGAGGCAGCCTGACAAATCTCTGCCTCTCTGCAGAGCTCAGTCTCCATTTACCAATGTCACAGTGAGGTCAGATCCCAGCCAAAGGCCTCTGCCACGAGCACTCCTCCTGCCTCAGAGCACTTCTGGGTATTTGGGTTGCCAAGAGATGTCGGCAAATTGTTGAGGAGATCAGAGAAGAGACAGGGAGGCCACGGAGCAGGAGGAATTGACGTGGAGAGAGCTTAAAAGGGATTGGAGAGCTGAGCCAGGCAACATCAAAGGGTGCAGAGCAGTGCTGGAAGGGCCCAGCACAGCAGCAGGAGGAGATGTGGAGCAGAGTGCAAGAGGCTCTGATTGTGGTGTGAAGGGAAACAGCAGCAGGAAGAAGCTGGGTGGCCTTTGAGGATGCTGTTTGGGTTTGTCTTGCAAATGATCAGTTAAAAGGTTTAAAGCAGGGAAACAGGAGAGTAAAATGCAGCACTGCAGCCAGCTCTGGGGCCTGAAACACAGGAAGGACCTGGAGCTGCTGGAGAGGGTCCAGAGGCGACCATGAAGATGCTCAGGGGGCTGGAGAAGCTCTGCTGTGGGCACAGGCTGGCAGAGTTGGGGCTGTGCAGCCTGGAGCAGAGAAGGCGCCAGGGAGGGGGCACCCACAGCCTCCCTGGGCAACCTCTGCCAGCCTCTCCCACCCTCACTGTCAACACTTTCCTCCTCCTCTCCACTCTCAAAGCCATTGTCCCTTGGCCTGGCACTCCCAGCCCTTGTCCCAAGTCCTTCCCCAGCTCTCCTACAGCCCCTTCAGGCACTGCAAGGCTGCTCTGAGCTCTCTCTGGAGCCTTCTCTTCCCCAGGCTGCACAGCCCCAACTCTGCCAGCCTGTGCCCACAGCAGAGCTTCTCCAGCCCTCTCAGCACCTCTGTGGCCTCCTCTGGACCCTCTCCAGCAGTTCCAGGTCCTCCTTGTGCTGGAGGGCAAGGCCTGGAGGCAGTGCTGCAGGTGTGATCTCAGGAGAACAGCAGAGGGGCAGAGTCACTGCCCTGTTTCTGCTCTCCCTGCTTCTGGTCACTGAATGCCAGCTTGGAAGAGACCCCCAAGGCTCTTCTGCTCCAGCCTTGTCGGTTCACAGAGCAGCTGGCACCAGCTAAGTCTTTAAGCTGCCCACTGCAGGGCCCTTGGCAGGTGCTTGGCAAGGCTTAGTTGTTCTCATGGTGAAAACCTTTCCGCTGGAGCCCAGGAGGGAGCAGCGAGGCTGTGCTGGGGCCGGGCCCAGCTCAGCCTTGCCCCTGTGCGCAGGAGCTGCCCTGTACCGACGGCTGAAGAGCTACCTGCTGAGCGAGGAGCAGCTGAAGGAGAATGGCTACCCCCTGCCGCACCCCGACCGGCCCGGACGGGCTCTGCTCTTCACCGCCGAGGAGAAGAAGACAACTGACTGTAAGCTCTGCCCGGCCCTGCGGGCTCGGCTGTGCCACGGCTGCAGGCAGCTGCTCCGCTCCCAGCTCCGGAGCTCAGCGTGGAGCCCTCTGCTCCTGCTGTGGTGGAGCTGCGGGCTGGGACCCTGTGCTGCAGCCCAGGCTGTGGAGGAGGGAGGGAGGCTGCAGAGCTCTGCTGGCTTTGCTGAGACTGAGGTGGAGCTTGGGCTCTGCTTAGGCTTACTCCACGAGAGACATTGAGGGGCTGAGGCAGGTCCAGAGAAGGGCACCAGAGCTGGGGCAGGGTCTGGAGAACAGGGCTAGGAGTGAGCAGTGAGGAGCAGAGGAGGCTGAGGGAGACCTCATTGCTCTCTGCAGCTCCCTGAGAGGAGGCTGCAGCTGAGGAACCAGACAGCACCAGAGGAAATGGCCTCAAGTTGCATGGGGAGGGACTTAGGTTGGACATGAGGAACAATTCCTTCCCCTTGAGGGCTGCCAGACCCTGGCCCCAGGCTGCCCAGGGCAGTGGTGGAGTCCACATCCCTGGCAGGGGTTCAAAGCCCTGGAGCTGTGCTGCAGGCCCTGGGTTGGCGATGCCCTGGGTTGGCAGCGCCCTGTGTTGGCGGGGCCCTGGCAGTGCTGGGTTCAGGGCTGGACTCTGTGGTGGTGAAGCTCTCTCCTGCTGTCTGCTGAGCCTCCCAGGCACACCCCACGGCAGTGTTGGTTTTGACACAAGTTGAGGGTCCATGGGGTGAGGCTGAGTGAGGATGGGGCCTCGAGTCCTGCACCCACCAGCAGCTCCTCAGAGACTGAGCCGGGCAGGCAGTGGGCACAGAACACAGCCCGGGGGGGTGTTCTGAGCAGCTTTGCCACACTCCTCTGAGCATCTCTCTGCAGCCTTGCTGGAGGGTGTGAAGTGCTCAGCCCTGTTCACACCTTGTGCCTGTGGTTGCTGGAGCAACCTGGAGGAGAGCTGCACCCAGGCTGCTGAGTGCTGTGCTTGGCAGAGCTGTTTGCTCCCTGGAGCCCTCCTCAGATCTTCTGCTTCTGGGGCTGCAGCATCTTTGAATCTGCTCTTCTCTAGCTAAAGCTATTCACAGAATCCCAGCACGATGAGGTGGGAAGGGACCTCTGGAGCTTAGCCAGTCCAACCCCCTGCCCCAGCAGGGCACCCACAGCAGCTTGCCCAGGAGCATAATGCCCAGGGGGGGTTGGAAGCTCTGTACAGAAGACTCCACAACTTCTCTGGGCAGCCTGCTCCAGGCCTCCAGCACCCTCACACCAGGTAGAGCCTCACACTCAGGTGGAGCCTCCTGGGTTCCAGTTTGTGCCCATTGCTCCTTGCCCTGTCTCTGGGCATCGCTGAGCTGAGTCTGACCCCAGGCTCTTGCCCCCCACAGGCCTTTAGCTCTTGATGAGCATTGCTCAGCTCCCCTCTGGGGCTGCTCTTTGCAGGCTCTCAGCCTTCTCTCACTGTGTTAATGCTGTGACCGTGGTCAGTGGAGCACAGTGGTCTGGACTGGTGCTGTGCAGGGCTGGGAATGCTCTGGCAGCTCAGATGCTCACACTGGGACTCAGAGATGCATGAAGATCAGCAGCAGAACAATCAGCTTCTTTACTGTGTCCAGGCTGCCCAGAGAGGCTGTGGAGTCTCCATCTCTGGAGAGCTTCCAAACCCACCTGGATGTGTTCCTGTGTGCCCTGCTCTGGCAGGGGGCTAGGCCCAGAAGATCTCCAGAGGTCCCTCCCAGCCCCTAGCATTCTGTCACCCTGTGGCACTTCCCCTCCCTGAGCTGTGGCAGCACCAGCACAGACGACAGGAGGGGCAGGGTCTGTGCCTGCCCTCTTGGTAGCCCAGGCTGGAGCCCTGGCACAGGCTGCCCAGGGAGGTTGTGGAGCCTTTCTCTGGAGACTTTCCAGCCCTGTCTGGTTGTGTTCCTGTGTGGCCTGCACTGGATTGTGATCCTGCTCTGGCAGGGGTTGGACTTGATGGTCTCTGGAGGTCCCTTCCAAGCCCTAACACCTTGTGATGCTCTGATCTGTGATTCAGGCTGGGCTGTGAACATTCCCATCTCTAGATGCTGGAGAATCCTTGGGGGACAGCTGTGCCCAGGCAGGAACTGCCTGTCAGAGGGAAGTGAGAAGGCACAGATGCCCTGGGAGCAGGCTGCATTAGCTCTGGTGTCCAGCACATGACTGATTTATCCTGTTCCTTAAAATAGCTCTGTTGGAGCACAGCTCCTGTGCAGGAGGTGGGAGCAGCCAGGCAGCAGATGTTGCTGTGAGCTCTGATGAGGCTCAAGTTGCTCACTGCAACCGCTGGGGAATGTGGAGTGTGCCTGAGAAGTGCTGAGGGGGGCAGGTGCTGGGGGGCTGCGTTGCCAGAGGGACCTGCTGGGTCTCCATGGGAGCTGCAGGCAACATCTGGAATCCTTTGGAGCTGACTGAACAGCAGAGCTCAGAGGGCTGTGATCCACAGCTGCAGGCCTGCAGCTTGTGGTGGTCCCCAGGGGCCAACACTGGGGCCAGGCTCCTCCAGCATCTTCATCAGTGACCTGGGCGAGGCCCAGAGAGGAGCCTCAGCCAGCCTGGGGGTGGCAGCAGGCTGAGAGGAGTGGCTGAGAGCCCTCAGGCTGTGCTGCCATCAGCATTACCTGGGCAGGGGCAGAGGACCTGGTGAGGTTCCAGCAGGGCAGGGGCAGAGGAGCAGCTCCTGCAACAGTGCAGGTGAGGGAGACCTGCTGGGCAGCAGCTCCAGGGAGAAGGAGCTGGGAGTGCTGGGGCCAGTCAGGGCCCCATGGGGCAGCACCGTGGCCTTGTGGTCAGAGGGCTCCTGGGGTGTGTGAAGAGTGTGGCCAGCAGGGCAAGGAAGGTTCTGCTCTGCCTTTGCTCAGCCCTGGCTAGGCCACATCTGGAATCCTGTGTCCAGTTCTGGGCTCCCCAGTTCCAGAGGGGCAGGGAACTACTGGAGGGAGTGCAAGGGAGGCTGTGAGGATGCAGCAGGGACTGGAACAGCTGTGTGAGGAGAGGCTGAGCCCTGGGGCTGGGCAGTCTGGAGAAGAGAAGGCTGAGAGGGAACCTGCTCAGTGTCTGTCTGAGGGGTGGCACTGGATGGGCTCTGGGGGGTCCCTTCCGGCCCCAACCGTTCTGTGATCTCAGACAGGAGAATTTGCTCCGCCAGGGTCTGGGGTGGGAGTGGTTTCTGTGCTCTGACTCCTGCTTCTTTCCTCTCCTCCAGCCTCCTGCAGGATCTGCTGTCGCTGTGGCACCGAGTACATGGTGACAGCCTCGGGCAGCTGCCTGCGCAAGGAGGAGTGCGTCCACCACTGGGGCAGGCTGCGCAAGCAGAGAGGTACCCCCGAGCCAGCCCGGGGGGCTGGAGGCTGCAGCAGGCTGGGAGGGGCTGCTCAGAGGGGCTGTGGGGACAGGCTGAGGGCATTGGTTTGGACCTGGAGCGGGGCAGAGTTAGGTTGGGCATCAGGAGGAAGCTCTGCACAGGGAGGGTGGGCAGAGACTGGCCCAGGCTGCCCTGGGAGGTGCTGAGTTCCCATCCCTGGGGAGATCCAAGCTCATCCTGGCTGTGTCTCTGTGCAGCCTGCTCTGGCTGGAGCTGTCCCTGCTGCCTGCAGGGGCTTGGTCGAGGAGACCTGGGCAGGTCCCTTCCAGCCAGATGCAGTCTGAGGACAGTTTGCGGCTCCTGGGCTGTGCCCCTGGGAGGTTGTGCCAGTTCCTGCTTCTGTCACTGGGTGGCCCTGGTGCTGCTGCTGAGAGCTGAGCAGGGAGCTGCTGGGGCCGGTGGTGCCGCTGGGGCTGCAGCAGAGGTTGTTCATCTCTTCTTTCTGAAACGACAAAGGGGAAACAAACCTTCGGTGCCTTCGGGAAGGAGTTTTAGGAGACCAAGCCAGGTGCAGTGGGCATTGGCTCCAGGCAGACTCCAGAGCAGCCTTCCAGTGCCTGAAGGGGCTCCAGAAGAGCTGGGGAGGGACTTTGGACAAGGGCTGGGAGTGCCAGGACAAGGGGCAATGGCTGTGAGATGGAAGAGGGGAGAGGAAGAGTGGAGAGGAGGAAGAGATTGTTGAGTGTTGGGGGAGGGTGGCACAGGTCGCCCAGGGAGGTTGTGGGTCACAGAATGTGATCTATGTGATCTGTGATCCCATTCTGTGCTTCTGTGATCCACAACCTCTCTGGAGGTGTTCAGGGCCAGGCTG
The DNA here is from genome assembly GCA_013400475.1 of Tricholaema leucomelas. Taxonomy (NCBI): domain Eukaryota; kingdom Metazoa; phylum Chordata; class Aves; order Piciformes; family Lybiidae; genus Tricholaema lacrymosa; species Tricholaema leucomelas. The sequence continues at coordinate 39,698 of WAAF01018308.1, forward strand.
GATGAGGCTCTGAGCAGCCTGTGCTGGTGGAGTGTCTGTGCCCATGGCAGGGGTTGGCACTGGATGGTCTCTAAGGTCCCTTCTAGCCCAAGCCCTCCTCTGACTCTGTGGCTGTCACTGCCCTGGGCAGGTTTGCTGCCTCAGTTGGATTCATTGGCAGTGAGACACTAACCTCGTTTGGGCTCTGCTCTGCTTTGCCATCAGCATCCAAGTGGCTCTGGAGTTTGTCTGGCAGAGGATAAGAGACTTAAACCCTTTAGCTGCCTCCTGCAGATCTGCTTTCTGCCCCTGGTTTGACACATTGCTGCTGCTGTGCTCACCCAAGGAGCCTCTGCCTGGCAGAGCAGCCGTCAGCCCCAGTTACCAGGACTCTCCTCCTTGACTCTCCTCTCTTGTCCTTGCAGTGCCAGGAGGATGGGAAACTCACTACAGCTGCTGCTCAGGAGCTGTGGGCTCCCCAGGCTGCCAGGTGGCTAAAGTAAGTGGCTGAGCAGCACCTGCCATTGCTGCACTGGCAGTGCCCCAGGAGTGCTGCAGTCTCCTCTGCAGACCTCCAGAACCTGCCTGGACGTTGTCCTTCCAGCAAGAAGTTTCTTCTAATGTCAACCTAAACCTCCCTTGGTGCAGCTTCAGGTCATTTCCTCTTGTCTTGTGCCTTGGGTCAAGTGCCCAACCTTCCCCTGCCTGCAGCCTCCTCTCAGGGAGCTGCAGAGAGCAGTGAGGTCTCCCTCAGCCTCCTCTGCTCCACACTGCTTCCCCCCAGCTCCCTCACTGCTCCTCCCTAACCCTGTTCTCCAGACCCTGCCCCAGCTCTGGTGCCCTTCTCTGGACCTGCCTCAGCCCCTCAGTGTCCTTCTGGCAGTGCAGGAGTCACCTCCTTACAGCTCTGTCTTGAGTCACCTCTGGGTGTGGTGTAGCCATTGCCTTTGACCTAAAGCCATGGCAGTGGGCAGAAGGGGCTGTGGCAGCCGCCTTGCCCTCAATTAGATGTTGCTGCATCCCCACTGGAAAGCAGCCCAGTGCCAGTATCCAGATGGAATTCCTCCTCCAGAGAGCTCCCAGGCTGGGTGCTTCCAGGTGGGATCTGCAGCTGTGGGGGAGAGCAGTGGCAGTGCCTCTTGCAGCAGCAGCCTGGGCTGGTGTTGGCTGGAACCGTGGGAAGTCCGGTTCTGGGCTCCCCAGTCTCACAGAGACAGAACTGCTGGGGAGAGGCCAGAGGAGGCTGCAGAGCTGCTGAGGGGCCTGGAGCAGCTCTGGGAGAGCAGAGGCTGAGAACTATGGGGCTGAACCTGCACAAGAGCAGCCCCAGAGGGGAGCTGAGCAGTGCCCAGCAAGAGCTGAAGGAGCTGTGGGGGCAAGAGGCTGGGGCCAGACTGCTGAGTGGTGCCCAGTGCCAGGACAAGGGGCAATGGGCACAAACTGGCCCCCAGGAGGTGCCACCTGAGCAGAAGGAGAAAGTTGTTTGTTGTGAGGGTGCTGAGGCCTGGAGCAGGCTGCCCAGAGAGGCTGTGGAGTCTCCTGAGCAGAGCTCCCAACCTCCCCTGGGCACTGTGCCCTTGGGCAGGCTGCTGTGGGTGCCCTGCTGGGGCAGGGGCTGGGCTGGCTGCAGAGGTCTCTCCCAGCCCCTCCATGCTGGGATTAGAACATCAATGTCCTTGAGGCTCTGCTGAAAGAGGCTTTCTGGGCTCCTGTTCCTCACACCAACAGCTTCCCCTTTGCCCTCCCAGCAACACGTCCACGATGGGCGCAAGGAGAGCCTGGATGGCTTCGTGAAGACCTTTGAGAAGCTGCCCACCACTGAAGGCTACCCTGGCATCTATGCCTTAGACTGTGAGATGGTGAGTGCCAACCACAGGGGCAAGGCACAGCCAGGGTCAGGCTGTCTGGGGAAGGCCAAGGGGGGTGATGCAGCTCTTGTTTCCTTGCCATCTTCTGTCCCTCTGCTGGGGACTCTAAATCACACTGAGCCTGGGCATTGCAATTAGATCTTAGCTACCTTTTCTGGAGCAGAGCAGGCTCAGGGCAGAGCTCATTGCTCTCTGCAGCTACCTGAAGGGAGGTTGTGGCCAGGTGGGGTTGGGCTCTGCTGACAGGCACCCAGGACAGAGCAAGGGGACACAGCCTGAAGTTGTGCCAGGGCAGGGTCAGGCTGGATGTTAGGAGGAAGTTGTGCCCAGAGAGAGTGATTGGCATTGGAATGGGCTGCCCAGGAAGGTGGTGGAGTGCCCATCCCTGGAGGTGTTCAAGACAAGCCTGGATGGGGCACTGAGTGTCATGGTCTGGGTGATTGGGTAGGGCTGGGTGCTAGGTTGGGCTGGAGGAGCTTGGAGCTCTCTGCCAACCTGCCCAATTCTATGGATCAGGCTCAGCAATGTGTGCTTGCTTGAGCCTTGGCCTCAGCTTTGTGCCACTCAGTCCAAGAAGGACATTGAGGAGCTGGAGCAGGTCCAGAGAAGGGCACCAGAGCTGGGCCAGGGTCTCAGAGCAGGGCTGGGGAGGAGCAGTGAGGAAGCTGGTGGGGAGCAGTGTGGAGCAGAGGAGGCTGAGGGAGACCTCATTGCTGTCTGCAGCTGCCTGAGAGGAGGCTGCAGCCAGGGGCAGTTGGGCTCTGCTGCCTGGGACAGGGCAAGAGGAAATGGCTTCAGGTTGCCCCAGGAGAGTTTTAGATTGAATATGAAGAACAATTTCTTCCCCTTGAGGGTTGTCAGACTCTGTCCCAGACTGCCCAGGGCAGTGGTGGAGTCCTCACCCCTGGCAGGGGTTCAGGTCCCTGTAGTTGTGGTGCTGAGGGCCCTGTGTTGGTAGTGCCCTGTGTTGGTGGTGCCCTTGGCACTGCTGGGGTAAGGACTGGATGTGGTGATCTCCAAAGCTCTCTTCCAACCAACCCATTCTGTGGGGGGATGCCCTGGGGCCTGTGTGCAGCCCTGCAGAGCTGCAGCTCTCTGGGCAGTGCTGGGCAGTGTTTGCTGCTCTCTGTGCTGGAGGAGCTGCAGCTGAGGTAATGCCAGCCTGGGGGTTGCTCTGCTCCTGTCCCCATGGCTGCTCTGTTCCTTGCAGTGCTACACCAAGCAAGGCCTGGAGCTGACCAGAGTGACTGTGATCAACTCTGACCTGAAGGTGGTCTATGACACCTTTGTCAAGCCAGACACCAAGGTGGTGGACTACAACACCAGGTGAGGACCTGCCTGGCCCTCAGGCCTCTGAGGGCAGCTGCAGCACTTGTGTGGGCTCCACTGCCCACCCTTGTCACTGGCTGGGAGGGGCTGCTGGGACAGGCTGAGGGCAGTGGTTTGGAGCTGGAGCAGGGCAGAGTTAGGTTGGGCATCATGAGGGAGTTGTGCACAGGGGGGGTGGGCCGAGACTGGCACAGGCTGCCCTGGGAGGTGTTGAGTTCCCATCCCTGGGGACATCCAAGCTCAGCCAGGCTGTGTCCCTGTGCAGCCTGCTTTGGCTGGAGCTGTCCTGCTGCCTGCAGGGCTTGGTCGAGGTGAGCTGGGAGGGTCCCTTCCAGCCCAGTGCCTTCTGTGCCCCTGTGAGCTGTGCAGTGATGGAAGCCTCCTGTCTGCTCTTGCTGTGCAGGTTCTCAGGTGTGACAGAAGAGGACCTGGAGAACACAAGCATCACCCTGAGGGATGTCCAAGCTGTGCTCCTCAACATGTTCAGTGCAGACACCATCTTGATAGGGCACAGCTTGGAGAGTGACTTATTTGCACTAAAGGTAAGCTCCATCTCTGCTGTTCCCACCCCTCTCTGGTACTTCCCCACCCCACAGTTGGTTTGTGTCTGAGCTTCCTGAGGTTCCTCTCCAGCCTGCCCAGGGCTCTCATAATGACAGCAGAGCCTGGTGGCTTCTCAGCCCCCCTGCCAGTTCGGTGCCCCCAGCAGTGTCCATGCCTGCTGCCTCTGCTCGAGGCTCTGCTGGGCTCTGTGGTGCTGCTCTCATCCCAGTCTGACCTTTTCAGTGTCTCCTTTCCTGCCTGCACCTCTCAGCCAGCTGCTGCCCTCCTCTTGTCCACTGAGCAGGTAGACCCCCGGGGGGGGCTTGCCCAGGAAGGCAGGCAGGAGCTGAGTCCTCAGTCAGTGCTCAGCTGGCAGAGCCTCCTGCAGCCTCTCTGGCTGCGGCTGGCAGCTTTGGATGCCTGCAGATCAGCTCACCTCTTGTGGCATCCAGGCCCCCACCTCCTGTGGACTTCATCACCAAAAGGTTATTTCCCCTCTGTCAGCAGGAGATGGCTGCCAGGAGCTCTCGGAGGCAGGCAGTGCCAGGAGAAGGAGCCCAGGAGCTCACAGCAGAGTGTGACAGGCCCTGGCACATGGCTGCAGCCTGCCTGGTGGCCTTGGCAGGGAAGTTGATGTCTTGCTAATGGCTGTGGCCAGCTCCAGGTGGTGACAGCTCTGCCATCTGCATTTAAAGCCAGATCAGCTGCTCTGCATCTTCTGCCTCTCCACAGCTCCTTGTCCCTGTGCCTGGCAGGGTGCCAGGGCTGACTGCACTCCAGCAGAGGTTACCTGGCACTGGAGCTGGCTGCTGGGCACAGCTCCCAGCTTGTCTCTGTTGAGCAGCACTGTTCTGGGGCACTTCAGAGCTGAGCTCTGAGGCTGTTAATGGTGGAGGCACAGACTGACACCCAGTGTGGGCACTGGGGTCAGTGTTGGGCCCCTCACTGCAAGAGTCATAGAATCAGCCAGGTTGGCAGAGACCTCCAAGCTCACCCAGCCCTGTCCAGTCAACCAGACCATGGCACCAAGTGCCCCATCCAGGCTTGTCTTGAACACCTCCAGGGGCAGTGACTCCACCACCCCCTGGGCAGCCCTTTCCAATTCCAGGAAGGACACTGAGAAGCTGGAGCAGGTCCAGAGAAGGGTGCCAGAGCTGGGGCAGCATCTCAGAGCAGGACTGGGGGGGAGCAGTGAGTGAGCTAGGGGGGAGCAGTGTGGAGCAGAAGAGGCTGAGGGAAACCTCATTGCTGTCTGCAGCTGCCTGCGAGGAGGCTGCAGCTGGCGGGGAAGGAGCGGTTGGGCTCTGCTGCCTGGGACAGGACAAGAGGAAATGGCCTCAAGTTGCATGAGGGCAGAGTTAGGTTGGAGAGGAGGAACAATTTCTTTGCTGCCAGAGTGCCCAGGGGTTGGCACAGGCTGCCCAGGGAGGTGGTGCAGTGCCCATCCCTGGGGGTGTTCCAGAGCAGTGTGCCCATGGCAGTTGGGGCCATGGTTTGGTGCCCATGGAGGGGTTGGGCTGCTGCTTGGGCTGGGTGACCTCAGAGAGCTCAGCTCCCTCACTCAGAGTCACAGAGTGGGCTGGATTGGAAGGGACTTTCAAGATCATCCTGTGCCACCTCCTGCCGTGGGCACAGACACCTCCACCAGCACAGGCTGCTCAAGGCCTCATCCAGCCTGGCCCTGAACACTGCCAGGGAGTCTTCAATCCCATTCTGTGCTGCTGTGCTCCACCGCTTCCCTGGGCAGCCTGTGCCAGCCTCTGCCCACCCTCCCTGTGCAGAGCTTCCTCCTGGTGCCCAACCTGACTCTGCCCTGCACTTCCAAACCATTGCCCTGGGCCTGACCCCACAGCCCCTTCTGAACCCCCTCCCAGCCTCCCCAGCTCTCCTGTGGCCTCCTTCAGGTCCTGGAAGGCAGCTCTGAGGTCTCTCTGGAGCCTTCTCTTCAGGCTGCACAGCCCCAGCTCTGCCAGCCTGTCCCCACAGGACAGTTGCTGCATTGGCAGCTGAGCTTGGAGGGCAGGGCTGTGGCATGCTGCTGTGCCAGGGGTCACCTCCAGCTCAGAGCCTCCTGCAGGCCTGGCTGGGTTGGGTCTCAGCCACAACATTCCCCAGAGCCTGAGCTAAGGTCTCCTCAGGGTGGTGCCCCCTTGGGGGCACCCACCCTTGTGGGAGGTGGGCAGTGACCAGCTGTGCCCCTGCTCCCTCCCTGCAGCTGATCCATGGCACCGTGGTGGACACTGCCATCGTCTTTCCGCACCGCCTGGGGCTGCCCTACAAGCGGGCACTGCGCACGCTCATGGCTGACTACCTCAAGCGCATCATCCAGGACAGTGGTGAGTGCCAGGGCACTGCCAGGGGCACTGCCAGGGCCTGCCAGCGCCCTCACACCTGGCCCTGGGCTGCTTCTCCGTCACCCTCGTGCTGCCAAGCCCGTGGCAGTGGTTGGGAGGGGGCCAGCAGGCGAGGGCTGTGCCGCAGGCGGTGTGGGTGTGAAGCCTGTGTGGGGGCAGCAGCGTTGGCTGCTGGGCTGGGTGGGCACCAGAGCAGCCAGAGGTAGCTCTGCTGAGGCTGTGCCATGCCTCTGTCTGGCCACTCAGATTGCTCTTCCTGCTTGGAGCTTGACTTCTTCCTCTCCATTTCCTCGAACACACCCCAAGCTGCTGCTGGGCCAGGGGAGATCTGCCCAGTCTGAGGGGCTGCAGCTGCTGGAACCTTGGCCCTGGCTCTCAGCCAGGGAGCAGAGTCAGGCTGGAGGCCAGCAGAAAGCTTCAGGGGAAGCTCCTCTGCTTTCAGCCCAGCCCTGGGGTTCCTGCAGCTCACTGACACCTCAGAGGACAGGGAGCAGCTGGGCCAGCAGAATGGGGCAGGAGCCTGGCTTGGGAAGGTCCCTGAGTCACAGCCGGGGTTGGGTGGGAAGGGACCTTAAAGCTCCTCCAGTCCAAGCCCCTGCAGCCAGCAGGGACAGCCCCAGCCAGGGCAGGCTGCTCAGAGCCACAAGCAACCTGACCTGCAGTGGTGCCAGCCATGGGGCAGCTCCCACCTCTCTGGGCAGCCTGGCACAGGCTCTGCCCACCCTCAGCTCCAGAGCTGCCCTGGCACTGCAGGGGGGTCTGAGCAGAGCACAGCAGAGGGGCAGAATCCCCTCCCTGCCCCTGTTGCTGGGCATCAGCCCAGGGCAGGGCTGGCAGCGCTTGATGCCAGCTCACCCCCAGGTCCCTCTCCCCAAGGCTGCTCTCTGTTGCTTTGGGTGCACCTGGCTGTGGCAGAAGCCTCCTGGGTGCCCTCTTGCAGTGTCCCTGCTGTGAGGCAGGCAGGGTTTAGGATTTGGGGAGCCCTGGTGCCAGCTGAGCACCTCTCACCTGGCCTCGGCCGTGCTGCTGGACACTCAGACAGACAGACAGACACGGAGCTGCAGGCAGGCCTCAGGATCTCTCCTGGAGCTGCATTTGAGAGCCTCAGCTGGAGCTGGGCATCACCAACAGCATCTGCAGCCAGGGACTTCCTTGCTGCTTGGAGCCTTTGTCCCTCCGTCCCTCTGCCCCCTCCAGCCCACCCAAGTCCTGCTCTCCAGGCTGCCTTCCAGCCTGCAGCCCTCAGCCCCAGGTGCTCTGTGCTGTGGGCCCAGGTGGTCACATCCTGCCCCCTTTCCCCAGTCGGAGGCCACGACTCGAGCGAGGACGCCAGAGCCTGCATGGAGCTGATGGTCTGGAAGATCAAAGAGGACGCGAAGGTGAAACGATGACCTGGGCCTGCTCCCTCCGTTCCTCTCCACCTCTCGAAGCAGTGCAATAAAGCCCCGAGGCAGCCGCACGCTCCCCCAGCCCCCCGCGGCGCTGCAGGAGGCTGCAGCTGCTCAGCCGAACAGCTCCAGCTCGCTGCCGCAGCTCCCCAGCGCCAGGCGGTGGCTCTCAGACCCTGCTGGCTGCGCCTGGGGGAGCCTCTGAGGTACAGCAGTCACCCTGGGGCAGGGCACCGCGGTTTGGAGTGGCACAACCAGAAGGGAGTTCTTGGTCCCTCGGAGGAGCTGTTGGCTGAGGTGGATGCCTGCAGAGGGATCTGCTGCTGGTCCAGGCTGATCTTTGTCCTGTTTGCTTCCCGATGTAGCTGCTGCTGCCTCTGCTTCAGCACTGGGGCAGCCCCAGGCCTGGAGGTGGGGGGGATGGAGGAAGGCTGGGCAGGAACTGGGCAGCTGAGCCCTGCTGTCGTGTGCAGAGCAAGCAAGGGGTGGTGAGGGCTGAGGATCAGACCAGCAGGAGGATCCCAGTGAGGGCCCACGGTGAGGAAGCTGCAGGGAGGCTGTGAGCAGTTGGAGAGGAGTGAGGGTGGGACAGGGACTGTGACCTGCTGCAGCCTCGTGGAGCTCTGGGGGCTGTGGGGGCTGCAGGCTTGTCCCAGCCCCCGGGGGGCCAGGCTGGGGTCCCAGAGCCATGCAGCCCTGGCAGCCTCCCTGGCAAGGACCCTGCTGGGAAGGACGATGCTGGGAGCTGAGTTCCCCTGCCCTGCCCCCAGCTGCCAGCACAGCCCCAGGGAGCTGGGCCCCGGGATCAAGGTTTTTGGAGGGACTTGAGTGCCACTAAGGCTGCACCCAAGGGTGCCCTCAGCAGGCTGTGCCCCAGAGCAGGAACTTGCTGCAGGCAGGAGCAGGAGGTGAAAGTGACTCTCTTGGGCCTTTGGGGAGCAGCAGACCTTTCGCTGCCCATCTGCCCCCTGGGCTGAAGCAGATGCCCACAGCCTGTCTCTGGCACTGGTGGTAGTGGGGCAGCAGCCCAGGCAGACTGGGCAGCACTGCTGAGCTCTCTGCCCAGGTGCCCAGGCTCTGGAGGTGCTGGGGGAACAACAGAGCAGGTTGAAATGGGCCCTGCTAGATGAGGTCTTGAGGCCTTTAAGCTGAGGTCCACGCGGCACCATCAGGGCAGCGATGCCCTCACTGCTCCCAGCTGGGACTGGCAGCACTGGCATGGTGCTGGCCCCATGTCCCTGGCATGGGCTGGCAGGGGAGCTGGGTCCAGCTCCTTCCTTTGTACCCTGCTGGCAGTGCTGAGCTCACTTTGGGGATGTGTCTGTCCCTTGGCATGTTCTGCTGGTCTGTCCCCACCATACCCAGCAGGGTACCTGTGCCACGGGCAGGGTGTCCTGCTTGGGCCCTTCTGCCTGGGCTGGGGCTGCTGCTGCAAGCTCTGGGAGGCTTCCCTGTGCCGTTGCTGTCCCTGGAGGTGAGGATGTGGCTTCCAGTGCCTGACCTGTGCCAGGCTCTCCCGAAGCCACCAGGCGAAGCAGGGGCTGTAAAGGTGCCTGAGCCCTCCTGTGGTTCCCCTGGCAGCAGTGGCACAGGCTCCCAGTCTGCTGCCCTGAATTCCCAACTGCCCCAGCACTCACCAGGGCACACCAGGTCCAGCTGCCCTCTGCCAGGCTCTGCAGCCACCCCCTGGCCTGCCCTGGGGCTCACAGGACTTGGTGTCCTCTGCCCTCTGCCACTGCCTGCAGGCGTCGGTGCTGGCCCTGCCCAGGCTGTGGGGCAGGTGGGGGAGGGTTGAGTGCTTGCAGCCACGGAGGGAGCTTTGCTCTGCTCCTGCTGCTGCCTCTTCCCCTCACTCCTGTCCTGTTTGCCTCCCCCATGGCTGCAGTGATGGAGGACATCCGGAGCAGCTCATGCATCTCCTTAGCTTTCCAGGCCACTCCTGCCCCAGGGCTCCCCCAGCCCGGGATGCACCACCCCAGCTCCTGGCCCTCTGGGCAGCTGCCCTGCGGGGCTGGCACCTTCCTAGCATGGGGCAGGTGTCCTGCTCAGGGAGCTGCTTGCTTGTCTCGATCCCAGCACCCGGGCTGGGGCAGGCAGAACACCCCTGCAGGCATGAGGCCTGCTGGCAGGGGCCTTGCTCACCTCCTCTTCCTCTCCCTGGGACTGAGACCCCCTAAAATGAGGCTTTTGGAGTGGGCTGTGGGGAGAGATGTTGGTGAGGAAGCCAACCATATCCACCCATGCCACGGGCATGGGTCACAGCTCGTGTTAGACCCGGGGGCTGCCATCTCCTGTGCCCCCTGGGTGTGGGAACAGTGGAAGAGCAGAGGCTGGGACTGGGGGCTGAGGCTGTACAGAACTGTTGTAACCTGTCACTTTTGTAACTGTTTTTAATAAAAGAGTGTTGATGAGACAGCAGCTGCCCAGCTGGCACCGCTCTGCCCAGCTGGCACCACCTGCCCAGCTGGCACCGCCTGCCCAGGGCCAGGGGGCTGGGCACCTCCCCAGGTGAGCACAGCCTGCCCAGGTCCCTGCAGCATCCCCACAGCCTGCAGCTGCTATGACCTCCTCCATGTCCTCACAAAGTGACTCTGTGAGAGCCCAACCTGCCCCCCAGAGCTTGTCCCTGCCTTAGCTCTCAGGGTTAGTGCCACTCTGGCTGTGACAAGAAATGTGGCAGCAGGGCAAGGGAGGTTCTGCCCTTATGCTCTGTCCTGGTGAGGCCATATCTGGAGTCCTGAGTCCAGTTCTGGGCTCCTCAGTTCCAGAGACAGAACTGCTGGAGAGGGTCCAGAGGAGGCTGCAGAGCTGCTGAGGGGCCTGGAGCAGCTCTGGGAGAGCAGAGGCTGAGCCCTGGGGCTGAGCCTGCACAAGAGCAGCCCCAGAGGGGAGCTGAGCAGTGCTCAGCAAGAGCTGAAGGAGCTGTCGGGGGCAAGAGGCTGGGGCCAGACTCTGCTCAGTGGTGCACAAGGACAGCACAAGGGGCACTGGGCACGAACTGGCCCCCAGGAGGCTCCACCTGAGCAGCAGGAGAAAGTTGTGTGGTGTGAGGGTGCTGAGGCCTGGAGCAGGCTGCCCAGAGAGGCTGTGGAGTCTCCTCTAGAAAGCTTCCAACTCCTCTCGACCACTGCTGCTGGGCAGGCTGCTGTGGGTGCCCTGCTGGGGCAGGATGACCTCCAGAGGTCCATCCCCACCATGCTGGGATGGTGTCAGCTCAACCTCCAGCTCTGCCCCCCCCCAGCACCCCCACCTGCAGCCAGGGACTTCCTTGCTCCTTGAAGCCTTTGTCCTTAGGAATCCTTTGTCCCTGGGCTTGGTGCCGCCTGTCCCCTGCTACCAGCTTGGGAGCAAACCAGCAGGGACCCCCCCCCCCCCCCCCCCCGNCCCACCCTGAGGCATAACTCTGGTCCCTCCCCAAACCCCCTCAGGGAGCAGGATGGTCCCAGGCTGCTCCTTCAGGGCCGGATGGAACTTGGAGAGTTGATGCTGAGTAGCTTGCTGGGGACAAAAAAGGCTCAGAGGTTTTGGGGTGTTCCTTGTCCCCCACTTTGTCCCCCTGAACTGGGACCCTGTCCCCCACCCCTGCCTGTGTGCTCTTCCAGCCCAAGCAGCAGCCCAACCCCTCCATGGGCACCAAACCTTAGCCCCAGCTGCCATGGGCACACTGCTCTGGAACACCTCCAGGGATGGGCACTGCACCACCTCCCTGGGCAGCCTGTGCCAACCCCTGGGCACTCTGGCAGCAATGAAATTGTTCCTTGTGTCCAATCTGAACCTCTCCTGGGGCAACCTGAGGCCATTGGCTCTTGTCCTGTCCCAGAGAGCAGAGCCCAACAGCCCTCCCGAGAGCAGAGCCCAACAGCCCTCCCGCCCCAGCTGCAGCCTCCTCTCAGGGACCTGCAGAGAGCAATGAGGTCTCCCTCAGCCGCCTCTGCTCCACACTGCTCCCCCCCAGCCCTGTTCTCCAGACTCTTCCCATTCTCTGTGCCCACTCCAGCCCCTCAATGTCCCTCTCTCACTGTAGTGCCCAGCCCTGGTTACTGATCTGTGGACACAGCCTCTGGCCTCTGTCCCAGCCTGAGCTCTCCAGCAGCAAATTGGTGCCACTGAGCTGGCTCTGTCCTCAGAGCTGTCAGGGATGCAGTGACCTGGTGGCTTCCTGGTGGCTTCCTGGTGGCTTCCTGGTGGCGCCCAGGTGGAGTCCCTGCTCCTGCCTCTGGTTTGCAGAGCTGCTGCTCCCTCTGCCCGGGGCTCCACCCTCACAACCAGGGGTGGAATTTCCAGCTTCAGATTAAGGAATCCCAGAATGGGTTGGGTTGGAAGGGACCTTCAGGATCATCCAATGCCAACCCCCTGCCGTGAGCAGGGAGACCTCCCACCAGCAAAGGGCCTCGAACACCTCCAGGGAGGGGGCATCCACAACCTCCCTGGGCAGCCTGTGCCAGTGTCTCCCCACCCTCACTGTCAAGGAGGATGCCAAGGAGGAACAAGGGCAGAAGCTGACTGGGTGGTTGAATGTTTAGGTGTTGGGGGTGGGTGCTGAGGGCATCACTTAGCTCCAGGGGCACGAGAGGGCAGGAGCCATGGTAGGAAGCAGCAGTGCCCATCCTCTGCCATCACTGCTCCTGGTGGTCCAAGCCTGGGCCAAAGGTGAGGACATAATGGGAGCCTGGGGAGTTGGCAGCCTGAGGGTGAGGGCAGCAGCTGGGGCAGTTCCCGGGCTGGGAGCCCCTCCTGTGCCCAGGACAGCTCCGAATCTGAACAAGTAGAGCTTTGTGCTGCTCGGCCGCTTGGAACCTGGCAGCGGAGCAAAGGTGAGAGCCAGGCTCAAGCTTTAACCCTTCCCTGCAGCCACTGCAGCCCGGGCGTGGCGTCTGGGCAGCCCTGCCCTGCGGCAGCTTGCACCAGGGACCTCTGCTTCTGGAGCAGGGGACGCATGGGAACAGGGGCTGCGGTGCCTGGGGAGCGTCCTGTGCCCTGGCACTGAGCCGTGGTGGCCTCCTGGTGCTGGTTCAGTTGTACCGGGGAGGTTCAGCTAATTGCAGAGGGGGATTGATTGGTGAAGATGTCACCTGGCTGGCAGCTGTTGCCAGGGTGACCTCTGCCCTTCTGTGCCATGCTCGTGGTTTCCAGGTGCCCACAGCAACCCCTCGCATGCCCCTGCAGGGGGGACACTGGGGTGGGACGGGGAAAGCCCTTTCCCTGCTCCGGATCCAAGCCAATGCTGCCGGAGGCGGTGAGGGGCTGCGGGGGCTGAGCTGGGACGGGGAGGGGCGGGAGGGGACTGGGGCTGGGCCGTGAAGGTTTGGGGCTGGGGTGGATGAGCTTTGAAGGTCTCCTCCCACCACAACCAGTCTGTGGCTCTGTTTTCCAGGTGCCACCACTCACCACCTCCACATCGCCATGCGCAGCTCCTTCCCTTGGCTCACTCCCGGCGCTGCCGCTCGGGAAGGGCTGGAGGAGCTTCTCCCCTACCGGGAGAGGAAAGCCGCAGGGTGGGGATGCTCCCAGACCCACTGCCACGAATTGGGTGCTGGCCCCGTGGGGACACAGGGACACGGGACGCGGTGCAGCTGCATCGTGCTTGGACCTCGAAATTGTCACTGCTGCTGCAGGAAATGCTTCCTGGGCTCTTGGGCCAGCGCCTGGCTAATTGCCTCCGGCTTTCTATGCGTAATTGCAGGGAGCAATTAATCTAATGACTGCTAATGAAGGACCACTGTGGTGGGGCCTCTCTGCGGGACACTGGGATGGGAGGGCAGGGAGAGACTGGGATGAGTGCTGGGTGGGATGGGAGAGCAGGGAGGCAGCATCTCATTAGCTTCTGTCGCTAACGAGGCAGCCTCTGTCCCCAGTGGGATCTGCTGTCACCCTGGCGCTGCTAGGAGGCAGATTGGTTCTTTTGTGCCTTCAGCCTCCTCCTCCTCCTCACCCAGTCCCTGTTCTCACCTTCCTTGGCCTTCAAAGCACTGCCTGAGCCCCACCGAGCTGCTGCCAGATCCCAGGGGCTCTGCAGCAGCCTGAATGCTCCCCAGTGACACCAGTTCAGCCCCAGTGCTGCCCAAACCTGCCTGCTCTCTGCCCAAGCGCTGCCCAGGGGATGCTGGTGCCTACCCATTGCTCTCAGATCCAGTCTGGGACCACCTGCTTCTCCACCGGCACGGGGGCAGGGATGCCCTGGCCGTGGCAGCGTGGGCAGATCCTGCAGAGGCAGCGCCGGGTGGCGTGGGACGATAAATCAGGGCAGGTTTGGAGTTGCCAGCGCGGAGGGGGAGCCCCGGGGGTGTGCCCAGCTAGTGTGCCCCGGCAGAGGGTAGGGATGGGCGGGCAGGCAGGGCTGGAGGTGGGCAGGGCCCTCTGGGGAGGTCAAGGGTGGAGGTGTGGCGTGGGCTGTCCCCACGGTCTCTGGTGGGGCAGGACGGGTGGCAGAGGTGCTCGGTGCTGCGGTGGCAGGAGCTCGGTGGCCACGGGACAGGGCTGGTGCAGGTAGGGGAACCCTGGTGGGTGCGTGGCACAGTGGCATCCGCCAGCTAAGGGCTGCTGGTCCCATCCTCCTCCTCCCCTTCCTCACTTTGGGGCACCAGCTTCCTTCTCCTCTTTGCTTTGAGGCACCATCCTCATCCTCCTCTCTTTGAGGTACCCGTGAGTGCCAGCTGGGATCTAAATGGGCAGCGTGGGGGACAAGGGGGGGGTCTGTTGTCCCTTTGAGTCCCTTCTGGGAGCTGCTCCTCTTCGTGTGGCCCCCGGGGAGAAGGGAGGGTCCTGGAGCAGCCCCCCTGATGCCGCGGGGGGATGCTGGGCGTGGGGCGGAGGTGTTCTGGGGTGGGGGAACCACCTCCCACCGGGAGCCACAGCAAAGTGGGTGGAAAATAGGACAAGCAGAGAGAAGCTCAGGGCTTGGGCATGTCCTCGGAGCTGGGGATGGAACCTCGGGAGAGATTAACGAGCTGGGATCCACCCGGGTGGCCGCGGGGGTGTTTCCGGTGTGACGAGGGCAGGAGGAGGCGTGAGCCACTCAGCACCCACTGGTGTCTGTCACCGTGGGGCTGAGCTGGGGGTGATGCCAGAGCCATGGGAGCTGGGGCTGGTGATGGTGAGGGGTCCCCGCGGTGGTGGGGCACGGGCTGGGGTCCCGCTGGGGTACTGTGATCAGGTGAAGAGCAGCATTGGCAAGGCTGGATGTGGCAAGGGCATGGGGGGGCACACATCCCATCTGTGCCACCCCCTGTAACTTTGTCTGGTAGGGAGCAGGAAGGTGCCCAGAGCCCTCTGGCTGTGCCCGCTGGGGGCTCCCAGGGAACCCAACTCCTCTCACACTGATTCCTGCCCCGGGCCATGTCTTGGCATCCTCCAGAGGGCTCAGAAACGACCCTTCCACACCACCCCCACTGGACCCACCAGCGCTGGCACCAGTCTCTGTGTTTCAGCAACCTGAAACCCCCTGGCACGGTGCCTGCTGCTGCTTAAAGCTACACAAACCTCCACTACCCTCGAAGTATTTTGGGTTGCAGGGGGAGAAAGGCCCGGGCTGGGTCTCAGGATAACTTCTGGCTGCCTCACAGCTGGAGCCCTCGGGGAGCAGCAGCTGAGCCCTGCCAGCCCAGCTGGACCAGCTGGTTCCTTCTGGGCACCGAGCTGCAGGCACATCCTGGGTTATAAATCACTGCTGGCCCGGGCAGGCTGTGCAGGTCAAGGATCTCTTCTGCCTTCGGCCCCTCTTGGCTCCTTGCAGCCGTGGGAAGCCCCGGGCTGGGGCCAGGAAAGGGTTTGGCTGCCTACTGGCATGGCTGGTACTTGGCAGAGAGCCCTGGCACCTGTGGCCAGCCCCTTCCTGCCAGCCCAGGGTGAGTTTTGATCTCTAATCATGCTCTGGACCACTCTCATTTGCCCTTTCACCCTGTTCTGCTGCTCCTGGGCTCTGGCAGATCTTTTCCCAGCTGCCTGCACCTGGTGGTCACTTCCACGGAGGGTCTCACCTTTGCCAGCTGCAGGTGGCTGATGGCTGTGCTTGGCATGGCCCAGGAACAGGCTGTTTGGAGCCAAAGGGTGGCACACAGGGCGAGTAACAGCAATGCCTGAGGGTACAATGGACTGAAAGGTGCCAGCTGCAGCTGGGACATTGTGGATATTTAGGGCAGGACATGGGAGAAAGAATTGGGCATGCTGGGGGGTGAAAAGCTGGAGATGAGCTGGCACTGGGCACTGCCAGTCCAGGGGCAGCAGGGGCAGGGCGTCCTGGGTCCAGTTCTGGAGAGACAGAACTGCTGGGGAGAGACCAGAGGAGGCTGCAGAGCTGCTGAGGGGCCTGGAGCAGCTCTGGGAGAGCAGAGGCTGAGCCCTGGGGCTGAGCCTGCACGAGAGTAGCCCCAGAGGGGAGCTGAGCAGTGCTCAGCAAGAGCTGAAGAAGCTGTGGGGGCAAGAGGCTGGGGCCAGACCCTACTGAGTGGTGCCCAGTGCCAGGCCAAGGGGCAATGGGCACAAACTGGCACTCAGGAGGCTCCATCTGAGCATGAGGAGAAAGTTGTGTGGTGTGAGGGTGCTGGAGGCCTGGAGCAGGCTGCCCACAGAGGCTGTGAAGTCTCTTGGTGTGGAGAGCTCCCAGCCTCCCCCGGGCACTGTGCTGCTGGGCAGGTGCCCTCCTGGGGCAGGGGGCTTGGGCTGGCTGAGCTCCAGAGCTCCCTTCCAGCCCCTCCATGCCGGTTCTGGGGTCCTGTGACTGCTCAGCACTGCAAGTCTCTGTGCTTGTCCTGGTTCCCAGGTCCTGGCATTGGTCCCACCATGGCTGAGCAGGAGCCAGGCTCGGGCTGCCTGCATGGGAAGCAGCAGCTGCCAGGTCAGTCTGCACTCAGAGGGTTTGGGGGTTTGCTCTTTTTAAAGACAGTTCATGAAAGAAGTGAGATTGGGACTGGGCTAGGGGATGGGGGAGAAGCAGACCTGGGGTGAAATGGTGTGGGAAGATCAGACATGAGCTGGGGTGTGGGAGCTGGGGAACACAGCTGGGGTGCCCCTTGCTGGGCAGCATAGCTCTGGAGCTGCCAAAATGCCATCAGGAGAGGAAGGAGCAGACTGCAGACCAGCAAAGACTGCCTGGAGGAGTCAGACCTCAGCTGGGCACCAGCACCTGACCCCGGAGGGCACACAGCAGTCCTGCATCCCTGGAGGCCTCTGACCTCCTGCTCCACCCTTCTGCACTCAGCTGGCCCCAGCTGTGTCCCAGCTGTGCCTCCAGCAGCTCTCAAGGTGTAGGTGCACTATGGACAAGTCTCCTCACCAGGTCACCACGAGCTCAGTGGCACCACCAATAATCCTTGTGTCCTTGGAGGCCAGAAGCTGATGCCAGGGCCTGTCTGGTGCCAGCTGGTAGCCACCCCCTTGCTTTTGCAGCCTTCTCCTGGGAGGTGAGGGCCAACGACCGCAGCTACCACAAGCAGGTCAGGAAGAGATTTGCCTTCTGCCTGTCCAAGAAGAAATACTCAGTGAGTCCCCCTGGGCCTGGCTTCCTGAGCTGGTGGTGGTTGGGGATGCCATGGCAGAGACCCAGCAGGGTGAAGAAGCCCATCTGAGGGGCTGCTTCCTCCCTGGATGCCCCAGGGAGGACAATTCTTAGTTGGATGATCAAACCAAAGGAAAGGTTTGGGGAAAGCACTGGCTGAGCAGAGCCAGCTTGGCTAAACAATGCCCACCTGGGTGCCCCATGCCCTGTGCCAGCAGGAGCAAATGGGTTGGTTTCCTTGGCCCTTCGCTCTAACAGCTCTCCTGTTTCCCTTTGGGCTTGGGCAGCCAGAGGCAGTTTGAGTTGAGAAGATCCTGAAACCACCAGAAGGTTTCTGGCACTTGGCAAACTCATCCTTGATGCCACCAGGTTGGCCTCCTGCTGTGCTGGTGACCTCCTTTCTCCTGCAGGGCAATGCCATCAGGACAGCCAAGTACAACATCTTCACCTTCCTGCCCCTCAACCTCTACGAGCAGTTCCACCGCATGGCCAATGTCTACTTCATCTTCGTCATCCTCCTGCAGGTGAGAGGGGCACCAGGGCAGGAGTGGGCACAGGAGAGGCTCTCTGGAGCAGGAGGCTCTGGTGTGCAATGGTCTCCAGGATGCTGCTTT
Organism: Tricholaema leucomelas; assembly: GCA_013400475.1. NCBI lineage: Eukaryota > Metazoa > Chordata > Aves > Piciformes > Lybiidae > Tricholaema lacrymosa > Tricholaema leucomelas. The sequence continues at coordinate 57,266 of WAAF01018308.1, forward strand.
CCAGAGGTGTTCAGTGCCTGTCTTAAGCTTTTGAGTGACCACATCAGTGAATGAGGGAAATGTCCTGGAGGTCATCTCCCTGGACCTCTGTGAGGCCTTGGACATGATCCCCCCCCAATATCCCTCTCTCTGCACTGGAGAGGTCTGGAGAAGGAACTGGTTCCATGGTCAGAGGTCAGTGGCTCAATGTCCAGGTGGGGATGGTGATCTCAGCTGCTGTCCCTCAGCAGCTCACAGTGAGATCAGTGCTGATTAGTATCTTCAGCAATGGCACAGACAGTGGCATTGAGTCACCCTCAGTGAGTCTGCAGATGGCACCAAGCTGAGTGGTACTGCTGACACACCTGAGGGACAGGATCCACCCAGAGGCACCTGGACAAGCTGGAGAAGTGGGTCCAGGGTGAATCTATTGAGGTTCAACAAGGCCAAGTGCAAGGTCCTGAATATGGGTTGGGACAACCCTTGGTAAAAGTCCAGGGTGAGAGGTGAAGGCTGGAGGGCAGCCCTGGGGAGAGGGACCTGGGGATGCTGGGGTGAAGAGCTGGAGGTGAGCTGGCACCAAGTGGGCTGATCCTCAGCAGTGTAGGCAGCAGGGGCAGGGAGGGGATTCTGACCCTCTGCTCAGACCACCCTGCAGTGCTGGGGCAGCTCTGGAGCCCACAGCACAGGCAGGGACCTGCTGCAGCAGGGCCAGAGAAGGGCACAGCAGTGCTGGCAGGGCTGGAAGGGCTCTGCTGGGAGCCCAGGCTGAGAGTTGGGCTTGGGCAGCCTGCAGAGGAGAAGGCTGCAGGGAGCCCTTCTGTGGCCTTGCAGTGCTGGAAGGGCTGAGCAGAAAGCTGGGCACAGACTTCTGAGCAGGGCCTGCTGGGCCAGGCCAAGGGGGATGGTTTGGGCTGCAAGAGGGAGATTGAGAGTGGAGAGAAGGGAGAAATGTTTGCCCCTGAGGGTGGGCAGAGCCTGTGCCAGGCTGCCCAGAGAGGTGGGAGCTGCCCCATGGCTGGCACCACTGCAGGTCAGGCTGTTTGGGTCTCTGAGCAGCCTGCTCTGGCTGGGGCTGTCCCTGCTGGTGCAGGGGATTGGACTGGATGAGGTTTAAGGTCCCTTCCAGCCCAAACCAGGCTGTGACTCCATTATGTTTGACTGCTGCTTCAGCCCAGCTGGGTCTGGCTGCAAGCCAAGCTCAGCAGACCCCAGCTCAGCAGGACCCTCCACGCTCAGCACCCACCTGCAGCTCGGAGCTGCTGCTCAGATGTGTTCTTGCCCTCCTCAGGTGCTGACGGGAAGGGAAAGTGGGAGCAAAGGGTCCCCTCAGGTTGTCACTCACCCCAAGTGCCCCAGCTGGGATGAAAGTTGTGTCCAAGGTGTAAACTTCTCCTGCAGACCTTTCCTGAGATCTCCACCCTGCCCTGGTACACTCTGCTCCTGCCCCTCAGCTGCCTTCTCTTCATCCGGGGGCTGCGAGACCTGATGGACGACATCGTGAGCAGGGCTGGGAGCCAGAGGCTGGGAGGGCTGGGGGCAGGCCGGGGGGGGCAGGGGACCCCTCTGCTGCAGGGTGAAGTGAGAAGCTTGGGAATTGTGCCACTCCTCACCCCTGAGCTACCACCAGCCCCACCATGCCCAGTGTATTTCCCTCGGCAAGGATGTGGCTGGATGGTTGCTCTCTTGCGGTCTAGACCCCAACTCTGTCACTTGTACCTCCCCAACACCCCCAGCTTGGTCCCTTGGTGGAGTTTAGCCTCTTGATTCATCAGCAGGCACCTCCTGGGGGCTCCAGAAAGGGCTGGGCAAGCAAACCGTGGCTGGTTTCATGGAAGGAGGAGCTCTGGTGAGGCACATCCCTGTCCTTGAGCTGCTTTTGTTCTCGCCCCCGAGCAGGGTCGGCACCAAAGCGACAGAAACATCAACAGCAGACCCTGCGAAATCCTCTCTGGGAGGAGGTGAGGAGCTCTGGCAGCTGCCCCTGTGCCTGCCAAGGCTGCATGGAACCTTGGCTGTCTGAAGGGCTGAGCACCTTGAGCACAGAGAAGGCTTTGGTGGGACTGAGAGGGGTTTTGGTGGGACTGGGAGGGGTTTTGGTGGGGCTGAGGAGGGTTTTGGTGAGACTAGCTCTGACTCCTCAGGCTCCCATCACCTCCCAAACCTGCTGCAGGCCCAACCGCAGGGATGGTCCTGTCCCAGTGGCAGGCAGCAGGTCCACACCTGCCCTGCTCTGCTGTGACCATCTGGCCGCAGATGTTCCTCCCTCTCTCCATGTCTAAGCCACGGAGTCCTACCGCTGCTAAGCACCTGTCCGGAGAAGGACCAAAGTGTCCCACTGGTGGCCAGGGGCGGCAGCTGCCTGCCGCCTGCAGGCACAGGGCACAGGGGTGTGAGGATCGAGTCCAGGCAGGAGGAAGGCCACCACCGGGGCAAAGGAGCCAACAGCCTCGAGAGCCCACTCGTGAAGAAGCTGTGACAGACACAGGCCTGCCCGGGGGACGGAGGCCACCGTTGTGCCCCCTGCCCTAACCCTCCCCCATCGCTGTCCTGCAGCTTCCGCTGGCGGCAGTGGAGAGACCTCTGCGTGGGGGACATCGTTCGCCTGCGCAGGGACAGCTTCATCCCCGTGAGTGGGGCCGCGGGGACTCTGTGGGGAGCTGGTTTGGAGGGGGAGGAGCAGGGACTCACCAGGTGCCCTCTCCCCGTTGCTCCTCAAGGCCGACATGCTGCTGCTGAGCAGCTCGGAGCCCAGCAGCCTGTGCTACCTGGAGACAGCCGAGATCGATGGGTGAGGAGGGGCTGGAGCCGTGGAGCAGCAGCTGCTGGGGAGCCCTCGGAGGTCATGGAGCCCAAGCTCTTGCCTGGGGCTCACGTTCCCACCACTGCTGCCAAGCCACTGCCACTAGACCACGGCCCTCAGCACCACATCCTTGCACCTTTCACACCCTCCAGGGGTGATTCCACCACCACCCCTCCGGGGACAGTGGCTCCACCACCTCCCTGGGCAGCCTGCTCCAGTGCCTCTCTTGAAGACATTTTGCCTAATATCCAACCTGCACCTCCCCTGGCACCACTGGAAGCAGGGCAGGGACCTCTCTTGCCCTGGGGGAAAGGGGCAGAAATATCCCAACTGCGGCTGAAGCCTCCAGTCCTGGGGAAGCCTCACAGCAGAGGCTCAGGCACGCTGAGAGGTCAGCAGAAGCCATGGGATGTGGGGGAGCCTCTGGAAGAAAACTCTCCAGACCCCCCCCTGAAATGGGACTAGAGCTCCAGCTTTTGACATGGGAAGCCCAAAACTGCTCCTGGGGCTCCCTCTGAGCAGCTCTAGACCTGGGGCCTCTCTCCATCTCTTGACTCCCTCCCAGCCAGGCAGAGGTCAGCCACTGCCTCTCCCTCCCATCTCCATCTGCAGCATGGTTTCATGGCAGGGTCTTCCGGCCAGGCTCTGTCCCTGCTGAGTGCTGGATGTCTACTGTCCTTATCTCCCTGTTGATTGCCATCACTCACCTCATCAGCTGATAACTGATGCTTGTCTCTGTCCCCTGGGTCTGACAGCAGAAGGAGCAGCTCTGTCACCTCACAGCCTGGTTTGATCCTTCTCATCCTGGTTCTTGCCCACAGGGAAACAAACCTGAAGTTCAGGCAAGCTCTTCTGGTCACCCACCAGGAGCTGGTGAGTGAGGAGAGCATGGCTGCCTTTGACGGTGAGTATCCTGGGCAGGCAAGGCTGTGCCCACCCCACCAGGCTGGGATGGGCTCAGTCTCTGCCCCCTCAGGCACCAAGTGCCATTATCCCAACAGGAGGCTGCACTCCCTTCTGTCTGCACAGAGCCAAAGACCTCATGTAGAGCCCCCTCCCCAGCAGAGTGGCCCAGGGGTGGGCAGTGGGTCAAAGCTGGGCACCTGCCCCTTGCCCTGGGGCTTGGCTTTCCCAGGGGAATCACAGAACTGAATTGGCAGGGCTGGAAGGGACCAGTTCCAACCCCCTGCCATGGGCAGGGACACCTCACACTAGGTCACAGCTACATCCACCCTGGGCATAAAGACCTTCAGGGATGGGGCTTCCACCACCTCCCTGTGGAGCTTGGCTCCCAAACCTGAGATTAATCCTTGGATGCTTCCCCCTTTGATCCTCCACCGGATGCAGATTCTGCTCCTGGAGGCTCTGAGGATGATGGAGGTCATGTTTGTACTTCCTCCAGTTTACAGCCCAGTGATGCTCCTGGGCCGAGCACCCCCCAGGCTCCAGAGGGTGACCATCCCTACCCCACCTGCCCCTGGAGGTGCCCTGACAAACACTGAGCCTCCCCGGGGAGCCCCCAGGCTGCTCTGGAGTTGGGGGGTGAGGGGAGAGGAAGGTCTCCTCCTCTCTCCACGGGGCCAGCAGGTGAAGCATGGCCTCTGCTGCAGGGAGGGTGAGCTGCGAGGAGCCCAACGGCCGCATGCACAGCTTCACAGGCAGGCTGGAGTGGCGCGGGGAGAGCTTCCCCCTGGACAGCGGCAGGATGCTGCTGAGGGGCTGCAGGCTGCGCCACACCGACCTCTGCTACGGCCTGGTCATCTACGCAGGTGAGACCTGGGTGCAGCTCCTGCAGCCCTGAAGCTGCCCAAGCACCCTGAGCCTCCACAGGTCCCACTCTCAGCTGATGCCACTTGGGAGGAGCCGCAGGTCTAACCAAGCCCCCAGGAGCATGTCCTGAGCTTTGCTGGCATTGGGCTCACTGGCAGGGTGGTGATGTGGTGCTGCCAAACCTCCACCAAACCTCTACCAAACCAAATCAGGTTGCATTGCACTTGCCTCAGTCCTGGATCCACTCCACTTTGCGGCTCAGTGCTGCTGAGAGCTTGGCCGTGGGCAGAGGGGAGGGCTAAGCTCTGGCGCTGGCAGCTCAGCTCAGTGCTCAGCCGTGGCTTGGTTAGCCACTGAGCAAGGGGTCATGGGTTGGGTTGGGTTGGAAGGGACTTTAGAGACCATCCAGTCCAACCTCTCCACAGCACACAAGGACAGCTGCAGCCAGATCAGGCTGCTCAAAGCTGGGATGGTTCCAGGGACATCCACAACTTCTCTGAGCAAGCTGATGCAGTCCTCTGAAGAGTTCCTATGTGGGGAGGTGTTGTTATGGAGCAAACCAACATCACTTAGCTCCAAGACAACCTCCTGGGGGCTGGGGACTTGATTTTTCACTTCTAAATTGTTTCCCATCCAGGATTTGATTCCAAAATTATGAGGAACTGTGGAAAGATCCAGAGGAAGAAAACGAAGCTGGACCACCTGATGGACCGGGTGGTGGTCCTGGTGAGTGCCCTCCTGCCCTGCTCACTGCCCGCTGGGGCTGCCCACAGGTCCTCTCATGAAGGACTTCTTGCTTGGGTGGTGCTGATTCACTTGAGCTTGCACTCCTCTGCTCAAGAGAGCTTGGATTTAGCCATGGGTAGAGCAAGTGATGGCCTCAGGGAGCTGCAGCTGGGTCTGGTGTTTGTCCTGCTCAACTCCTGGGTGCTGGCAGCTCTCAGGCCTCAATAGAAAGCCTCTTGGACCAGGGGAGCTGCAGCCTGCAGGATCCCCAGGCCCTTCTGGCACAATTTGCTCTTCCAAAACCAGGTCCAAGGTAGAGGCCTGTGCTGAAGGGCCTGCAGGCTGTGGCTCAGCACAGAGTAGAGGGAGGATGGGTGAAGGAGAAGTCTTTCCTCCCAGGGAAGCAAAGCAGCGTGGGCAGAGTGGGTAGCTGGGAGCATCTGGCTGCTGCTGGGGGCTGTCAGCACTTCTCAGACTGGCCATGAGCCCAGGGGGGCTGTGAGTCTCTCTGGAGACGTTCAAAACCTGCCCAGATGTGCTCCTGTGTGATCTGCTCTGGGTGATCCTGCTCTGGCAGGGGTGGGATGGATGAGCTTTGGAGGTCCCTTCCACCCCTGACATTCTGTGTCTCTGTGCCTCTGTGACCCTGATTCTGTGACTCTGTGCCTCTGTGACTGTGGCTCTGTGGCTCTGTGCCTCTGTGACTCCTGTTTGCTGTAACTTCAGCAGGAGGCTGCAGCCCTCCCTTGCCCAGGGAGGTGGTGGTTAGGAGGGTGGGGAAGTCAGGGTTTCACAGAGTTATGGAGTGGTTTGGGTTGGAAGGGACCTTGAAGATCATCCAGGTCCACCCTCCTGGCCGTGGGCAGGGACACCTCCCACTAGAGTAGGCTGTTGCGTGTGTGCTGTGGAGCACAGGATCTGAGGTTGTCAGGGGTTGGAAGGGACCCAAAGAGATCATTGAGTCCAACCCCCCTGCCAGAGCAGGACCACACAATCCAGGTCAGGTCACAGAGGAACACATCCAGACAGGCCTTGAAGGTCCTCAGAGAAGGAGACTCCACAACCTCTCTCCATGGATGAGTCAAGCTGCGACATGTCCCCCAAGGTGGCCTGGGCTGAGCTCTGAGAACCAGCCTCAGGCAGAGGGACACCTTCCCATGGGTTTGCATGGTCCTGGTCCTAGGGAAGAGCCTGGTGGGCTCTGTGTGATGGACATTCCCACCCTGGCTTCCCCCTCAGATCTTCCTGGTGCTGCTGCTCACATCGCTGTGCCTCGCTGTTGCCGCTGGCTTCTGGGCCAAGACGTTCCAGGAGAAGCACAGTTACCTGGCTGCTCTCTACAGGCACACCACTGCTGCCCAGCAGGCCTTCCTCAGCTTCTGGGGCTTCACCATCCTCCTGAGCATCATCATACCCATGTCCATGTACATCACGTAAGGGCCTGGGAGGGATCCGGGATCAGCATCCCCTGGCCAGCAGCTGGCACCTTGGTGTGCAGCCGAAGGGACCCCGGGCAGGCCAGTCCTGTGTGTTCCCTTAGCTGGGAGAGGGGAAGGATGGGCGCTGGGGGGGTGGCTTACCCATGCCAGAGATGTCCTCTGAGGTCGTCTCGGAGGAGAAAGACGCAAAGAGCCCACACTGCTGGTGGAGGAGCTGAGGAGGAGCTGCTGGAGGTGGTTTTCTCCCCACTGAGCAGCAGCAGCAGGGTGGGGAAAGGAAGAACACAGCCCTTGTGAGCAGGCAACCCTCACAGTGGTGGCAGGAGAAGTTTCCAGAGTCCTTGGCCCTTCACTGAGTCTCCAGACCCAGGAACTTGGCCATCAAGGGCCAGGTGCCCAAGGGTAGCTGCTTGTGTGAGCTTTCTGGAGAGCAAAGCTCTCTTGCTGCTCCCAGGCTCTGAGCAGCAATGTCCACATGGGCAGCTCCCTCTGCCCTTTCCTCTCTGCCAGATTCCCAACACCCCCCTGGATATGAGCCATGGGACCTCTTCCCATCCTCTTTCCTCCCTGGTGCTGCAGGTTGGAGTTTGTCTCGCTGGTGAACGGCTTCTTCATCAGCTGGGACCTGGAGATGTACTGCCCGGAGAAGGATGCCCCAGCACAGGCCAGGAGCACCAGCCTGGGCACCCAGCTGGGCCAGGTGGAGTACATCTTCTCGGACAAGACTGGCACCTTGACCCAGAACATGATGACCTTCAGGAAATGCTGCATCAATGGCACCATCTACGGCGCTCCTGGTGGGCACAGCCTGCTGGAGACTTGTGAGGGAGGTAGACTTTGACTCTAGGCCACTTTGGCTCTTTGCACTGCTCCTGGCTGGTGAGAGCTCAGACTCACAGCCTGGGTTGGGTAGGAAGGGACCTATCGAGGTCATCTTGTCCAACCCCTCTGCAATCAGCAGGAACACCTGCAACCAGCCTGCTCAGGGCCCCAAACAAGCTGACCTGCTCCCACCTCTCTGGGCACCTTGGCACAGGCTCTGCCCACCCTCAGGGGCAAACATTTCTCCCTTCTCTCCACTCTCAATCTCCCTCCTTTAGTCCCAAACCATCCCCCCTTGGCCTGTGCCAGCAGGCCCTGCTCAAGGGTCTGTGCCACCTTTCTGCTCTGTCCCTTTAAGGACTGAAGGCCACAGAAGGGCACCCTCAGGCAGTTCTGTTCCAGTGATTTGATCTTTGCTTTTTTAATGTCCTCTGTTTGTTTTCCCCTCTATGAACTCAAGAATCTCCAAGTCCTTCCTCTCCTCTGCTCAGTGGTGCCCAGTACCAGGCCAAGGGGCACTGGGCACAAACTGGCACCCAGGAGGCTCCACCTGAGGAGGAGGAGAAAATTATGTGGTGTGAGGGTGCTGGAGGCCTGGAGCAGGCTGCCCAGAGAGGCTGTGGGGGTCTCCTTCCGTGCAGAGCAGCCAACCCCCTGGGCACTGTGCTGCTGGGCAGGCTGCTGTGGGTGCCCTGCTGGGGCAGGATGACCTCCAGAGGTCCATCCCCACCGTGTTGGGCTTCCAGAACTCTGGACACAGCACTCCAGATGCAGGCAGGACAGAGTCGAGGAGCAGGGGAGCCTCCTGACCTGCTGGCCACACTCTACCCCACACCCCCGGGAACCCATTTGCCCTCCAGCCCTTGGGGCACACTGCTGGCCCCTGAGGCTCCTGCTGCTCCCCAGCACTCTCAGATCTCTCTCTGCAGGGCTGCTCCCCAGCAGGTCCTCCCTCACCTGTCCTGCTGCAGGAGGTTGCTGCTCCCCAGGAGCAGGACCCTGCACTTGTCCTTGTTGAACTTCACAAGGTCTCCCTGCAGACAGCCCTGCCCCTCGATGCCAGCTCACTGTTGGTTGTTTCTCCTCTGGCAGGTGCTGGCACAGCCCAGGAGGACGAGCAGGCAGTGGTGAGTGACCTCAGCAGGGCCACAGCTGTGCCTTGTGCTGGCTGCTCCAGCAGCACAGCCGAGCAGGGTCCCAGGCTGACACAGAGGCTGGCAAGTTTGCCATTTTCCGACAAGGAATCTCCTTCTGGAGGGCTCCAGGAGAGCTGGGGAGGGACTTGTGACAAGGGCTGGGAGAGCCAGGGGGAGTGACAATGGCTTTGAGCTGGGAGCGGGGAGAGGGAGAGGGGAGAGGAGGAAGAAATTGTTGAGAGGGAGGGTGGGGAGAGACTGGCACAGGCTGCCCAGGGAGGCTGTGGCTGCCTCCTGCCTGGAGGTGTTCGGGGCCAGGCTGGTTGGGACCTTGATCAAGCTGTGCTGGTGGAAGTGTCCCTGCCATGGGCACTGGATGACCTGGGGGGGCCCTCCCAAGCCAAACCAGTCTGTGCTGCCCTTGGCAAACACAGAGCCAGAGCTGTGCCGCCACAAGGCTGCAGCCCAGCAGAGCCCTGCACTTGGGCTCTCCTGGGTTCCTGCAGCCTGCCCATGCCTCTTGCAGGGGTTGGAGTTGACGTGGAGGCAACCTGGGGAGAAGAAGTTGCACTCCTGCAATGTGCCACTGCTGGAAGCTGCCCGGCAGGACAGCGACCCTGTGCTGAGGGAGTTCCTGAGGCTGCTGGCACTGTGCCACACTGTCATGGTGGAAGAGAAGGGTGGTGAGTTGGTCACGGTGGTTGATGTGCCTGGAGTGGGGTTGAGTTGCTGTTACAGAGTCCCCAGATCCCACCACGGTGGGGTTGGAAGGGACCTCTGGAGGTTCAAGCCCCCTGCCCCAGCAGGGCACCCACAGCAGCCTGCCCAGCAGCACAGTGCCCAGGGAGGTTGGCAGCTCTGCACAGGAGACTCCACAGCCTCTCTGGGCAGCCTGCTCCAGGCCTCCAGCACCCTCACACCACACAACTTTCTCCTCCTGCTCAGGTGGCACCTCCTGGGTGCCAGTCTGTGCCCATTGCTCCTTGGCCTGTCCCTGGGCACCAGTCAGCAGGGTCTGTCCCCAGCCTCTTGCCCCCCCAGAGGCCCTTTAGGTACTGCTGATCATTGCTCAGATGCCCTCTGAGGCTGCTCCTCTGCCTGTTGAGGGCACTGAGGCCACGATGGCTTTTTCCATACCCCAGCCCCAGGGGTGCTCAGGAGCAGTGTCCTGTGGGTGTCTGGTTCAGAGCACAGAGGCTAAATCCACCCCTGGCTGGGCACTTGTCCTGCCTGGGGCAGCGAGCAGAAGGGATGAGACCAGCAAGAGTGAACCTCCCTGGGCTGGAGGCTTGCAGTTCAGGGTCTCAAGGATCAGGGTGGTGCTGGGGAGGAAAGGGACGTTTCAGGTGACCAAGTGGTGCTTGCCTGGGAGGTGCTTGCCTGGGAGGTGCTTGTCCAACTCCTCCTCCCCCCACCCCGCAGACCAGCTGGTGTACCAGGCAGCGTCCCCAGACGAAGAAGCCCTGGTGCTGGCAGCCAAGGACCTGGGGTATGTGTTTCTGGCACGGACACAGGACTCCATCACCATCAGTGAGCTGGGAGTGAAGAGGACCTACAAGGTCCTGGCCATGCTGGACTTCAACAGTGACCGCAGGAGGATGTCTGTTCTGGGTGAGCGAGGTGGTGGCTCCAGGAGCACGCAGGGGCCCTGCCAGACCCACCCCTGCAAGGGAAGGCAGCAGGATGGCTGCAGCTGACCACACCTGGCACCTAAGGGACACCTAAGGCTTGTCCTGGTCGTCCTGCAGTCCTGCTCGCCCCAGTAGCTCCCTGGAGGGTTTGGGCAGCCAAGAGAGTCAGCAGGTGGGCGAGGAGCTGACAGCCTCCGAGGGGTGCTGCTGCCTGCTGCTGAGCCTGCCCCGGCAGGGGCCTGGCCCAGATGATCTGTCGAAGTCCCTTCCGACCCCTAACGCTCTGTGATTCTGTGAGCTGCCTCCTGTGCCAGCCAGCAGAGAAGCAGCAGTGTGCCCTGCAGTGCCTTCTGCAGCAGGGCACTGCATGGTGAGAGGGACGAGTGGGGGGCACCTCTCTGGGTCCCTAAGCTGTCCTTCCCCTCCCCCCAGTGCGAGACCCCCAGGGCACGATCCGGCTCTACACCAAGGGTGCTGACAGAGTCATCCTGGAGAGGCTGCAGGGGAGGGGTCCCAATGAGGCCTTCACCGAGAGGGCTCTGGACGTGAGTCTGGTGCCAGCCTGGGGCGGGTGGGAAGGGTTGATCTCCCTGCTGCTGCCTTTGGCCTCGGTCTCCTGTGGTCTCCTGCTGCACTTCTGCTTCTGGCTGGAGGAGTTTGGTTTTTCTTTCTTCCTGCTGCTCTAGGAACCTCCCCTGCTTATGGGACAGGGGCTAAGAGGGCATCAAATAACTTTTGGTGTTCTGCGTGGACCAGCTGCACTGCAAGGCTGCTCTTGGGGGTGCTGTAGGATGGGGCAGGGAGTCAGGAGCTCACCCCCTGGAAGGTCTCTGTCTCTGCCCTTGGGGACACTGCCTGGCTGGCCTGACTCGCTGATCTGATGCCTCATCTCTGCAGCTCTTTGCCCAGGAGACGCTGAGGACCCTGTGCCTGGCCAGCAGGGAGGTGAGCGAGGCCGAGTACAGCTCCTGGCACAGGAGGCACCAGCAGGCCATGGTCGGGCTGCAGGACCGCGCGTGGGAGCTGGACAGGCTCTACGAGGAGATGGAGCAGAACCTGCAGGTGGGGTGGGCTGCAGCTCAGCAGAACTGGCTCTGCTGGATCCACGGGGGGCAGGAGTGTGGGGTTCAGCTCTCTGGGATGAGCAGGTGAAGTCATTTTTGCCATTGGAATGGGCTGCCCAGGGGGGTGGTGGAGTCGCCATCCCTGACGATGTGCGACATCGTCAAGATGTGCTCAAGACAAGCCTGGATGGGGCACTTAGTGCCATGGTCTGGTTGATTGGGCAGGACTAGGTGATTGATTGGGCTGGAGGAGCTTGGAGGTCTCTTCCAACCTGATTGACTCTATGATTCTCTGAGTCCAACCCTGTGCCCTGGGCAGGAGAGCAGATGGAGGTCTCCTCCAGGGGTGACACATCAGTAGACACTGGGTTAGAGCTTTGTCAGGTTCTGTCCACACATGGGCAAGGGCCTGAGCTTGAATTCAGGGGCAATTCCTTTGCCCTCAGGGGCACTTCCCACCTCTACCTCTTGTCATGCCACCACTTACCCTCCTTCCAGCTGCTTGGGGCCACAGCCATTGAGGACAAGTTGCAGGATGGAGTCCCTGAGACCATCCAGCTGCTGAAACTGGGCAACATTAAAGTGTGGGTGCTGACAGGAGACAAAAAAGGTCAGTGGAGTCACCTCCAGACCCCACCAACACATTTCTGCTTCCCTAACCAGAACCAGATAAGAGGGATGAGACCCTGGGGGTGGGCAACAACCAGGTTCTGCTGTCCCCTTTAATGCAAAGTAAGAGCAGGTCCCGCAAGTCCCACAGGTCACAGCACCCAGGGGAAACTGAGGCAAAGGAAAGCCATCTGCAGGCTGACACAGAGCTGGAGCAGAGCAGGCTGTCAGGCCCCAGGGCTGGGAGCTGCCCCAGCATGGGGGTGCCAGCACTGTGTGGCCATCAGCTGCCCACACCTGCGTGTTGCAGAGACTGCCACGAACATTGGCTACGCCTGCAGGCTGCTCACCGACGACATGGAGGTGCTGCAGGAGCAGGAGATCAGGTGAGGAGCCCTCAGCACCATCGGGTGATGGTGCTGCACATTTGCTGTCCCTCTCCAAGACACTTTACGGCATAGGAACCTGTGCGGGGTGGGCAGAGCTCAGCTTTGCCAGAGATGCTTCTCCTTGCCTGTGCCAGTCAATGCCACCTGCTACTGCCTTCCCAGGCCTCCCCATTGCATTCTGCCCCTTCAGCATTCCTGACTTTGGCAGCCTTTCATCAGGAGTACTGCACCTGTGCCTCCAGCCCTGAAACCAGAGGGGCAGAGGCTGATTTCTGATACCAGTGAGCCCCTGGGCCCCCACTTCTGTCCTGCCTGTTCCCACCACTGGGTGCCATCTCCATGTTTTGCCGTGGCCCATGCCATGACCTGGCTTTGAGATGGCAAAAAGTCTCTTGTAGGTCTCAGCCAAAGTCAGGCAGCATGCCCAAAGTCCCCAGCTCAGCTCCAACCACCCCTTCCCAGTTGGAGGGACCTTCTCTCCCCTCTCTACTCTGCCAAACTGAGGTCACATCTCAAGTCCTGGGTCCATTCTGGGCTCATCAGTTCCAGAGACAGAACTGCTGGAGGAAGCCCAGAGGAGGCTGCAGAGCTGCTGAGGGGTCAGGAGCAGCTCTGGGAGAGCAAAGGCTGAGCCCTGGAGCTGAGCCTGCACAAGAGCAGCCCCAGAGAGGAGCTGAGCAGTGCTAAAGGAGCTGTGGAGGGCAAGAGGCTGGGGCCAGACTCTGCTGAGTGGTGCCCAGGGACAGCATAAAGGGCAGTGGGCACAAACTGACACCCAGGAGGTTCCATATGAGCAGGAGGAGAAAGTTGTTCGTTTTCAGGGTGCTGGAGGCCTGGAGCAGGCTGCCCAGAGAGGTTGTGGAGTCTCCTTCTGTGCAGAGCTTCCAACCCCCCTGGGCATTGTGCTGCTGGGCAGGCTGCTGTGGGTGCCCTGCTAGGGCAGGGGGGTTGGACTGGCTGAGCTCCAGAGGTCACTTCCAACCCCTCCATGCTGGGATTCTGAGCACAGTGAGATCCTCAAGGCTTACTGGGTGAGCAACAACAACCTCAGCAGCAGTGGAGAAGCTCTGTGCAGTGCCCACCTCTCCCCTCAGCGCCCCAAGGCTTCGCACCACAAGAAGAGAGCTCTCATCATCAGTGGGGACCTGCTGGTAAGGTGGCTTTTGGATGCTCCTCCCTGCTCTGGGGCCCCACACGTTGCTGTTTCTGCGCTGGTGCTAGCAAAGCCTGGGAGGCAACAGCACACAGAGAGGGAGAGGTTGGATAGGAAAAGACCACGTTGGGTGGGAATGAAGGATGACGAGAGAGACGACCTCGTGCTGATCATCTGGGGTCGGGGGGCTTCAACCACATGTGCTGAACCAGCCTGCTGGGGTGGTGCAGGCTGGAGGGCACTCAGTGCTGGGGTGGTGCAGGATGGAGGGCACTCAGTGCTGGGGTGGTGCAGGATGGAGGGCACTCAGTGCTGAGTTGCAGAGGGTCATGGGGGACCTCCTGCTATGGAGGCTGTGGGTGAGGTCCCAACCACCTCTGCTCTCCCCTGAGGACAAGATCCTGCAGCCAGGCGAGGTGCTGAAGCAGGAGGGGAGGCTGCGGCGGTGGCTGAGTGCCTGCAGGGCCACAGGCTCCCCAGAGCAGGGCAGCCTGCTGGAGAAGGCCTTCATGGACTTGGCCACCAGCTGCCAGGCAGTGATCTGCTGCAGGGTGACCCCCAAGCAGAAAGCCCTCATGGTGCAGCTGGTGAAGAGGCACAAGAATGCCACCACGCTGGCCATCGGGGACGGTGCCAACGACGTCAACATGATCAAAAGTGAGGCTCGGGGCAGGGTGGGTGGGTTTCAGCTGGTGCACCCCGTGGCGGGCAGTGGTAGTGCCCCATCTGCCATCTCCACCACCTCATGCTCTCCTTTGAGGTGAGGAGGCTGGGAGGGAAACCCCCAAACCAGTTCCCCATGTTGCTGTGAGGAGGGACAGGACCAGCTTGGGACAAGAGCAGGACCAGTGAACCCTGATGGCACTGTGAGCCTCAACGTGGGCAGCTGGCAGAGACATCCCTGCCCCTCTCCAGCAGTCCTGACATGGTGCTGTGCTCTTCACACCCTCAGCTGTGCCTGTCACACCATTCCCACAGCCATGGCACGTGAGAGAGGAGACTTCTCACCTTTGCCCATCGCTGCTGGACTCACCACTCCGTCCACCAGCCTGGGACCAATCCAGAAGGAAATTAGAATGGTCTTGGCTGGAGATGATCTTTCAGCTCCTCCACTCCAACCATCCTCTAACTCTGCCGAGGCTGGGGCTGAGCCATGGCCCTCAGCACCACAGCTCTGCAGCCTTGAAATACCTCCAGGGATGCAACCACCTCCCTGGGCCTGTGTCTGAGAACCCCTTCAGGGAAGAATTTTCTTCTGGTGCCCAACCTAAACCTCCCCTGGGCCAACTTGAGGCCATTTCCTCTCATCCTGTCACTTGTGCCTTGGGAGCAGAGCTCAGCTTTCCCCTGGCTGCAGCCTCCTCTTAGGGAGCTGCAGAGAGCAGTGAGGTCTCCCTCAGCCTCCTCTGCCCCACACTGCTCCCCCTCAGCTCCCTCACTGCTCCTCTCCAGCCCTGTTCTCCAGACCCTGTCCCAGTTCTAGTGCCCTTCTCTCGACCTGCTCCAGCCTCTCAATGTCCTTCTTGGAGTGAGGGGTCCAGAACTGAGCCCAGAATTCAAGCTGTGGTCTCCCCAATGCCCAGACCAGGGGCACAATCCCTGCCCTGCTCCTGCTGCCCACACTGCTGCGCATGTGATGCCCTTCTTGCCCACCTGGGCACATAGTGCCTCATCCTCAGCTGCTGTCAACGATCAAGCCCTCATCTCCCTCAAAGCCTCCCCATGCCCTCCTGTCCCCTGCAGCTGCTGACATCGGGGTGGGCATCAGCGGACAGGAGGGCATCCAGGCCGTGCAGTGCAGCGACTATGCCCTGGCGCAGTTCTGCTTCCTGCAGCGCCTCCTGCTGGTGCACGGCCGCTGGAGCTACCTCCGCGTCTGCAAGTTCCTGCGACACTTCTTCTACAAGACCTTCGCTGGCCTCCTGGCACAGGTCTGGTTCGCCTTCCACAGCGGATTCACAGCTCAGGTGAGGGATGGGGTGAGGAGGTCACATCCTCACCATGCAGGGCTGCACATCCACGCTGCAACCCCCTCGTGGAGGGCCACGTGGAGGGCCACATGAAGGTCTTGTGCTGCTTGATGGATACTTGCCCACATCACCACCTTCATCTCCTTTCTCCTTAGCCCTGGCATTGGGTTGTCCAGTTTCTGGGGCTGCCTGGCTGAGCAGCCACTGGTTACCTGCTCTTTATCTGGCTGGACTGGGATAAGCACCAGGGTGAGATGTGAGATGTCCTTGTGAGCCCCACAGCCTGGACACATGTGGGATGCCCTTGTGAGCCTCAGCTTGGGTGGATGAAAGGGAGAGCTCTGCTCCTATGTGCAATAGTTGCCTCCAGCATGAGAGCTTCCACCCCAAGGGCCACCAGTGTGATGTGACCACCACTGTGAGGTCTCATTTCCATCTGGTCCCCACTGCCCACTGGTTGCTGCAGATAAAGTGGAGCTGATGCAGAGCCTGGGGCAGTTCCAAAGGCATTTTCCCAGAGTTTGGATGGGAGTCTCTGGGACTCTCCCCTGGTGCCTGAGCAACTTTTCTGAGTCATAAATCACAGAATGGTTTGGGCTGGAGGAGCTCTCTAAGATCATCCAGCCCAAGCACAGCCCAGCCCCACCATGGGCACCAAACCATGGCCCCAGGTGCCATGGCCACACCACTCTGGAACACCTCCAGGGATGGAGACTCCACTACCTCCCTGGGCAGCCTCTACCAACCCCATGGCACTCTGGCAGGAGTCATTCCAAAGCACCACTGAGCTCACAGCTGCTTTCTCCTCCCCTCTAGCCTCTGTACGAGGGATGGTTCCTGGCACTCTACAACATCTTCTACACTGCCTGCCCGGTGCTGTCCGTGGGGCTCCTGGAGCAGGTAAAGGCTTCACCAGGGTGCACCCAGCCCCTGTGCTGTGTCCTCAGCAGCTGCAAACCAGCCCAGCAGTGGCTGCACCTCGGTACCAAGCATCTCAATGGGCATTTGGAGCTCACCACCACTCCTGGAGTGCTTCTGTTGCCCATCACAAGCAGGTGGAGGGACGCAAGGGTGTGTCGGGTGGGGGTTACCCAACCCCGCTCCCTGGCGCGGGGGGCAGGGTGACGCTCGGTGCCCTCCCGGCAGGATGTGAGTGCCAAGAAGAGCCTGGAGTTCCCCGAGCTCTACGCGATTGGGCAGCAGGATGAGCTCTTCAACTACCGCGTGTTTGGTGCCACCTTCCTACACGGGGCCACCACCTCCCTCGCCAGCTTCTACATCACCCTCTGGGCCTTCCAGGACCACGCAGGCAGCAAAGCTGCGGGTGACTACGAGTCCTTTGCGGTCACCGTGGCCACGTCGGCGCTGCTGTCAGTCCTGCTGGAGGTGAGCATGGATCTGCTCTCCTCCAGCCCTCACTAAAAGGAGGTGGAGGAGCTGGAGCTGGTCCAGAGAAGAGCAACAAATGTGGGGCAGGGTCTGGAGAGCAGGACTGGGGAGCAGCAGCTGAGGGAGCTGGGGATGAGCAGTGTGGAGCAGAGGAGGCTGAGGGAGACCTCATTGCTGTCTGCAGCTCCCTGAGAGGAGGCTGCAGTGAGGTGGGGGTTGGGCTCTGCTCCCCATGGAAAAGGACAAGAGGAAATGGTGCCAGGTTTTCCCAGGAGAGGTTCAGGTTGGACACGAGGAACAATTTCTTCCCCAAAAGGGCTGCTAAGGTCTGGCCCAGGCTGCCCAGGGCAGTGGTGGAGTGCCTATGCCTGGAGGGTTTTAAAGTCATGTGGATGTGGTGCTGAGGGCCATGGTGCAGTGGCAGTGGTGGATTGAGAGGAGTTTGCCACTCCTTAGCTGCAAGGAAGGAAGGTCCCTGCAGCCTCCATGAGACGCTGTGTGCTCTGCTCCTGCCCCTGCAGATCATCCTGGACACAAAGTTCTGGACTGTGTTGTCCTTCCTGATGGTCACAGCCAGCCTGCTCTTCTTCTGCCTCTTCTCCTTCCTGACTCAAAGTGTTGATGCCTTCAGGATTGCTCCTACTGTCTTCCCCTTCCCAGGTGAGATGTCCCAGGGATCCCCATGTCCCTTCCCTTCCCAGCCAGAGGAGTCCAGCCTGGGCTTGGTGCTTTGAACTCTTTCCCACCTTGGGAATCATCTCTTAATCACCACTCTCGACCCTACTGTCCTGAGTTTTGCCTCCAATTTAGGTTCCGCCTCCTCTTTAGTCCCCTGAGCACCATCACAGGCTAGGGCCTGTCCCTCAACAGCTGCTCCCTGTCTCCTCCACCCTCCCTCTGTGACCATCTCCCTCTGCCCTCTTGCACTGCCAGACGCCAGCTGGAACGCCCTGACCGACCCCTACGTGCTGCTGGTGGTTCTGCTGTCCCTGGTGGTCAACACCATCCCCTCGCTCACCATCCAGCTCTGCCACTCCATGGCAGGCAGAGCTACCATCCAGCAGGTGAGGGCTGGCAGGGGCTGGCATGGGGAAGGGGCTTCATCCTGCTGGTACCAGAGTCTGGGGCTGCCCAGGGTACCGCTGGTGATGCGAAGGTTCCCCAGGGAAGACACTACCTGGACTGCAGTGGTGGGACGTGGCACCTGTCTTGGGGGCATCACCCACCTGGTGGTGGTCTCTCGTGATACTGGTGCCCAGGTCTGGCTCCAGGGCCCTCTCCTTGAATTGGTTCATGGGTGACAGAGCTACTCCAGCTCATGGGGAGTGTCTACTTCAGGCTGCAGTAAGGATCTGGCCTCCAGGACTCCCTGGACCTGCCTCTTAGGACATCCTCAGGTCTGGTGCAGGTCTGGGTACCCCCAGCCTTGGGAGAGCATGAGCTGGATCTGGACTGTGTTTCCTGGTGCTATAAAGAGGTCCCAGCCAAGAGCAGGAGTTGAGATTGTGCCACAGAGCTCTGGGAGCTTTGAAGAACCCCATCAGGGTCCCCACGTGATGCATCTCATCACGGCAGCTCAGGAGCCAAGCTGTGTCCCAGTGGAGTGTCCCTCTGCTCCCCACTTATAGAGTCAGAGAATCACAGACCTGGTAGGGTTGGAAAAGCCCTCTGAGGTCATCCGTCCCAAGCAGCAGCCCAGCCCCACCATGGGCACCAAACCATGGCCTCAGGTGCCATGGACACACTGCATTGGAGCACCTCCAGGCATGGGCACTGCACCACCTGCCTGGGCAGCCTCTGCCAAGCCCTGACCACTCTGGCAGCAAAGAAACTGTTCCTCAGCTCCAACCTAACCCTGCCCTGGCACAGTTTCAGGACATTTCCTCTCCTCCTATCTCCTGATGCCAGGCAGCAGAGTCCAACCCCCTCCTGGCTGCAGCCTCCTCTCAGGGAGCTGCAGAGAGCAATGAGGTCTCCCTCAGCCTCTGCTCCACACTGCTCCCCCCCATCTCCCTCACTGCTCCCCCCCCTCGCCCTCACTGCTCCCCCCCCTCGCCCTCACTGCTCCCCCCCCTCGCCCTCACTGCTCCCCCCCCTCTCCCTCACTGCTCCTCCCCAGCCCTGCTCTGAGACCCTGCCCAGCTCTGGTGCCCTTCTCTGAACCTGCTCCAGCCTCTCAATGTCCTTCTTGGAGTGAGAGGTCCAAAACTGAGCCCAGGATTCAAGCTGTGGCCTCAGCAGTGCTGGGCCACAATCCCTGCCCTGCTCCTGCCACACCATTGCTGATTCAAGCCAGGCTGCTTGTGCCCTTCTTGCCCACCTGGGCACTCCTTGGCTCATCTTCGGCTGCTGTCAACCGACACCCCGAGGTCCTTTTCCACCAGGCAACTTTCCAGCATTCAGGGGGTTGATTGCTCCTTCCCCTGGGGCTGAGGTCTTGCCGAGGAGGGGGCCACAGTCGCGGTTGTCCTCTTTTCCTCGCAGAAGATCTGCCTGAAGGCCAAGCGGGCACCGGAGCCCTCGGTGGAGCTGCGTGCCCACGTTCCCCGCAGCTCCTCGCAGCGCCGCTCCAGCTATGCCTTCTCGCACCAGGAGGGCTACGCAGGGCTCATCACCCGCGGGCACAGCCTGCGCTCCAGGGCGACCCCACAGCCCCTGCCCCCGGGCACAGCCCCGCCTGTCCTCCCACTCCCCGCACCCTCGGTGTAGCTGCCCCAGCTGGCATCAGCCTCCCGGCGCGGAGGGCTAGGGGCAGGGCTCTGCGTTCGGCTGCAGTCAGGACCTGGCCCCCAGGGAATCGCTGAATCTGCCCCTATGGTGCAGACCTGACCAGGACCAGGTTCCTCCTTCCGCGGCCACTTCTGAATCCCTGTCGGGTGCCTCGGGAGCCTGCGCAGCTCGGGGGCTGCAGGGGGGCTGGTCCAGCCCGGGGGTTGCTGCTCCGGGTGCTGAGCTCTGGGATGTGCCCCACTGGCAGCTCCATCCACCCACGCAGCCTTTGCAGGAGCCTACAAAGCCATGAAGACCACCGACCTCCACCTCACCACACTCAGCCACTGGCTGGTGCCCTGCCCTCTGCTGAGCCCCTCGGAGCTGAAGTTCCACCTGCCCGGGGCTGATCCTGCTCCAGGCTGGACCCACAGACAGCAGCTCTGCTGCCTTGGGCTCCTGGTTCCACCTCAGAGGTGCAGCATGGGGCTGGGTGGTGGGGGCAAGCCCCCAGCCCTCCTGTGCCAGGGGCTGCACAAAAACCCTCATCTTGTTCTGCCACAGCTGCAAGGAGCACAGAGCAGACCCAGCCCCATGCAGGGCTGGGTCCAGCACCCATAGCTTTCACACGGATCAGATTGGGCTCCAGAGGTGCAGTCCCAGAACACCTCCTGGTTTCTGGAGGAGGACCAACATCTGCTGGGGCACCTGCAGCTGCCTCTCCTCCACCCAAACCAACCTGGCTGCCTGCAGCCTCTCCACCTGCCTGCTCACCACCTCCACTTGGGAGGTGCCACAGAGGTGGTGTCTGCCATGTGCCATGTCCTGTCTCCACAGCAGCCATGTCCCACTCCCCCAGGACTGATGTCCTCACCTTGGGCACAGCTTTGTGGCCATGATTTGTGTGGGAAGTACTTTTGGGTGCAGCTTTGGGGTGACATGTGTCAGATCTGCACAACGGGGTGGGGCAGCACGTGTCCTGCAGGGCTGTGTGACCAACTGCCTGCCCTGCAGCCCCCCTCCTGCATTGTCAGTTTGTCTAATTAAAAGGATTTTCAGCTTTCCCCTCCTCTCCTGTAACCCTCTGCAACAAGAGCAAGGCAGAAACCTGCCCAGACAGGTCCTCTGGTGCCTTAGTAGGTGCCACCACTCCTTTGCCACCTGTCAGCACTTGTGCCATGGTGAAATGCAAGGCAGGACATGAAATTCAGGTAAAAGATTAATAATTAAATCAAGCCTGGGGGCTTGGAGCTGCCTGCAGCAGCAGGAATTGATGGGTTTGTTTAACAAGTGCCTTGGCCTCATCTGCACCGAGGCTGCGAGAACTCAAATGTTTCCCCTGGGCTCTGGCCAAGAGGCTGCTGGAGGGTGCCAAGAAATAGAAGGATCTGAGGCTCCCTCTGGGAAAGCTCCCACCTGAGAGCCTGCAGGTGGAAACTGAGAGCAGCCCTGGGATGAAGGACCTGGGGGAGCTGGGGGTGCAGAGCTGGAGGTGAGCTGGCACCGAGCGCTGCCAGCCCTGTCCTGGGCTGATCCTCAGCAGTGTGGGTAGCAGGGGCAGGGAGGGGATTCTGACCCTCTGCTGTGCCCTGCTCAGACCCCCCTGCAGTGCTGGGGCAGCTCTGGAGCCCACAGCACAGCACAGGCAGGGACCTGCTGCAGCAGGGCCAGAGAAGGGCACAGCAGTGCTGGCAGGGCTGGAAGGGCTCTGCTGGGAGCCCAGGCTGAGAGTTGGGCTTGGGCAGCCTGCAGAGGAGAAGGCTGCAGGGAGCCCTTCTGTGGCCTTGCAGTGCTGGAAGGGCTGAGCAGAAAGCTGGGCACAGACTTCTGAGCAGGGCCTGCAGGGCCAGGCCAAGGGGGATGGTTTGGGCTGCAAGAGGGAGATTGAGAGTGGAGAGAAGGGAGAAATGTTTGCCCCTGAGGGTGGGCAGAGCCTGTGCCAAGGTGTCCAGAGAGGTGGGAGCTGCCCCATGGCTGGCACCACTGCAGGTCAGGCTGTTTGGGTCTCTGAGCAGCCTGCTCTGGCTGGGGCTGTCCCTGCTGGTGCAGGGCCTTGGACTGGAGGAGCTCCAAAGGTCCCTTCCCACCCAAACCATTCTGTGATAGAACTGGGGGTGAACCTTTCCCATCTGCCTGGGCAAGCTCCCCAGATCTGCCCCCTGATGCTCTCAAGCACAATGCTTCAAATCTTTGCCCTAGTTGCTCTCCAGAGGTCCCTTCCAACCCTTATGGTTGTGACCCTGCTTGAATGGGTCCAAAGAGGCTGCTCCTGAAAAGCAGCCTCCTCCTGAGCAGCGAAGTGGAGGGAAGCTCTGAGGAGCAGCAGGGTGGGACACAGACACAGCCCAGGGGTGAATGAATAGAAAATAATTTATTGAAGAAACAGAAAGCTGCAGAAGTACAACACAGTCATGACCAGAAGAGGATGAACAAATAGAGATTAAGTAATTTTTTCCCCTCTTTTTATTTTAAAACCTGTTGACAGGCTGGAGTTGGTCCTCCTGCTTAACTTCCCCTGCTTGAGTCATTGCAAAGAACCAAAGGAACCAAACTCCAGAGCACACAGCACGGTTTGGGTAAAGTGCCTGACACATAAGACTCTTCATTAGTATTATTATTATTATTATTTATAATTATTTTTATATTTTTCTCTTTTTTTTTCCTTTTTTTTTTTTTTTTTTTTTAACCTTTGTAAATAGCTGAAACAAGACACAGAGGATTCAACAACTGCATTTGGAGAGTAAAAACCAAAACAAACAAACAAACAGACCAAAACCTATCCCATGAGAGTAGTTGATGATGAAGCAGCAAAAAAAAAAAACAAAACCCAAACAACCCCAAACAACAACAGCAAAACCCACAAACCCCAAACAACCAAAGAGGATGAAAATAAATAAATAAATAAATATTAACATTCAGTGGAATTAGAAGGAGGGAAGAAAAGCAACAAAAGGAAAAAAGAAGTTGTCTGGACAGTCAGAGCTGCAGGGCGAGAGTCGCCTATTGCTATACAGAACAATGAGTGGTGTCTGCTGGAGGTGGCCAGCATGGGGCTGTGAGTTCCTCCCTGGTCAGGATCCATCCTGATTTGGTTTCCTTTTGAAAAGAAAACCCCCAAACCTACACCCCCCCAAAACAGCCAAAATAATGACAACAAAACCCAAACCAAACAACAACCCCCTGAGGGTCTCCCTGGTCAAAGCCATCCTGATTTAGTTCCCTTTTGAAACCAAAGAGTTAAAAAAACACCAAAGCAAAACAACCACAACAAATAACCACCCCCCCTGGATTTTGTTCTCTCCCTGTTTAATTTCCTCTCTGTCAATAAATAAAACCAACCCCCACGGGAAGAGACCCAAGGGATTGGGTTCCTGGCAGTGGCGATCACCAGGCTCAGCCTCGGTGCTGAGGCAGTGCTGAGCCATCCTCTGAGACAAGGGAAATGGAGACACTGTATGGGGGGGACAGAGTGGGGGTGAGGGAGGTCGCCTGGTGTGGTGGCAACAGCTAAACCAGCCCAGTGGCAGCCCAAATCCCACCACGGTGGGGTTGGAAAGCACCTCTGGAGCTCTGCCCCAGCAGGGCACCCACAGCAGCCTGCCCAGCAGCACAATGCCCAGGGGAGGTTGGAAACTCTGCACAGAAGGAGACTCCACAACCTCTCTGGGCAGCCTGCTCCAGGCCTCCAGCACCCTCACACCACACAACTTTCTCCTCCTGCTCAGGTGGAGCCTCCTGGGTGCCAGTTTGTGCCCCCTGCCCCTGTCCTGTCCCTGGGCACCACTCAGCAGGGTCTGGCCCCAGCCTCTTGTCCTTTAGCTGTTGCTGAGCATTGCTCAGACGCCCTCTGGGGCTGCTCTTGTGCAGGCTCTCAACTTCTGCTCCTCACAGATCTTCACCCAGTAGAAAGCAGGATGGGGTTAGGTAAGAAGGAGATCATCTTCAGCAGGCAGCCTGTGGATGCTCAAGAAAAGGGACCCAGTGGTGATGTCCTTGCAAAACCATTTCCCAGCATGGAGAAACTTCAGCTCTTGGCCAGCTCTGTGCCACTGTCCCACCAAAAGCTTGCCTCTGGCTGTGCCAAAGTGGGGTGGCAATGGCTACAGCTCAGCTGGGCATCCCCAGCTCAGCTGGTGGGACAAGGGCAGTACTGCCCTGCTGCTGGTCATGGGTTGGACAAGATGACCCTTGAGGGTCCCTTCCCACCCGATTCAGTCTGGAAATCTGTTTTCAAAGCACAAAAGTCATCAGGGGAAAACTTCCACCTGAAGCAGAACAAAAACGTCTGGGGAGTGTCTGGGTAATGGAGTGACTCAGGCCCCTGAGACCCTCCACAGCTGAGGTAGGACACAGTGGCCAGGCTGAACCAGCAGGGCTTGGTGGGAGATCCCAGGACCCCTCCTCTCCATTACCCCTGCAGGTGCCCTTGGGGCCCTGATTTTGCTCCTGCTTCCCACAGCAAGAAAATGCCCTCTGGGGGCAACCCTGGTAGAGAGAATTGTCTTGAGGACAGAGCTTGGATTGTCTTTACCTGCAGGAAGAAAAATCTTTGGTATCATGGAGAGTTGCTCCACAGGGCATTTTGGTTGATGTGGGCAGCAGAAGAGACCAGACCCAGTCTGGCACAGGGCTCAGCCTGCTTGAGGCTGATCTGGGAGTGCTGCTGGGCTACAGGATGGGGACAAGATTTGGCTTTTGGCTTCTCCAGGCTTTCCCAAGCTGCTCAGTTCATTGAACCCATCAGGATTCTGCAAGGTCCAAGGACTTGTGTCTGTTGGTTGCATACAAAAGCCTGGAGAGATCTTCTTGTGGTTGGAAATGAGGAATTGGCCTCCAAGGACCAAAGTTTCTCATGCTGGAAAAGGTCTTGTAGGAGGAAATGGGACTTGGGTGGAAAGCAGAACTCCCTGGAGGACAGGAGGGGTGGTGCTGCTGGATCCTTCCTTCCTAAACCCCAAGTCCTTGGCCAGTGGGTCCCATATCTGCCACCACCTGGGACTGAGCAGCTCAGCGCTGGGCATGTGGAGGGCAAAGGCTGCAGGGGCAGTGCACAAGACAAGAGATGCAGATTATGACCCTCTGCTTTGTTTTTGGGGACCACTTTGGTGGGGCCTGAAGAAGCTGAGATGTCATTCCTGGAGTGGGCTGAGCTTTGGGGGCACCTCTTGTGATGGAGGCAAAGGGTGAAGAAGCTGGAGAGGGCTGAGGAATCAGCATTCTCAGGTAAGACCTCTGGTAATGGTCAGGCAGCAGGAAGAAGCAGCTGCAGCTGCCACTGCCTCCTCCAGGCCACTGTCACCGTCCTGACCTCCAGAGATGTCTCCTCACTGCTGCTCTCCTCCTGCCTTTGTGCAAGAGGAGGAGAAGCAGGAGGAAGAAGCAGGGAGTGCAGTCCTTTAAAGGGGGAACTCTTTGGACACCTGTAGGCAGCTCCCTGGCTGTCCAGGGCAGGCAGGGAGATCTTCCAGAGTCCCCTGAAACCTGTTGGTGAGCTGAGGTCCTCCAGGCTGTCTTCTACGGGCTGGGCTCTTCCTCTTCTTGAAGCCCTTCAGCCAGAGCAGATGCCTCCATGCAGGGTGTGAGCCAGGCTGGGTGGCACAGCAAAGCCTGGTAGAGGCAGACACTGGGTGCTGGGAGGTGCCTCTGACGCAAACCACATCCCTGGGGAGCAAAACCTCCCAAAGGAGTCACTTCAGTCCAACCTGGGCTCCAGCTAGGGGTCGAGGCAGCATCTTCAGCAGCTCTTTGCACAGAGGCAGATCTGTGAGGTCACCCCAAGGGAACAGAGACTTGGGGGCATCACCTGCAGAGGTCTCAGCTGCAGGGGGGAGGTTTGGGGTGCCTGGGGGCTGTTTCCCTTGTCTCAGAGAACAGGAGGAGCCCCATGGCTCAGATGGTGGCAGCTGATTGTCTCCTTCTCTCATCTACACTTGGGATTTGACCCACAGAGCTGGATAAAGAAACAAAACCCCCAGCCCCAAACCCAAAGTGCAGCCAGGAGCTGCCCCTGCCCCTGCAGCAGCAGCTGGGTTGGTTGGGTGCACTTCAGGGCTCCTGTGTCCCAGATACCCTTACCCTGTTTGCCAGGCACAGAGCTATGCTGTGCACCTTGGCACCCTGGGCTCCTCTCAGCAGCTCCTGGCATTCCAGGGACCCCTGAGCAGCCCTGGGCCTTTCTGAGGTCCTCCAAGGATCTACTCTGGGGTCTTCTGAGCAATCTCTAACCTCTTGGGGGTCCTCAGAGGAGCCCTTGGCCTCTCTGGGGTCCTCCAGGGGTCTTCAGAGCAGCCCTTGAGCCCTCCAAGGATTGCCTCAGGGTTTTCCAAGCAATCCCTAACCTCCTGGGGGTTCTTCAGAGAAGCCCTCTGCCAGTCTGGGGTCCTCCATAGACCCTTCAAGGGATTTTCAGAGCAGCCCCAGTCCTCCTGGGGGTCCTACAAAGGCCCTCTCTGGGAGTGCTCAGAGCAGCCCTGCTGACTCTGCATCGCTGCTGCCTGCTTTGCAAGGGGGAAGGAAACGGAAGAAAAGAGGCAAAGGAAGAAGCCAGGGTGGGGGCTGGAGGATGGACGACGACTCTCCTGTGGTTGCCCGAGGTGGAAAAGAAGATGAATCCATGCAGAGAAGTCCTCATCAACCAAAACCAAAGTGGTGGTCCAAGAAAGCAACAGTTTGTCCCTCCCTCTCCCACCCAACTGCCCCTTTTAACCCTCCCCCCCCAGAAAAAAAAGAAGCAGCCAAAGACCCAAACCCCTCAATAACTGTGACATTACTTCCAGAAAGAGTACAATTCGTTTTCTCCTCCTCGTGGGGTTCCTTTCATGCATAAATCAATTTTTTTTCTTTTTCTTTTTTTTTTTTTTGTCTCTTTTTTCCTTTTTTTTCTGATTTTTTTTTTTTTTGGTTTTGTCTTCTCTCTTCTTTAAATTACATCTGGACACAGAACACAGATCATAAATACTTTGTACGACATGACCCAGAGAAAGTAACACAGCCGAACGCAAAGGGAACCCGGGGGCAGAAGAGTCTTTTTCTCTTCTTCCCCTCCTTTTCTTCTTTCCCCCCCCCTTTTCTTCTTTCCCCCCTCTTTTCTTCTTCATTTCCCCCCTTTCTTCATTTCTCCCTTTCATTTGCCTCCTCTTTCCCCTTAATTTCTCCCTTTTTTTCTTCATTTCCTCTGTTTTTCATTTTCCCTTTTCCTTCATTTTTTGCCTTTTTTTCCTTATTTCCCCCTTTTTCTTCATTTCCTCCTTTTTTCTTCTTCATTTCTCCCTTTCCTCTGCTTCCTCTTTTCCCTCACTTTTTCCCTTTTCTTCATTTTGTCCCTTTTTCATTTTTCCCTTTTTCTCCATGTTCCCTTTCTCTTCAGTTATCCCCTTCCCCCTTCTCTCACTTTCCCTCCTTTTTTCTTCTTTCCCCCTATTTTTCCCTCCAATTTTCCACTTGTTCTTATTTTTCCCCTTTTGTCTTCACTTTCCCCCTTTTTGTCTTCACTTCCCACATTTTTCCTATTTTCCACGTTTTAATTAAATTTTCTCATTTTCCCTTCATTTTCTCCCTTTTTCCTTCAATTTTGCCCCTTTTCCCTCCGTTTCCCCTCCTTTTCCCTCCATTTCCCCTCCTTTTTCCTCCATTTCCTCCACTTTTTTCTCTTCCCCCCCTTTCTTTCCCTCCCCCCTCCTTTTTTCTCCTCTCCCTCTCTTTTTTTCTCCTCTCCCCCTCCTTTTTTCTCCTTCCTCCTCTTCTTTTCTCCTCCCCCCATTTTTCCTCCATTTCCCCCCTTTTCTTCATCACTTTTCCCCATTTTCTCCTCTTTTCCCCTCTTTTCTCTTTTCAAAGGGCTTTTACTTAACGATGCAATCCGTAAACTCCAAGGCTCCTTTGTAGCATTGTTTTCGTCGCTCATTATCGCCATTACGAACCTTTCTCTCTCTCTGTCTCTCTCTGATTTAGCTCCCAGGGGGCTCGGGGGCGGTTGTGTTTCTAACTGGTGAAGCTCTCCACTTGCACCTCCTCCACATTCAATACGTCTCCCACTTGAACAACTCACCAAAGAAATAAGAACATGCCTGCTCCTGCAAAAGTATAATTTAACAGTATAAAGCTTCAAGTCACAAATCCCAAAAACTAGCTAAGGAACTTTTTTTTGGTTGTTTTTGTGGTTTTTTCTATGCTTTTTTTCTTTTTTTTTCCTTTTTTTTTATATCACATAAACTATACATTAACTCTTTTCTGAGGTATTTCAGAGAACATTGTCAAAGGCTTGTAAGGTCTGTGCTGGGTGGGTCGGGAAGGGCTTTCTCCTGCATAGAGAACATCTTTGGTATCACAAGCTCAGGAGGTTTGAGGGGGAGGGTGTTGGATTTAGAGATGGGTTGGCGTGGTCAAGGTGTCCAGGCAAGATCTGGCCAAGGCAGTAAGTGTGGAGGGACAGCTGAGGCGGGGGAGGTGATGAGGGAAGGGAGGTTCTGACCTGCTCTATCAGGTTGTCCAGTGGGATGGACCCTGCAGAGGTCCTGTCTGGGCTTGCTGCCACCTGAACTGGCGCTGGGTAAATTGGTCCAATGCAAAAGGAGTTGCCTCACCTGGAATCTGAACCAAGCAAGTACCATTGCACCCTAGCCAAGACTGCTGCTCAAGAGCATCTCCTCCACTGCCTTTTGCTAAAGCTGAGTGGTGGAGCAGACCAAGCCCAAAATGCTCCTTTAGGGACTTGGAAATGGTTCCCGCTGAAAGGTCTCACAGCTCCAACACAGCCCAAAAGGAGAAGTTCGGAGAAAGCTCAGGGTGAGGCTTTCTACTGCTCCTGTCTTTGCCTTTCCAAACAGAAAAACCAAGAATCCTCTCTGTGCTACCAGCAGGGGAGCCAAAGCCAGAGTCTGGGCCAAGGGAGGACAAAGAGCCCATGGTGCAAACCAGGTCTCCTCACTTCCCGTGAGACACTGGCACAGGTTGTCCAGGGAGGTTGTGGATGCACTCTCCCTGGAGGTGCTCAAGGCCAGGCTGGATGAGGCCTCGAGCAAGCTGTGCTGGTGGGAGGTGGCCCTGCTCATGGCAGGGGGTTGGAGCTGGATGGTCTTAAAGGTCCCTTCCAACCCAACTCATTCTGTGACTCTGAATCTTGTGGACTTCGCAGGGTCCCAGCACTGAGCTGGGCTGGCGAAGGACATAGAGCAAAGCCTTACCCTAGAAGAAGAGACCTGCACACCAGGTCAGTGCTCCCGGGCAAGGGAGGCTGGATGGAAGGACCCTGGGGACCACGCCAGGCTTGGGGATGATGCAGGGACAAGTAAGAGGGGGAACACGCCGGGGAACCAGCACCTTTCCCACTGCGGGTGGCAAGGGGGAAGCTTTCTCTTCAGTTACAACAAGGGTTGGGTTCCTCTCCTCCATCCCAACACCCAAAGACTGCAAGAGGTGCCAGAAGCCATCCCTTTGGAGAGCTGAGGTAATAGAGTGAGTCTTCAGGGTCAAAGCAGAGGAGCAAAAGAAATGGCCACACACCTTTGGTACAAGAAAAAGGCACTCATCTACCACGCTGCCATCCCGGGGGCACCTCCTCGCCCTCTCCCTCACTCTCTGGGGGCACGACGGGGCTGGGGACAAGGGCTGGGGGGGGAGGTTTTGGGGTGGCAAGGGGCTGGGGTGGAGAGGAGCTCTCAGCCAGCCCAGCCACGGCGGGAGCAGGGAAAGTGGCATTCCAGCACAGACCAGACAAGGCAGCAAAATCTTTGGTATCAGACGTGATTTTCCAATCACAAGCATTGAAAACTCAAGTGAGGTAGCCTTGATTCTCGGGTTCTCACTAGAAATGTCTTTGCATCCTTGAGGGCCTGTGGCATTTGCTCTTTTCTTTTTTCCTTCATTTATTACCTTTATTTTATTTTCTCCCCCCCCTTTTCTTTTTTTTTTTCTTTTTTTCCCCTTTTTTTTCATTTTTTTTCTTTTTTCCCCTTTTTTTTCTTTTTTTTTTTCTTCCTTTGTCCTTTTTTTTTTAATTTTTTTTTTTCTGTGTGTTTTAGTTTGTTTGGTTTGGTTTTCTTTTGTTTTCACTTCCCAAACCAAGGCCCTCTTCCTGGCTTTGCAGCCCTTGAATACTACTCGGTGGGGCTCAGCAAATCCACCACCACCACCATCGTCACCACATCACGACAAGACAAGAAGAAACAACGTTAGGGTTAAAAACTCAGCTGCTGGAAGCTGGGGCGCTGGAGGGGAGGGGTCTTAGCGGGAGGGGTCCTAGAGAGAGGGGTTGGAGGAGGTAGCGCAAGGGACGAGATCGGCTTTGCCCTTAGCTTGTGGATGGTGGCGGTTGGCAAAAGGCGGCAGAGGCAGCTCCGGCCCCTTCCCGCTCCTTCCCCCCTCTCGCTCCTGAAGGAAATCGGTGTCGTTCGGTGCGAACGTGTCCGGTCTGACATCGCCCCCAGCCCCCTCCCCCGCCCACCTACCCCCGCAGCTCTTTGCTTACAGATGTCCTCTAACCCCAGCCGGGCAGGGAGGGCTCCGAGTGTGTGCAGGGGTTGGGTTTGGTTGGGTTTTTTCTTCCTCTTTCATTCTTTTTGTCCTTTCCTCTTTCCTTTTGTTTTTTTGTCTTTTGTCCTTTCTTTTTTCTGTTTTCTTTTGTCCTTTTTTTTTTTTTTTACGTGCTTTTTTTTTGTTTTGTTTCCTTTTGGTTTCCCCTTGGTGAGCACACACATCACGTTTTTCCTTCTTTTAACAAGGTGCCTTCCTGTTACACAGCAGCTTGCTCTCAAAGTAAAGTGAATCGACGAGACGGCAGCGCCAGAACACAGGTGGTACTATTTTACCCGCATCAATTCAGTGTCCCTCTTGTGGGTTGCTTATTTTTGGTTGATGGTTGAATTTTGGACGATTTTTCTTTTCCTTTCCCCAAATGGTGGGGGTGGGGGGGAAAAGGAGGAAGGGGGGGGGAGGAGGGGAGATTTGCTTCCCTGTCCATCCCCAAGCTTCTACCAGCCCTTCCCAATCCTCAGCGGCTCCTCCTGAGGACAGCCCCAGGGTGGGAGCGACCCTCACGGGATGGCTGGGCCAAGGGTTGGTTGTGAAAGAGTTTGGCCTGGTGATTGCTTTTGGTTTTTTTATATGGCACAAGTCACCATGGAGAGCTGGGAGGAAACAATCCTGTTGAAGCTAGTACCAGTGCTCCAGAGTCGCGTTTTAAGGCAGGTTGTTAATTGGCACAAAAAAAACCAAACAAAACACAAAAAGCCAACAAAATTCTGGCATCTGTGGGGGTGGATCTTGGGTCCTTGGCCTTGAGCTTGTTGGGTTGTTGTGGTTTTTCTGTTGGGGGTCCGTGATTTTTGGTTGGTTTTCTGTCTCTTTCCACGTCGTCAGGGAGGGGCTTGGTTTTTCCCTCCCCCTGCTTTCTCACACCCAGGGCTAGATTTCACCACCAGACCCCTTGGATGCTTCCTTGCCCTCCGTACACTGACCTCAGGTCCCGGAGGGAATCTTTCCCTTGTTGGGTTTGGTTTTTCTTTTTGGTTTTGTCATTTCTTTGGTAACAGAAGTGAAAAAAAGGTGTGGGGGAGTATGGGGAAGGGGCAGAGAGGGCAATAGTGCGTGCCGAGGGGTGGATGGGGCAAGACACAAAGCCAACAAATCTGCTTTGCCTGCGTCTGGTCCTCAACTGCGACATGAAGCAGAGCTCCCGCGCTGGAGGTGGTCACTAGGAACGCTCAGATCCTTCGCTCCAAGTCTCTCCTCCCATCTCCTTCTCCAAAACAATTCCTGTGTTTTTAATACCCGAATTCTGTAGCTAAAATGTGCTTCTTTG
Organism: Tricholaema leucomelas; assembly: GCA_013400475.1. Taxonomy (NCBI): domain Eukaryota; kingdom Metazoa; phylum Chordata; class Aves; order Piciformes; family Lybiidae; genus Tricholaema lacrymosa; species Tricholaema leucomelas. The sequence continues at coordinate 88,652 of WAAF01018308.1, forward strand.
ACCTGCTTGGGCGCCAGGCAACGCGCTGCAGCCGTGGTCCCCGGTCCAGCCACGGTTCTGGGGGATGCTCGGGTGCGTGGAGGCCACAGCGATGAGGTTCCTGTGCCATGGAGTTCCTCCTGGAGGGATCCAGGGACAGGTGCTCTTGTGAGCTGGGGTGAGTGTGTGTGTGGAGCTGGGGGGTGCGTGGGGGGGTGCTCTTGGGGGTGTTTGAGGTGAAAGGGGTTGGAAGAAGAGGCCCGTGGAGGAGAATGGGGCTAAGGGAATGATCTCAACCAGGCTTCCAAAGCCATCAGGGGAGAGGAGTGCCCCAGGGTCAGGGCAGAGAAAGTCTGGCTGCTCGGGAACGTCACTGCACCTTGCTGCCGGCAAAAGTTTTCAGCAGGCAGAGACCTGGCAGGGGCCTTGGTCACCCTCCAGGGGAGTATTTTCCCTCCTCACCTGCCTTTGGAAGCCTAGAAGAGTTGGCCCTGCTTCCATGGGGTTGTACCACAGCCCAGCCCATGACTCCACCTCTTGTGTCTCACTCACCTTTACCCCTCCAACGTGGGAGCTGTAAGGGTGACTGTGGCAGAGATCAAGGTCGGGGGTGGGTCAGGGGGTGCCCCTTTCCCCAGAGACCCTGGTGGGCATGTGAAGACAATGTTCTACGGTCCCCAAAGCCCAAGCATGCTTCCAAACAGCACCTCACCCTCTCACTCCACCCAGCATCATCCCTTGCTCCACAGGGCTTTCCTCCTGGGGCCAGAGCTGACTTGGTGGCAAACCCTTCCCCTGCTCCGCACACTGGGAGGATGCGGCGGAAGGACGTGGCATGAGGTCCACATCCAGATGTGACACCTGGCTGAGGGTTTGGTAGGCTGCTGGACCCACAGCATCCAAAAGCACCCACCCTGGGACATAAGTGTGAGTCCAGGGTTGGCTTTGTCAGGAGGAGGATGTCTAGGAAGGGGCAGGGGGGGGCCGGGGGCGGGGGAGGGCATCATGCTTTGGAGAAAGTGCTTGTAGAAGAGGAGGGGACGCCGGGGTTGGCGCCTGGCTCCTCCTGCCAGCGGTTCATGCACCGCCGGCGGGCGTTCATGAAGAAGTTGCTGACGGTGTTGAGCTCCAGGCCCAGCTGCTGCGAGATGGTCATCTGCATCTCCTTGGAGGGACGCTTGTTCTCCTTGAAGATGGCGATCAGGGTGCGGCGCTGCAGGTCCGTGAAGACCAGACGCTGCTTCTTGGGCTGCAGGCTCCTGTCCTTCTGCTGCTCCTGCTCCTTGCGCTTGCAAGCTGTGTGGTCAGAAGAGAGGGGAGGGACATCAGCCGCTGCTCACTGCCCCGGCCCCGCTTGCAGTTTGCCAGGCTGCCTCCCAAAAGCCAGGCCCTTCCCTCCAGCAAAGCTGCTGGCCTGTAGCCCACCACTGCCTAAGCTGCCTCCCTCCTCTTCCTCCTTCTGCTTCCCGAGCTGAGGGCACAACAGCTTCTCACAACAGGAGTATGGGAAGAGCCTGTGTGAAGCTCATCACCTCCTCAGGTGCCCAGAAGCCCAAGTCTCAGCATCTCCACTTGACCTTGGGACTAGAGACTGAGGAAACTCCTGGGCTGGCTCTGCTCCCACAGCCTGACCACTGACCATGGGACTTGCTCCATCCTTTACTTTTGGGGGTCGTCCATCAGCCTCCCTCTTTCACTGCACTCTGGTCTGGTTGCCCTCACCTCCACATCACCTCTGTGGATCTCCCTGGAGGACTCAAGGAACCTGTGTCTCTTGGCCATTGAATCCCTCCAAATTCAGGGAAGAGTCCAGGACAGGGACGCTGTAAAAAGGTCAGACTGCAGCCACATCTCACAGCAGACAGCCTGGAAGGTCCATTCATGGTTCCACCTGCTCTGGGAAAGGATTTTCCTGCCTCTGGAGGACAGCCTGAGCTACCTGAAGCTCCAGGAAATTCCATCTCTCCTGCATGCCTTTGCTACTGGATCCTTGGGCACGTGCGGCAGGTTGAGCCAACACCAGATCAAAATCCTCCCCTCCAGATTTGGCTGCAAACACAGAGAGAGGGAGGGAGGTGAGCAGGGACCTTTGACAAACAGTTGGATTTTAACTGCAGCTCCCTGCTGGTGGAAGGGGTGAGCAAAGGAGCCCTCTGCTGTGATATTCATCTGGAACATTAGGGAACAACTGAAGCTGGTGGAGATTGCTGCTCCACATCCACCTCAAAGCAGGGGTGACCTCAAAGCTGTCGAGGTGAATCAGGGTGCTCAGGAACTTCACTGGGTCAGGGTTTGGCCAGACACGTGGAGACTGTGGGTGGGAGCGTGAGATGCCCATGAGCAAGGCAGGGTCTGACCCTCTGAGGATGGGGAGTGTTTCCTCCTGGAGAAGATCAGAAGAGTCAGGAAAGAGCCCCAGACAGCAGCAGTTTGCAGCCTTTGGGGTTTCTTGGTTCACACCTCCCACCCAGGGAGGGCAGAAGTCTTCCAAGACATTCCCTGTTGCAATGTTGCTAGATGACAGAGACTTCAACTTGGCTCTCTCAGACCTTTCCAACAGCTTCTACAACCTGGTGCACAAACCTTGGAGGGGCCAAAGGCCAAGGCTGAAAGCTACTGCCACAGAAACAGGACAGCATCTGGGCTCCATGAGCCAGGCATCACCCTCAGGCTAAGCACCTGCCTGCTCTGCAAACCTCCAAGGCCAGGCTGAGTAAGAAGGCAGGCAGCTGAGTAGCCTCAAAGTAACAGGAAGGTATCTGAAGTCTCTTCTTCCTCACTAGAGAACAAGCAAAGTCTTCCTCTCATTTTTCTGGACTGGATCATCTCTAGAGGTCTCTTCCAACCCCTACCATCCTATGACCATTCTTCAGCTAACCTGCCCTGGGAGTCCTCTTTACATCATCTTCAGCTAGCAGAGAAAGGTTCTGGGCAGCCTGATCTAGTCGAGGATGTCTCTGCTGACTGCAGGGGAGGGGCTGGGACTGGATGACCTTGAGAGGTCCCTTCCAACCCAGGCCATTCTATGATTCTATGCATCCCCCCTTCCACCCAAAGCTGGGCAAACCTAGAGCTCGGTGAGGCAGATCATTTGTCCAACACCTCAGCCTTGCCTCCCTGCTCCTTGGACCAAGCCCAGTGACCAGAGAGGCAAGGCTGAAGGTACTGGATGAATAACCTAACCCTGCTGGAGCAGGGGACAGGAGGCCTCAAGCTTGCCACGAGCCACACACTCAGGCAAAATCAGCCAGCCCTGGGGGTGTGGAGAGCCTTCCCCTCCTCCCCTTCTCCCTCCCCAGGCAGGTTTGGCTGCAAAGCCACCATCCTTAGGGACAGTCTGAGCTGTGATGGGACCCTGTCCCCGGGGGTGGGGTGGGGGGGGTGGGTACCTTACTCAAAGAGCCATCAGAGAACGGTTTAGTGGAAACCTACCCTAGGAGCATCAGATGCTTGCAGAAAGAACAAACAAACAAAGCCTTTATGGAAAAGTTACTTTTGTTCCAGACATGAATCTACAGAAAACCCAAACCAACAGCCTCCACCCAGTCCCCAGAGTCCCCCCCAAACCAACCACCACAACAGGTCACTCCCACACCCTGTGTGCGCACTTGGAGCAGCTCTGCCAGACCCCTCCCTGCCTGCTGTGTCCCCTCCCAGTGTCCCTCCAGCATGCCTGGTTCCAGCCGCATGTTGGTAGCACTGGTGGGCACCTCACACACACACCATGAGCACGGCTTTGGCTCTGCAAGGGGGAACTGATGCTGCTTCTGTCCACCTGACACACAACAGATACGCACAGGTGTGTGCAGGGCTGTGTAGGTACTCACACGTGCAGGGCTGTGTAGGTACACACAGGTGTGTGCAGGGCTGTGTAGGTACGCACACGTGCAGGGCTGTTTCACCCCACCCACGCCCCATGGGGCATGCTGGTGCCACGCTGACCCTGCTGCCAGCCCAGCCACCCACTGGCACCCCAGCTGGCCTCTTGCTCTTCTGCCTGCCGGTCCCCATTCCCACTAGCAGCACTCAACAGCCACCCTCAGCATTCCAACCTCTCGTTCCTACCTCCCCAGTCCATTCTTAGGAGTAATTCTTACAAACCACTCACCCCAAGGCTCCCAGACCAACTCTAACCATCAGGCTCTTGCTGGTCAAGCTGGAAAGCAGCCTTCAGATTCACAGAACAGGTTGGGTCAGAAGGGACCTTCCAGATCATCCAGTGCCAACCCCTGCCATGGGCAGGGACACCTCCCACCAGCACAGCTTGCTCAAGGCCTCATCCAGCCTGGCCTTGGACACCTCCAGGCAGGAGGCAGCCACAACCTCCCCGAGCAACCTGTGCTAGTCTCTCCCCTCCCCACTCTCAACAAGTTCCTCCTCCTCTCCACTCTCCCTCTCCCCTCTCCCAGCTCACAGCCATTGTCCCTCATAGTGCCACTCCCAACCCTTGTCCAAAGTCCCTCTCCAGCTCTCCTGGAGCCTCTTCAGCTACTGGAAGGCTGCTCTGAGGTCTCCCTGGAGCCTTCTCTTCTCTAGGCTGCACAGCCCCAAGTCTCCCAGCCTGTGCCCACAGCAGAGCTTCTGCAGCCTCTGAGCATCTCTGTGGCCTCCTCCAGACCCTCTCCAACAGTTCCATGTCCTCCCTGTGCACAGAGCACCAGAGCTAGACCCAGTACTTCAACCCAGTGCTAAGGGCTGCCGAAGCAGAGGTGACAGCAGCTCCACACCCCTGTTATTTTTGGCCTCTCCATTTCCTGTGTTCATTTATTTATTTATTTATTTATTTTTCTGCTGACGCAGCCCAAGTCCCCCCCAGCCCAATCTAATTACAGCTCCGCAGCACAGGGATCGATCGTGACGCTGCTCAGCTCTATTTGTGGTAGCCATCAACCCCCCAGCACAGGAGCTTTTCCCTGGCCCACATCCCCCAAGCACTGCTTTCCCAGGCAGGCTGGAGGGGGCCATCCCCAAGTCCCCATGTTCCTGCAAGTGATGGGAACCAGGGACAGGGATCAGCTAGGGGCACAACTCCAAACCCACCCAGGATGGGGAGATTCTCTGTGCTTCAACATCCTTATTATACAAATATCAAACTCCAAAGGGACTCACCACAGAATCACTAAATTCTGGGGGCTGGAAGGGACCTCTGGAGATCATCCAGTCCACCCCCCCTGCCACAGCAGGATCACCCAGGGCAGCTCACACAGGAACACATCCATGTTGCCCTTGAAAGTCTCCAGAGAAGGAGATTCCACAACCTCTCTGGGTAGTCTGCTCCAGGGCCCTGCCACCATCACAGTACAGAAGTTGCTCCTCATGTCTAGATGGGACCTTTGTGTTCAGGTTTATGCCATTACCTTGTGTGCTGTCACTGGGGGCCACTGAGCAGACCACTGAGAATATCCTTGTCCTTCAGGCACATCCTCCAGGGTCTCTGGGTCCAGCTGCAGTCTGTGGGGTAGGGAATGTGGCTTCCACCTTGCCTCTGCATTATCTCCCCAGAAAACACCCACAGCACAGGATTTGCTCTCTGCCCTGTCCTTCTCCTTGCTCCTCCTGGTGCACAGGAGACCCTGGCAGTACCAGAACCAACAGTGAAGGATTGGGGTCCCCTCTGAGCAGTAGCAATGCACTGATGGCCAGTAAGGGGTTGAGCTTACCCGTAATGGAGATCTCTCTCCACTCTCCTCTCCTCAGCTCATTTCACAGTGTCTAAAAATCTCCACAGCTCAGCCAGGCTTGGATGAAAACAGCCAGCAAGGAGTGACAAGGAGGAAATCATACAACTATAGAATGGTAGGGGTCAGAAGGGGCTGCCAAAGATCATCAAGTCCAACCCTCTTGACAGAGCAGGATCATCCAGAGCAAGTCACCCAGGAGCACATCCAGATGGGTTTGGAATCTCTTAGAGAAGGAAACTCCACAGCCTCTCTGGGCAGCCTGCTCCAGGGCTCCAACACCCTCATTCCAGAGAAGTTTCTCCTCATGTTGAGGTGGAGCCTCCTGGGTTCCAGTTTGTATTCAGTGCCCCTTGTCCTGTCCCTGGGCACCACTGAAATGAGACTGGCCCCTTGTAATAAGACCTCCTCTCCAAGCTAACCAGCCCCAGGTCTCAGCCTTTCCTCATCACACGGATGTTCCTTCATTGTCCTCATAGCCTCCATTGGACTCTCTCCAGTAGTTCCCTGTCTCTCTTGAACTGGGGAGCCCAGAACTGGACCAGTTACTCCAGATGTGGTCTCGCCAGGGCAGAATAGAGGAGGGAAGAAAACCCCCCTTGACCTGCTGGCTTCACTCTTCTTGGTGCACTCCGTCCCTCAGGCAGCTGACCTGGCTGTGGGGAAAACGCAGGAACTAGATGAGAAGGTCCCTGGAGGAGAGGAAAAGCAGGAGGAAAGACCTCTGGCAGCAGAGACATCTCACCCACTCCACCAAGGACTTCTGCGGAGGGCTTCTACCTCCCGAGAGCCGGGTGCCAGCGAGGGAGCGCATTTTCCTTGGCTTAACCTTGACCAGCTGAAAGCAGAACACCTCCCAAATCACTTCTAAAGGGGCCATCAGCGAGACAATCAAGCGGCTGCTGCTCTGGGGCTGCGATTACTCCGCGCAGCTTGAACTCCGCCAAGCGTTTAACTAATACCCGAAGGCTCTGGCAGGCTCCCGCTGCCCGCCAGCCCCAGCTCCCTCTGCCAGAGCCGCAGACCTCTCTTTGCTCAGCCCCAGCCTCCTCTCCCTCTCCAGTCGCTTGCAACACAACCTGCAATTTTCTGCCCACTTTGCTTAAGTGCTGGTGATTTGTTGAAATCACAAAAGGCAGCCGCCGGCTTTCGGAGCCTGCCCCGGGAAGGTGAGGGGGATAAAAACAACCCCAAGCCACCCACTTGGCTCCTTTTTCTCTCTGTCAATGCGGCTCACAGCGGTGTGGAGGGACCGAGGAGCGTTTAGGGGCTGTAAGAGAGGTGGGAGGAAGAGATAGAGAGGGGGGATCTGGATGCGGTTGGCCAAGGACAGAGTTTTTTCGATGTAGGAGTGGGCACTTATAGAATGGTTTGGGCTGGAAGGGTCCTTAAAGATAGTCCAGTTCCAACCCAACACTTCCACTAGCCCACGTTGCTCAGGACCTTACCCAAACTGGCCTTGAACAATTCCAGGCAGGGGGCAGCCACAACCTCCCTGGACAGAACCCCCATATGATTCTGAAAATGAAGGGAGGCAAAGGGGACGCAGCACAATGGCTCTGTGCTGCGCATCCCTGCAAGAGCTGCCCTGCAGTGCTGCAGCCCTGGGACCCCCCAGCGGCACACAATCAGAAGCAACCTTCTGGGCTCCCACGCCTGGGGGGATTTTGACCACCGTGGTCCTGCAGCATCCAACAGCTTTGAACCATGATATAGATGGCCAGAGAGAGACTGTCCCTGGAGGTGTTCCAGAAAGGTGTGGCCATGGCACTTGGGGACACGGTTTAGTGGCCATGGTGGGGTTGGGTTGCTGGTTGGGCTGGATGGTCTTGGAGGGCTTTTCCAGCTCAAACAATTCCACGATTTTACAAAGGCTTGTAGTGATAGGATGAGAGGGAATGGACTGAAGCTTGAGGAGGGCAGATTGAGACTACAGGTGAGGAAGAAATTCTTGCCAGGGAGGGTGGGGAGACACTGGTACAGGTTGCCCAGGGAGGTTGTGGCTGCCTCCTGCCTGGACATGTTCAAGGCCAGGCTGGATGAAGCCTTGAGCAAGCTGTGCTGGTGGGAGGTGTCCCTGCCCATGGCAGGGGTTGGAACTGGATGATCTTTAAGGCCCCCTCCAAGCCAACCCTTTCCACAATTCTATGATTCTCTGTTACAATAAAACCAGTCCCCCTCTGGAAACCCACAGGCTGGGAAAACCACATCCCAGAGCCTGAGAGATGTGATCAGAAGCTGTGAGCCATCAGCAGCCTCACGGTCTTGCTGGGTCAGAGACCCACGGTCCAGCCAGAGCTCCTGTCCCCACACGTGTCCTAATGCCACTTGGAGGCTCCCTGCGGTGTCCCTGGGAGCTGCCAGAGGATGAGTCCCCAGGCCCTGGGAGAGCCCCTGGTCATTGGTATGCAGGCAGCACGCCGCTGGGTGAGCAGCTTCCCCGAGCCCAGCAAATTAAATCTCCTCTGAAGGCTGCAAATGAGGAGATGAGCCGAGACAAAGCCCTCGCCCCCGCCTGACGTCCCCCTCCCCGACGCAGGGCTTCGGAGAGCGGCTCCGGCGAGCAGCCTCGGATCGACCCGCGGCAGGGCTGGGAGGCGTCGCCAGGCGCCCGCACCGACCACCCCAACCCATTCCCTCCCTGGGCCTGGGAGCTTGTGGAGTGTGTTGGCAGGTGGAAGGAAAGGACTGGAATGAAATTAGGATGATGAAGATGCTCAGAGGGCTGGAGAAGCTCTGCTGTGGGCACAAGCTGGCAGAGTTGGGGCTGTGCAGCCTGGAGAAGAAAAAGCTACAGGGAGAGCTCAGAGCTGCAGTTCAGCATCTGCAGGGGCTTGGGGAAGGACTGCTCAGAAGGGCCTGCAGGGACAAGTCGAGGGCAATGGTTTGAAAGTGGAGCAGGGCAGAGTTAGGTTGGGCATCAGGAGGAAGCTGTGCACAGTGAGGGTGGGCAGACACTAGCACAGGTGTGGTTGAGTCCCCATCCCTGGGGACATTCAAAGTCAGACTTGTATCCCTGTGCAGCCTACTCTGGCTTGGAGCTGTTTCTGCTGCCTGCAGCGAGGTGGAGAAGACGAATTTTGAGGGCACCTTCCAAGCTGTTGCAGTCTGTGAAATCAGAAGCCCTCAGAGCTCTGCTGGGGCTGTGATGGTCCCTCCTGAAAAGGGGTTCAGCTGAAAAAGGCTGCAGGAGACTCTCAGAGCCACCCAAAGAACAGCAGCCCTGTGGGACCTCATTTTGCCTCTTCTCAAGCCTTGCCTGCTTTTCTGTGGTGCAGTGAAGGGACACAAAGCAGCTGTGGTGGCTGCAGGTGGGCTTGGCTCATCCCTCCATGCTTATTCTGGGTTTATTCTTGTTCTTTTCAGGTCAGCTTCTGTCAACCCCACCAGAGCCAGCCCTGGGCTGAGCCAACTGCACCAGACCCCTCCTGGACACAGAAACAGTTTCAAAGGACTTTAAAAGGTGGCTTTGTGGTCCAAAGCATTTCCTTTCTGCAGAGGTTTGATTTCTCACTGGAGCCTTTCATAAAAGCAGACCTGGTGCCCAGTTCTAAGCACCCCAACTCTGTCATCTCACTGCTGGCAAAGTTGTTTCCCCTGTTTTTCCCATTTCCTCATTTTCTAAGTTTGGGGTATTTTTAGGGCCATGTTTAGCTGCTGCTCCTTGTCCCAGTGGAGACCGCTGAGAAGCTGCTCAGTGCCCACACTGCCAGCACAGCCCAGGACCTGCCCACCTGCCTGGGGTGAGGCAGGGCTGGGCAGTGGTGTCCTCGGAGTCTTCCCAGCTGCTCCATTCTCCTCACTCTTCTTCCCAGTCATGGCCACTTAGTGTGATGAGACCAAATTGGTGCTAATGAAGTGGCAGAGTCAGGCAGTGGCAGGCAGAAGCCGGCAGCGCCTCGAGGGATGGCAGCAGCAGGGGATGGTTGTCACCTTCTGGGAGAGAGGATGGCATGGGGATGGGGGGAGGATGGCTGGAAACCCTCTGACCCCCAAAGTGAGTTTTCTTGGAGCCAGCAACACTTGCCCACGCTCAGCTTTGGCACAAGAGCCCCAGCTGCAGAGCTGGGGGGAAAGCAGAGTTTGGGGTTCAGATCATGCCACACGGGCTGGGAGAATCAATGAGTCTGCCTCAGGGATCTGAGGCAAATGACATTGCTGTGACCCACACAGCTGTGGAGCTATGTCCTCACTCCATAGGAAAGGACCAGAAGGATCTATCTCCCCTTGGCGTCAGGGGATCCCCTGGCATCCAGAGAGACCTTCCAGTAACTGAAAGCCTACAAGATGGGAGGGGACTTTTCACAAGGGATTGTAGTGATAGGACAAGAGGGAATTGAGTGAATCTTGAGGAGAGGAGACTGAGACTGGAGATTAGCAAGAAATTCTTGCCAGTGAGGGTGGGGAGACAGTGGCACAGTTTGCCCAGGGAGATTGTGGATGCCTCCTCCCTGGAAGTGTTCAAGGCCAGGTTGGAGCAATGTGGGCTAGTGGGAGGTGTCCCTGCCCATGGCAGGGGGATTGAATGACCTTTAAGGTCCCTTCCAGGTCCCAAACTGTTCTATGAAGCTATGAATCACCCTGGGCTGCTGCTCAGTGACTCTTCTCCTGCTGAGCTCCTCCTGCTAAACTTCTGCTGCCCTCAGCAGCTCCTGGAGCTGTCTCTCCGAGCAGGGACAGACAAATCCAGGGATCAGTGCAACACATTTCCACCCAGTGCATGGCTCCCGAGCCGCGGGAGCTGCCTCTAGAGAGCGCCCAGAGCCATGACCATCCAGGGAACATTTGCTGGAGAGAGGGGAGAGGAGCACAGGGAGGAAACCAGCAGCTTTATGCATTTCCTGCTTAAATCTGCTCTTGGGTGGGTTTGGTCTTGGATGGATTTACTGGATGTGAGGAGGAAAGCTCCCTTAGGGTGTGGCTGAGGTGGTTCTTACGTGGCTGATGGTTTTCTTGCTCTGTGGGGCTGTGAAAAACCAGGAAAATCTGTGATCCTCCAGGATGGGGCTTGGGGGTTGAGGTTTGTTTCACCAGGGTTTGAGATCCCCTGAAGGCAGGTGGAGGGTCTGAGCAGGGACACTGATTGCTCTTAGTTATCCCTCAGCTCCAACGGCACAGCTCAGCAGGGACCTTCCAAGTTGGAGCCCTTCCCTGCTGCCAGACCCCACGACAAGGCCCCAGTGCTCCAAGGTGGCATTCAGCCTGGATGCCACAAGTTAGCTCCAAGCATAACTCAGTTCCTGGCTATTAACACCTGGCAGGACACTGATAGCATGTGCCCAGGATGGTGACTCCTCACTGAGGAAGGGTCTAGGGATAACAACTCCCTGAAATGAGGTTGGAGCTAGGAGGAGTCTGTCTCTTCTCCCAAGAAACAAACTACAGGGCAAGATGAAACAGCCCCAAGCTGCACCAGCAGAGGTTTAGGTTGCACACGAGGGACAATTTCTTTCCCCAAAGGGTTGTCACGCCCTGGCCCAGGTTGCCCAGGATGGAGCCACAACCCCCACAGAGGGTTCAAAGCCATGGGGCTGTGGTGCTGAGCACTATGGTTTTGTGGTGACATAGCGGTGCTGGGTTAGTGGCTGGGACGGATGATCTCAAAGGTCTCTTCTGTTCAAAACAGTTCTGTGACTCTACAGCAGCTGGGGGGTTTGGTACCCATTTTGCTGCTCTGAGCAAGCTGGAGGCTGCTCAGGGATGTGGGAAGGTGATCCAAGGAGCAAAGGCTGAGAGGCCTGAGGCTGTTGAGCTTGGAGACAAGCAGAGGGGGTCTGCTCAGTGCTCAGCAAGAGCTAAATGGTAGGGGACAAGAGGACGAGCCAAGCAGTGGTGCCCAGTGACAGCACAAGGGGCAATGGGCATGAACTGGAAGCCAGGAGGCTCCATCTGAGCAGGAGAAACTTGTTTGGTATGAGTGTGCTGGAGCAGGCTGCCCACAGAGGTTGTGGAGTTTCCTTCTCTGGAGAGCTTCCAATCCCCCTTGGACACTGTGATCCTGGCCAAGCTGCTGTGGCTGATCTCGCTGGTCAGGAGCTGCCACCACTGACCCGTTCCGACCCTCTCCCTGCCACCACTTGGGACCGCTTTGTTCCCCCCAGCCCCGCATACACGATGCTCTCTCCCCACCGTGCTGGCGCCCTCCTGCGGACGCACGGACGCTTTCCCCCCCGGGGACGGTGGCAGTGTTACGACTCGCCCCGCCGCTATTGCCGCCCAATGGCGCTTTGCGGCCGCTGCCCCCCCTATCTCGGCGCCATAGCCTCTTCCAGCCCCCCTCACTGCGCGACTGGAGTGGACCAATGTGTGCCGAAACGGGGGACGGGGCCAGGCAGCTTCGGGAGCAACTGCAAAGCCACCCCCGGCCCGGCTGCGGAGCAGGAACCCTTCGCCTGCCGCATCACTGCCCCGCGGCTACCCCACATGCTGCCCCGTCACTACCCGATCGCTACCTCACACAGCTCCCCATTGCTGCTCCACTGTCACTTCGTGTAGTGTCCTATCACTGCCCAACGACTGCCCCATTGCTGCCTCACGCGCTGCCTTCATCACTGCCTCGCATCTACCTCTTATAGCGTCCAACCACTACCACTAGGCTGTCCCACTGCTGTCGCATTGCTACCCTATTGTCACCCCCATCGCTGCCCCATCATGGCCCCATCAGTGACCTATTGCTGCCCCACGTTGCCCCATGCTGCCCCATCACAACCCCACACAGCCCTGCCACGACCCCACACACTGCCTCACCACTACCTGACATGCAGCCCCACCATATACCCCCCACAGTGGCACGATCTGATCACTGCCCCATCACTGCCTCACCACTACCCCACTGCCGTCCCACACACATTCCCGTCATGGCCCCATTGCCACTCTACCACTGCCCCACACACAGACCCCCCACAACCCCATCACTGCCCCTTTACTACTCCATACACAGATCCATCACTGCCCCAAAAACAACCCCACAGGACATCACCCCCTGCCCATTTCCCTCCACCCCACACAACCACCGCAGCCCCAGCCCAGGGCCCCGCTGCCCCCCAGCTGCATGCGGCCGCACTAAGGCAGTGGCAGCTCCCCCGGCGCGGCCCTTATTAGCACAGCTCCCAGGGTGCTTCCCGCAGTAATTGCGCTGATCTGCCAGGGATTACGCGCTGCTGCTGCCACGATGGATGATGTTTTAATTCAAACAGGGCACCTCCAGGGAGGGCAGGACAGGGACGGAGACCCCCAAGATCCAGGAGTGGACACACAAATCGAGTTGGATGCTCTCATGGGATGGAGGGGTTGCCTGGGCACAGGAGAGGTGAGGAGCAAAAAACATAGACACCACCGGGTGAGTGAGCTTCAGGCCATTCCCAGACTGGGAGCTGGGCCAAGAGATAGTCCATAATGAGATCCCACTGCTGGGACACCAGTGATCCCAGCCTGCTAGGATGCATCATCCTTCACGACTGCAAAGCAGCCAAGGATGCTTCAGAACAGCTGGGGATGGTCTCTCCCAGTTCCCAAATAACATCTGGGAGAGTCCTTCCCAGTTCCTAAATAATGTCTGACAGGATTCTTCCCAGCTCCCAAATGATGTCAGGAAAGGTCCTTCACAGCTCACAGATAATATCTACAAGGGTCCTTTCCAGCTCTCATATAACAACTGGATGGATCCTTCCCAGTTCCCAAGCGGTGTCTGGGAGGGTCCTTCCCAGATCCCAAATGGTGTCCGGAGGGGTCCTTCTCAGCTCCCATATAAGATCTGGGGAAGGATCCTTCCCAAGTCCCAGATAACACCTGGCAGGGGAATGACTGGACCAGGCTATGCTCACCATCGCAGCCCCCCAGGTCCTGCTCCCTGCCTCTCTCCAGCCCCATCCTGCTGGGGGTGGGGGTGGGGTGGTGGGAGTGGGGGCGAGGGGGCTGGTGGTATTGCTTTTACCTCTCCCCTTTTGACCACAGCAGAGAAACTTCCCCTGCCCCACCCCAGCATTACCTTTAAGGATGACCCCCACGCAGAGCTGTTCCTCCTGGTAAAGCAGCAATTAATCACAGCAAGCATGGGATGGATTTGCAATCAGCTCCCTGCTCCCACCACCCCCATTTCACAGCCCTGGGTATTTTTCCTGCCACCACTCCCACCTCCCCCACTATGGGGCTGGTGCAGCCCATTGATCTGGTCGGGTCGATGCTATTGAAACTCCCACGAGTGGCTTTAACTGCGTGTTGGATATTGCTAGCACATCACTCTGGTGGGTACGTGACCGGCAGGGAGCTGAGGGGGGAGTAGTGAAGGGGAAGGGGCTGCAGGGGCCTGGATTAATCCTGACAGAGCTGGGTTGTTCAGTGGGTGAGAGCTTCCTGTTCCTGGGAGCTTCTCCTAGAAGGTGGGAACGTAATGGTATGGCTGGGGCTGGAAGGGGGGTGTGGGGTGTTTTGAGGGGATGGTTAAAGGGAATGGGTTCCCTCAGCAAGGTTTTGTTGCTGGGTGGGAAAGGGGCCGAAGGGGAAGGGTGGAAATGTGCTGAGGAGGAAAAAAGTAGAGAAAAGGGGAAAATGAAGAGGAAAAAGAAAATTAAAAAAGAAGATAGAAAGAAAAATAAGGAAAGGAGAAGGGAAATAGGGAAAAGAGAATAAAAAGGCAAAAGATAAAGAGAAAAAGGAAGAGGAAAAATAAAATTATAAAGAAAGGGAAATGGAAGGAAGGAAAAAAAGAAGGAAAAGGGGGGAAAGAGAAGAAAATAAAAAAAATAAAAGGGAAGACAAAGAGGGAAAAGAAAATTAAAAGGAAAGACTGAAAGAAAGAAAGAAAAAAAGAAAGGAGGAGAAAAAAGTGAAAGAAGAAAATAGGGAAGGAAATGGAGAGAGAGAAGAAAGAGAAAAAAATAAAAGAGATAGAAAAAAAAGAAAAAATAGAAAAAGGGAAAGGAGAAAAAGGAGAAGGGGAGGAAATGTAGAGGGAAAGGGAGAAGAACAAGATGAAAAGAAAAAGGGGGAAATAAGAAGGAAAGGAGAAATAAAAATTAAAGGGTGGGGAAGAAAACAAATAGAAAGGAACAAGAAGGAGAAGGAAGGGAAGAAGGAAAGAAAGAGAACAAGAAAAGGAGAAGAAAGAAAAGGGAAGGAGCACAGGGATCCAGTCGATCTCAGCTCTCTCCAGCCCAGTGGTCACAGCTCCTTTGTTTTCCTCTTTCCCTTCCTGCCTGCTTTCTCACGGTTTTACCGGGCAGGACATAGCCGAGAGCTCTCTGCTGGGTGATGGTGACACTGCTCCGGGTGGGCTTCACCACCTCCCACCGCCAGCACTCCCCAGCACCTTCAAAGCAATGGGTGAGAAGAGCTGTCTGGGATGGAGCCATCATCCCAAGGCAGCATAAACCCTCCATCTGCACCAGGAAAAAGAGCCTGAGGGGGCGTCTGAGCCCCAGAAGTCACCAAATGTCTCCCCTATGTCACTTTTCTAGGAGAAGTGAAATGCTGTAATGCCACTCACACTCCCCAGGCTCTGCCTGCATCTTCTGCTGTGGAAAGTGGGGCCCATCCTCCTCCAGCTTGGCACCCACCATGTGGCCAAAATCCAGAGCAAATAGTTCGGGGTTGGGGAGGTGGTGGTGTGTGTATCTTGGAGGTGCTGAAGACAAGAGTGTCTGAGAATCACCAGTTTGGGTCTGGGAATCATCAGTTTAGGACTGGAAATTACCAGACTGGGGCTGGGAATCATAAATTTGAGGCAGAGGGTCATTAATCTGGGGCTGGAAATCGTTAATTTAGGGTTGGGAATCATCAGTCTGGGGCTAGGAATCATCAACCTGAGGTGGAAAATGCTGTTTCAGTTTTGAGGAGATGCTTTCAGGTCTCTCCAGCACAAGCCATTTGGTTTGAAACCAGTCTTATCTTGAATAAATGCCCTGATCTGGATGACTTCTATTTCAATCACTTTTTTCTCTTGGCACACAGACCCCTGATGACAGCCTCACCTTTCACTCCATCTTTGCCTCCCCTCTGTTCACCCCATTTCTGACCTCCTGCCCCCCCGAGTTGAAAGCAGCCACAGCACAGCCACAGGTCCAAGCACCAAGTTCACCCTGCACTACAAAAAGCAAATTCAGTGTCCTAAATCCAGCCTGGTCCTGCTCCTCTGTGCAGGTGGGTGAGGGGTTTTGGGGATCCAAAAGGAGTCCCCCAGATAGAGGAGCTCCCCTGGGAATATCAAGGTAGTATCAATCTCACTGCCTTCTGCATGACAAATGTCATCAAAATCCTGAAGTTCAGTCCTCCAAGAGAACCAAAGGCAGCTGTGAGCCATTGATCCATTTCCAGAGGTCACTTGTTAAAGCTGTGGGTCCCCCTGAGGTGGGTCCCCCTGAGGTGGGTCCCCCTGGGTGGTTCTGAAGCATGGCAGTGCAGTGCCATCATTCCTGGTGAGTTGGGAGGCAGATGCCATGGGAAAAGGACCCACCTCAATGCCATGGGGCCTCTGGAAACAGAAACCACTCCAGCATCAACCTCATCAGATTTCTGAGCATCACATTTGAGCCAGACTGGGCTGGATGTTGGTCCAGCCACCGAGCAAACCCAGCAGAGAGCCATCCTCGTCCCGGGCTGCAAATCATCCGGATAGGGGCTGGCTCTGGGGCAAACAAAGGACCCTCGAAAGGTGCGGGGGGCAAGAAAAAAGAAAGACTAGGGACAGATCCCAATAAAACGGGAAGGACTGGGATGCTACTGGCAGGCCCTGATGTCACCGCCGTGTGCCGGCGCGCTCCCCGGTGCCGGCGCTCCATACTGGGAGCTGCCTCTGCCAGCGGCTGAGCCGACCCGAGCCACTGATGTCTCTGTCAGCCCCTGATGCTATCGCCCGTCAGCAGCTCCTGATGCATTTGCAATTTTATCCCTAATGGAGAGAGTTTGCTCATTACCTGCTCTTTATCAGCCCAGGGTTGCCTGACTCCTGCAAAAGGCCATCGCTCTCAGGAGCTCATCATCCAGCTCAAAGGTTTGGCCCTTGACGTGGCGTCACCGAGCCCCTCAGCTTTAATAACCCAGCGCTGGTGTCTTCAGACGTGTGGCACAAGCACTGTCATTCCCCCCTCCCCCTCCCCCCCCCACCTCTTATCTGAAGGGAAACTGAGGCACGGGGAGGATTTGTGGATGCTCAACCTGTCAGCCCACTGCTGAGTCACAGCTCGTGTGCCTTCGGCTGCGTGGTGGCACTTGCTGTAGAGAAGAGGCTCGTGGAATGTCCTCGTATCCAGAGTCAGCCTTGCCATGGTTCTGTGCCCTCCCAGAGCTGGGAACTTGCAGAGAATCCTTGGGAAGACCTTTACCTTTGAAGATCCCTGATACTGATCCACTCTGGGATTTTGCAGGCTCCCTGACAGCCATGTGTTGAGTCCTCAGGTGTGCCCTCAGAACTGTGCCACACACTGAGCCCTCCCAGCACACCCCAAACCCACCAGCTCTCAGTATTTTTATGCCCTCCTTAGCAGGGGGCTTGGACTCGATGATCTCCAGAGGTCTCTTCTAACCTGTACCACTCCCTGATTCTGTGGTTTAGGGCTCCCTGGATTCATGCCAACAACCGATCTCAGATCTCCTCCAACCTGGACTCAGCCACTTGCCTGTGCCAGCAGCAGCAAAAAAGCTGCAATTTGCATTTGCTTCAATTTTTTTTTTTCTTTTTGGCCAGGATCTTGGGGTTTTCTTCACTGCTCTGCAAGAGGGGAGTTGGCAGCCGGTCCCAGCCAGTGCCCTCCACAGCCAGGCCCTTGGCGTGGGGACTTTTCATCTCCTTCCCCAAGCTCAGCAGAGCTGAGCCTGCCAGGAGCAATGAGGTTTCCCACACCCCAAAGGGGTCAGTCCTGGTGGGTGATTTCTGTACCTTGGGTTTGGGAACAGAAAGAGGAAGAAGGAGGAGCACAGACGCACAGCACTGGGGCAGGGCGGCGGGTCCATTTCTCCCAATGGGGACATTGTCCGACACAGGGCGGTGCTGGTGGCATCTGCCACTCCCCGATTTGGAAGCCAGGCGGCAAATTACACCCCCGCAACTCCCCAAACCCAGCTAATGGTGGTAGCAAGTCCTCCAGGGCACAGTTTGGTTGGTACAACCAGGTCCTTCGGTGCAGAACTTGGGAGATAAAACCCCAGGAATGAGAAGGTGAAGGAAAGGATCAGTGTGACCCCAAAGGAGGGGACAAAACCTCAGTACCCACAGCATGATGGGAGTGGGACACACAATAGGAGCATTCCCACTGCAGCCCTGCCCATCTCAGCCCACCACCTCTGCCCACACCCCACCTATTGTGGGTGCAGGCAGATGAAAGTGAGGAAGGCTCATGTACAGGGGTGTGCGTGGAGGTGGGTGGGAGTGAAGGTGTGTCTGTGGGTGTAAGTAGGTGTGCGTGGGTGTATGTGGGTGCAGGTGTGCTTAGGAGGGCGTAGGGGGGTGTACACCTGTGTGGGTGAGTGCACATGGTTGTAGGTGGGTGTAGGAAGGCGTAAGTGGGTATAGATGGGTGTAAGAAGCTGTAGATGACTGTAGGTAGGTATACACGGGTGTAGGTGGCTGCACATGAGTGTACGTGGATGTATGTGAGTATAGGGGGGTGCACGTGGGTGTAGGTGGATGTGCATAAGTGCCGATAGGCTGTAGGTAGGTAGACACATGGGTGTAGGTGGCTGCACATGGGTGTAGGTGGATTAACCTCCTCTCACCACGTGGCACCTCCCAGCCCACTTTTCTTCTTTCAAAGCATTGCCCTGTCCATGCTGTAACCTCACCAGGTGCTGGACAACTTCAACTCCTTCAAATCCCCTTTAGATACTTTCTGGATCATCTCACTCACACTGCTGACACCCCCACCCCCTATTCTCCCCCACTTCCACACCCAGCACCCAGAGCAGCCCCACAGAGCCCTAATGGAACATAAAGATGTTCACTGGAGGACATTCAGGTCAGTCTTCGAGATCCTCCCTTATCCATGCAAATGGCTCTCGATTTTATTATCAATTTAACTCCCAGGCCCTGCTCTCTCCTCCCAGAGCCAGAGCCTCCAGTGGTGGGGGGAGCTGCTTCCTGCTGGTTTACCCAGCCCCAATGTTTTCACAATCCATCAACTGTTTGGCTTGTCCAACCCCACCTTGCTTTGAACCTTGCTGGAGACACTCTCTGTTGTCCCAGCCTCATTCCAAGCTATCATATCAATCACGGAGGAGATTTGGAGTTTCCCCTTAATCAGCAAACTCGAGGGCTGCTGACCTGCGCGGAGCCAGCGATAAATGGGATGAAGGCTGCCAAAAGCTGCTGCCGGCTGCTCGCCAGCCCCGGCGCGCTCCTGCCTTGCTCCTGTTCCGCCTGCCCAGTGTCACTTCTGGCTGAGCACAGATGGGCCTGGAGGAGAGAATTTTTGCCTCCTACTTCCCTTTTGGGGCAATTTTTAAAGCCAAGGGCTGACCTCAGCCCCTCTGCACTGCTGTGGTGTGGTGCAGGAGGAGGGCAATGGACAAGTGCATGTCCTGGGTTGGATGCATCCATCCCAGGTTGGTGGGACAAATCCCAGATTGGTGGGACATACACCAGGTTGGTAAGACAAACTCCAAGGTGGTCTCACATAGCCCAGATTGATGTGACACATTCTGGGTTGGGTAGACACATCCCAGGTTGATGGGACATATCCTTAGCTGGTGGGATGAGTCTGAGGTTGATAGGATACATCCATCCCAAGCTGAGAGGCATCTCCTAAGTTGGTGGGACACATCCATCCCACACTGATCCAACGTATCCTAGATTGATGGGACAAATTCTAAGTTGACTAAATCCTCAGCTCAATGCTGAACAGCAGAATTTGTGCATCCCAGCTCCAAAAAGAGAGATGAGACAGAGTCTGGGTGCATTGATGTGTGGTAAAGGCAAAACAAAGCTACCTGATGCCACTATCCATATCCTGGGTTCTGAGTTCCCTCTGTCCAAGCCTTGCCAAGAGACCTGAAGGAATCAGGCTGCAAAGGGAGGGAAGCTCTTCCCCTGCAGCCAAGAAAGTGCTGAGAGATGGCAGGTCCACAGCTGGGGAGGTGACAATTCCCACAGAACACAGCACATCCTGGGGCAACTATGCCCCACACTGCACCCCAAGGGCTGGAGCAGGAGGTTTCCAGATCCCCACGGAGCTGCCAAGCCCAAGCTTTGCCTGGCCAGGCACTGGTGGAGTGATTTTCATTTGTCCTTATTTTTCTGGTGGTGTGGTCATCACCACCCAGCCATGTGAAGGCTTCAGATGAGGAGAGCCATGTGCCTGGGAGGTTTCCATGGGGCATTTTTGGTTCCTCCACAGGCAGGAGATGCTGCAGGGAAGCTGGAGCAAGTGAGGTGGGATATTCCAGAGAAGGCAGGAAAGCAGGTTCCTGGGTCCTGCCTCTGCCTTCTCCTCCTGTCACCAGCCCTCCACCGTGGCAGACACCAGGTTTGTCCCTGATTCTGTCTTTCATCCCCGAGGAAGTCATTGAGGAGCACAAAACCCTGCACTGGGAGCAGAGGTAAAGCCTCCCCCACAGCCACCCTCTCTCCCAGGGGCGCAGGCTCCCCAGCCCTGCAACCACATCCGAGCAGAAGGAGAAAATATTGGATTTGTTTTCTAGAGGAAAGAAAAAATCCAATATTCTGTCTGCACTCCCAGACTCTGCACCCGGTTACAGCCGGAAAACTGCTGTAAATCTCCTCTTTCCCCACCAGCTGCAGGAGCAGGAGCCCTTTGCTTTTAATATTCTGGTTTTCTCTCCTGGTTTAAGCCACATCAGCTCCACATTCTCTTTGTTGAGCAGAGCTTAAACCTGCTCTCCCAGCAATCCCTACCCTGGGAAGCTGCCACGCACACCCTTCCCGGCAGCTCCTGGGCAGCAGCAATGAGATTTTAATAGATGTATTTTCAAATTAGTTCTGGGCCTTTCAAGACTTATCAGTTAAATGAGGTTTTTCAAATTGATTCAAAGGTCACTCTGAGAGTTTTCTCTTCTCTGTTATCTCTCCCTCCTGGTTTCAGTGGCCATTGACACGATGGAGGGAAAGAAAAAAATACTACCTCCATGTTGTAACCCCCCCCCAAGAAAAAAAATATATCAATAAAAAGGAAAAAGGTCTGGAAAAGGAAAAATAGTAAAAAAGGAAAAATAAATCCCAGGAAAAAGAAAAATGAAAAGGAAAAAGAAAAGGAAAAAGGAAAAGAAAAAGGAAAAGGGAAAAAAAAAAAAAAAAAGATAAAAAGAAGGAAAAGCATCCAAAACTGCACCTAAAAATTACAAGAAAGGTCCCAGGCCTAGGCCCTGCTTTGGGGCTAGGTTGGGTTATGCCTGTCAGGGAGAGGATGAGCTCCAAAGAGGGATTTGGAGGAGCAGGACTTCATGGACAGGGTGGGTCTAAAGCCTGAGGGCACTGTGGGAGAAGAATCCATGGACAAGGGGCAAACAGGTCCTATGGACGCAGGAGGAGCAGGACTCATGGACACGGGGAGAGCAGGACCTGCAGAAAGAGCAGGAGCAGGACGTGAAGTAGCAAGAGGTGAAGCAGCAGGAGCCAGGGACACTGGGGACACAGGATGTATGGACACTGAACTAGAAGGACCCATGGGCACGGTGCGAGCAGGAGCCGTAGACGTGGAACAGGATCCTGCAGATACGGGGAGAGAAGAATCCTAAGGACATGGGGGAAAAAGTATCTGCACACGCCGGGGAAGCAGAAGCCCAAGGACAGAACGGGAGCAAGACGCGTGGACACGGGTGGGTCGTACCCGGAGACTCGGAGAGGGGCGGTTGTTTCCTGCTGGGGAGGGCAGAAAACCCTCGATTTAATATTTAACCGGCGAGAGGTTTATTGGCCCCTTCGAGGCACAGATTAGGAGCAAAGAGAACAACAGCCGCGGGCGGAGCGGGGCTGATAAGGGCGCGGGGCGGTGCGCGGGGTGCGGAGAGGGACAGGCAGCAGGCGGGGAAAGTTGTGGGGAAATAAACATCTGTAAAATAAAATAATTATGCAAGAAAAAAAAGAAGACGAAGAAAAAATAAGAAGGAAAAAATAAGAAGAAACGAAAAAGAAACAAAACAAAACAAAACAAAAAAATGAAATTAAGAGGGAAAAAGAAAATGAAAAGGAAAAGGAAAAAGAAAAAAAAAAGAAAAAGAAAAAGAAAAGAAAAATAAAAATAGAAAAAAAAGGAAGTAAAAAAATAAAAGAAAAATGAAAAAGAAAAAGGGGGTGGTGGTGGTGTTGTGTTTAAAAAAAAAAACACAACTGAAACAAAAATCTAAGGAAAACCAGACCAAATCAAACCAAATCCCAAGAAAACAAGGGGGGAGAAAATCCAAAAAAAACCGAAACCCAGCACCACCAAAAAAAATCCCAAACCATTTTTCTTTCCTTTGCTCTTTTTCTCTCCACCATGAAGACGAGTGTCCCTCCTTTCCCCTTCCGTGGATTTTTCCCCTCGGGCGTCTCTCCCGAGGCCGGGCAGCGCTGGGCTTCCACATCCCCGAATTCTGCTTTTGCCCCTTTTTGTGGCAGTGAATTCGAATAATTCTCTCCCGATGCTACCAACCTGCCCCGCGGCCGCAGATCGAAAGCGGCTAAACCTTCCGCGCCTTTCCGCCACTTTCCCAAGGCAAAAGCCGCGGCCGGTGTACGGGGCCGGGGTCCTTCCAGAACCCGCGGTTCGGGCAGGTGAGAGCCGCCACTGGGCCAAAGTCGTTTGAAAAAGGCTGAAATCGAAGCAGAATTCGTGTGTGTGTGTGGGGGGAATCTGTCCTGAATTTTAAAGCAGAGCAGTTTTGTCCCTGGTTGTGGCGATTTATGCGCTTTAGTCTCGCTGTTAATTAGCGACATTAATTATTATAGCCGCAAAAACCTCCCGTGGTTGCCTCGGCCCAGCGTTGGCAGTTTTGAGGTTTGGGGGTTTGGGTTTGAGTTTTCAGGAGTTTTGAATAATGACGGTTGAAAGTGAGGTGGTGATTTGCTCGGGGAAGAACTTCCTGGGAGAAGAGATAAAAGAGGAAAGGGAAAGGGAAAGGGAAAGGGAAAGGGTAAGGGAAGGGAAGGGAAGGGAAGGGAAGGGAAGGAAAAAACTAAAATAAATTAAACAGGAAAAGTAAACGAAAACAAGCACACATTTCTTTTTTGAAGGACAACGAAAAATTACATGGGAAGGATGAAGGAGAAAGAAAACGAAGTATGAGAGAAGGAAAGGGAAGAGAAACTGCAAAAGCAGAAGAAGGAAGTGGAGGCATCGGGGAGTGCGGTCCCAGCCGTAGTCGCGGGTCCTTCCCAGCCTGGTTTCCGCGGAGCCCACTCGGGCCTCAGCTGCTCCTGGGGCTTTCCTGGGTCGGTCTTATCCCCAGCGCTCCACACCTGCGGGAAGGTTTCAGCATGGGCACGAGTCTAGGGAGGGGGAAACCAAAACACGGGAAAATGACTCAGACGAACCCAGAGTGGGGTGAGGGACCACAAGGAGCTGTTGTGTCACCACGGGGACACAGCGATGCTGTCACTCTGCTAAGAAACCATCACGAGCGAATTTCCTAGTCCTGAGTGTCGGGATAACGTCTCGATGGGGAACGGGACTCACTGTCGGGGCCGCTCTGATAGGATGGGAAAGCACCCACAGGAACATTCATGGAGGAAGAGCACCCAGGGATAGGCAAGGCTGGACAAGTACCCACTGCCCTCCGCGGACATCCGAGGTGCCAGCACCCACTTCCCACCCGATGTTACGAGAACGCAGTCGATCTACCCCCAGGAACACCGAGGGAGAAGGGTGGCCGGAGAGGTGCTCGGAGTCCCGATTCACCGTGAAAAGACCTCCCCTGAGATGCCACTGTGGCGGCTCCCCGACACCCACGGGCCTTGTCAGGCCTCGAGGGGGGTCACGAAGTTTGTAGAGCCGCATTTGGAGCCAGAGGGGGCTGCGGCCGTGACAGCAGTCGCAGAGGTGGTTGGCCCGAGGGGACGGACCCC
This sequence comes from Tricholaema leucomelas, assembly GCA_013400475.1. Taxonomy (NCBI): domain Eukaryota; kingdom Metazoa; phylum Chordata; class Aves; order Piciformes; family Lybiidae; genus Tricholaema lacrymosa; species Tricholaema leucomelas. The sequence continues at coordinate 112,298 of WAAF01018308.1, forward strand.
GCCAGCTGCTGCCCAGATGTTCCCTCGAGGGACCCCCTTATTTTTGCGGAGCCGGAGGGAGCCCGGGGCTGGAGGGGGCTGCAGCCTTCTCCCCCTCGAGGGCTCGGCCCTGCTGGGGTCTCGGTTGAATAATTAATTAATGGTTCATCTGCGGACGGGGGGGAACTGGAGTGGAAAGAGGAGAAAAGCGGCAATTGCCATTTATAGGGGCCCAGAGTGTTTATCGATCCACGATTTACTGACTTGGGCTGATCCATCCGATGGGATCCTGCAGCCGGCACCGGGACCAGGACTCGAAAGAAAATCAGAGTCAGGACCAGGATGAGGATCGGAACTAGGGTCAGGACCAGCCCTTGCCCCGGCCGTGCCCCGCATCTAACACTCGTGTTTTCCCTCACCCTGGGAAGGAAAAGGGCTGCTCACCTCCCAGGCGGGAGACGAATCCCTTCCCTGCTTCCCAGAAGATGGGTCGCAGCCCTCCAGGTCCCTCCAGTTCCCCCCAGCCCGGGGAGGCCAGGCAGGGCGAACAGGCTCGATCTGATCTGGATCGGGTTGGGGCTGAGTGGATTCTGCTGCATCGATGGGCGAGGCCAGGCAGGATACTCCCCCTCCCCCCCCTTAGAACACTTCTCAGGGCAGCGGGGCCAGGGCTTGACCATGGCGGGGGGGGTTCAACCTGTCCCACGCCCAGGCCCGCGGGGAGGACGTGGCGGGAGAAACGAAACGAAACGCAAGTGCCGGCGGGGCTGAGGGCCCGGAACAAAGAAGACAGGATGGGGAAAGTTGCGTTGTCCACCTCCGCCACAGTCATGCGTGGGGAACTGGGGGTCAGCGAGGGCGGATTCTCGGCGGGTGGGTTGATTTGGTGTATTTGTGGTGTTTGGCTTTTTTCCCCTATCTTTGCGAAAGGCAAAGAATTCGATCTTGTCCCCAGGAAATTTGGGAGTGGGGGTTAATTTCCTTGAATAATGCCTCCGAGGAGCCCCCGAGGCCGAGGGAAAGGCGGTGCTGCAGAACGAAAATGAAAAGAAATAAAAGGAAAAATAAAGGCATTTACAACAAATAAAAAATAAGGCAAATGGAGAAAAATAAATATTTTTTAAACTAAAGAAAAATAAAACAAACCTAATTTTAAGAGATAATAAATGTCCCCGAGGTGGAGGGAGGAGCAGAGCGGTAGCAGCGGGCAACGAACCGGGCAGGACCGGCGGGCAGAGGCTCCCATCTGGGGTAGGAACCCTCGGAAATTCCCTCCCAAAACCTAAGTCGTGTTTTTTTATCATCCCCGTCCCTATTCCGATGTCAGGTTTTGGAGAGTCGGGAAGCAGGCACCCGCTGCTCCATCAACGGGGGTATTAACCGGGCGATCGCGGCAGTGTTTAAATCTTTATTTACCAGAACCTTGTAAAGCCGGGAACAATTTGCATCCTATTAACTGCTTTTCAATAGGGCATCGACTGGAACTAAAAGATGCCACTACCCTGCCCTAATTAAAGAGCAACTGAATTACACTAAATACATATGAACGCGGCTCCCCTCCATAAATAACAGCGGACTCCCGGCCGCGTTCCCCGGCCTCTGCCTGGCCACACCGCCAGCTCCTATTTCTATTTTAAAAATAATAATTAATAGTAGTATTAATGATACACCAATGTGATTTTTTTCTCCTACAGTTTGGGCCCGCGTAGCCCCGGCACGAAGGAGCCAGGGGAAGGAGGGACCGGAGCGGCTCCGGATGTCACGGGGGTGCTAGGGGGAATGCCAGGCTGACCCCTCTGCCAGCCCTTGGTCCCTCATTTCTCCAGCAAACCTCCGGTCAAGTGCCGGTCTGAGGCCGAACGAGACCCACCGGGGCACCAGTCAGTCCCAACCCGGACCGGGAATCGGGAGCATGGCGGAAATGGGCATGTCGCTTTTTTTCCCCCGAGGGCAGCCGGTGCCTAGGAGGAAGGGAAGGGCAGCCCCAGAGCTGCCTACCCGATCCCCGCCCCCACAGCAAGGCTCCCGGAGAAGGACGGTTCCGGGGATTCCCCGGGAGCGCGGCTCTGGTACAGGGCGGCGGGGCCAAACTCACTACCAAGGAGCTCCATGAGCGGGCCGCGGCTCAGCCCGCAGCCACGGAGCGTGTCCGAGGGCTGCTGGAGGGAGATGGAGCCGGTTCGGAGAGAGGGACTGGGATGGGAGGCGGTCAGATGAGAGACTACTGGTACCTCGCATCCTACATTTCCCGGTAGCAGGAGCAGGCCAAGAGAGGGGGTTCGACTTAAATATCATTCACCTTAAATACAATTCAACTTGAAACCAATTAACTATAATTCACCTTAAATATAAATAGTTTTCAATATGATTCGCCTTAAACATAATTCGCTTTAAGTATAATTCACTTTAAATATAATTCACCTTAAATCTAAATAGCCTTAAATCGCCTTAACAATAATTCGCCTTAAAAAGGATTCTCCTGACATGTAATTCATCTTAAACACAATCTGGCTTCGTAAAATTTCCTTCCCTTTCTCGTTGAAGGAAGGAAGCCTTGAGCTCCAAACCGCCTCTGTGACACCCGGCTCAGTCACGGCATCCCAGTGAGAGCTACCCACGAGTCTCGGTACCCCCCACTCCCCCAGCCGCCCGGAGGTGTGGGGCTGGTGGCCGCGGCAGCCCGGGCCGTGTCCTACCTGCCAGCCTGAGAGCAGACATCCTCTGAAATTCCGGCTCCTGCAACCATTTCCACATCCTGCGGAAAGTCTCCCGACCGGACTTGAGCTTACTCCAGGGTTTGGGGTTCCGCAGCAGGTCCGACAGGGTCCCTTGGGAGCGGCACAAGATCCTCTGGGCGAAGATGGCCTGAGGGATGCTGTAGCGCTTCAGCTCGGCCGTGATCCTCTGAGCCACCTCCTTGGTGTTGATCTCCTCCACCTGCCCTGAGCCACCGGGCTGGGAACCGGTGGCCGAGGCCTGACGCTCCCGTTCGCCCAGGAGGGACCCGCCGGGCTGAGCGTGGGGGTGGCCGTGCGGGTGCATCCCATTGAGCGGGGTCATCATGGCCGAGCTGGGTGCTGCCAACCCCCGTGCCAGGTGCTCCTCGCCCCGGGACAGCATCGCGGCGTGTGAGTCGAAGCCGTTGGGCGACAGCATCTTCTCGTTGGGCAAGTGGCCGCCGGGACCATAGGGAGCCAGCGGCTGCTGGGCGTTGTGCAGAGTGCCCAGCCCGTTGGGCAGAGGAGAGAGGGGCTGCCCCATCGCTGGCATGTCCTTGGGGTAGTGGCTGTAGAGGTTGCCCATGGAGGCCAGGCTCCTCTCGTCGCGCATGAGGGTGAAGCTGCCGCTCACGTTGCCGGCCAAGCGCTGGTGCGGGTGATGGTGGTGGTGGTGGTGGTGCGGGTGGTGGAACTTCTCCGAGACGGTGGAGATGGGCGGCAGGTGCTGGAGGGGGGTCAGCGTAGTGTAGGTGCTGCTGAGGCTCATGCCGGAGGGGGACTCGCAGGACATACTCATGGCGGGGTGCAGCGGGGCGGCCAGGCTGTGCTCGGCGCGGTAATCCCCCCCCTCCAGGATGGAGGCCATGCCCGACACCATGGCGGGCCGCCCGTGCGGCACCAGGTTGCGGTGGGAGCTTTGGCGGCCGTGAGCCGGGCTCAGCAGCTCGGCGGGCTGCGAGTGCGGGACTCCGTGCAGGCTGCCCAGGTTCTCCATCGCCAGCTCCATGGTGGCCGCCGGGCTCTGCCGCTGTCTCGCCCGTTCGCTGGCTGCCTTCCTCCCCCACCCCCCCCCCGCCGCCGNATTCAGACTCCGCGTTCGGGTGATCAATCTCCCGCTCCCGGAGCTCACACCAGCATCATTCGCCGCTCCTGCCCCAGCCCCAGCCCGCCTCGGTATGCTGCGGCCGGGCGCGGAGTGGGTACGGTGTGGGGCTTGGTGAAGGGCTCGGTGTGGGGCTCGGTGCGGTTCGTGCGCTCAGGGCTCGGTGCGGCGCGTTCGGCCGCCGGCTCCCGGCAGCCTCGCTCTGGGCAGCGGTGTGACGTCAGCACCGCCCCGCCTCTCCCTCCCCCCTCCCCCGAACCGAGCCATGCCGTGTCCCGTGTCCCCCCCGCCCCAAGAGCTCCCAGTGAGGGGGGAGCGCTGTAAACACATCCCCATCACCTGCCGGAGTTGCACCACACACATACGCGAGGTGACCCCCGCACACCCTGCTCCCGGCACTGGAGTGACCCCTCTCTCACCAGGGTGACCCTCTCACCGGGGCGACTCTCCCGATACCGAGTGTGTCCCACTCGCACCTAGCACCCAGTGTGCATCTGCCGCTGATGCACGACCCTGCCCACCTGCACGCGGGCACACCTGGGTGACCCCAACCCAGCCGTACACACACCTGGCTGCTGATCCCACCCCTAGATGGGCCTGTCTCCGGTGTCCCTCAACACGCCCATGCTGCCCTGCCCTCCCCGAGTTTCCCCTCTCTGCGGGGAGTCACGAAGAGACTCAAACATGCCTGTCCCGTCCCACGTCCTCCCCTGTCCCCCCCCGTCCCGTGTCCTCTGCATCCTCCCAGCGGCAGGCACTCTCTCCCGTGCTCGGGCAGTGGAAAGCACCGGGGCGGATGGATATGTGCGTGTCTTGTCACAGGGCGGGGTGATAGGGGTGACAAGGATATTCGCGTGGCTGTGCTGCAGGGCCTTGGGCAACGGTGGGGAAGAAGGGAAAATTGCAAGGAAAAAGAAAAAGAGAAAATGAAAATAGAAATGGAAAAGGAAACCGGAAAATACAAATGCAAAAATGGAAAGGAAAAAAGGGAAAGAAGGTAAAGAAAGGAAGGGGAAGGGGAAAGGGAAAAGAAGGACAGGAAGAAGGAAGAAATTGCTGACACGATGTGAGTTCAGGCCATCGGCTGCGCAGGGGCTAGGTGCCGTTCCCAGGAGTGCTTCGAGCCGTCTCCGGTCCACGTTTCCCCATCGCGGGGAAGCCAGAGAGTGTCCAGCATTCCCGGCCGTTCCCAGCCCCCGGGCCGAAGAGAGCCGCCTTCCTCGGTTGTACCGGGCACACTGAACAAACACAGAGGAGACACCGCTCAAACACAACCCCGTCGGGCTGCTCCGATCCCGGTCATCGCTGTGTTCCGGCAGCTCCCGCGGCCGCCCAGGGGGCAGTGGGACAGCGGCAGCAGGTCCCTGCTCGGCGGGGTCGGGAGCCTCGAGCCAGGCTCATTGGGTTCGCCAGGAAATAAATCAGCAAAACCCAACATCCTGTCCAAGTCCAATCCATTTCGTCCTACCCATCTATCCCACCGCATCTCTTCTGCTCCATGTCATTCTATCTCATCCACCCCATTCCATCTCATCCGTCCCAACCATCCCATCTTACCTATCCCAATCCACCTATCCATCTCATCTATCCCATCCCATCCGTTCCATCTATATCCCATTTCGTCTATGCCATCTCATCCAATCCATCACTCCATCCCATCCCGTCCCGACCATTCTATCCCACTCCTCACATCCCATCTCAATGAAGTGCAGCGTTCATTTCAGTAAAGCCCTGCGAATTCCCGGGCCGTGGTCACCCGTGGAGCAGAGGATGAACGGAGTCGGGCACCCACCGCAACTCCTCTGCCCCTGTGACCTCCTTATCACGCAGTCCCACCCGCTGGAGCGGGAGGAGGAATGTCGTGCTCCGGTCCCATTGCTCAGTTCCAATGCCTTCCCTTGTGCGGAAGTCCTTCAATACCCAATCGGCAGGTGGGCTAGGGAGGCTTCCAGGAAGGGAATGGGCCGCGGAACTGGACAGGGATGGACAGAGGGGGTCCAGAGCCTGGCAGAAATGAGCAGAGGGGGTCCAAAGAGATGGACAAGGGAGGGACTGGAGTTGGGCAGGGGTGAGCGGGCAGGGGTGGTCAGGAGCCAGGCAGGAGTGGGCAGGGTGGGGCCCGGATGCGGGCAGCAGCAGAGGATGCCAAGCGTGGTGTGTGGAGGTGCGCAGTGAGGAGGAGGTGGGGAACAAGCCAGGGATGAAACAGCCGCGTCTGGAAGGGTTTCATTGAGTGTAATAATGGCGATAGCATCGACCGGCCGATCGATCGCTCATCGATAGATCTGTCCCTGCAGCTGCCCAGTGCACCCATCGCCCCGCACAGCATCCCCGGGCCGGGCTCAAGATCCCTCCTCACCATCCCTACACCGCTGGACCCGCAGCGCCGGGCGCCCCTCCAACCCCCGGGGTAGGAGCTGGACTCTGGCCTCCGACGAGCTCTGCATCGAGCAAACAACAACAAAAAAGAGAGAGACTTTTTAGTAATTAGTGCCACATAATTGAGTAATGTGGTAGCCCCCCCACCCCTCCCCAGCTCTTCCCCGATCGATGCCATATCATTAGGCGAAAGGCAGAGAGAGATGCGGGGCTGGGGGAGCGGGGAGGGGGCGGTGGGAGCTCCGTGGGCCTGGTCCCGGATCCCAGATCCCTGCCCCGGATCGGTGCCATTGGCGCGGTTGTTTCTGATGCCTCTGCGACGTCCCCAAACTGGGGGAAGCCTCCTGGAGAGCCCAGAGGCGCTGGCGCTGGGCCGGGGGCAGCGCGGGGGAGAGACCCAGTCTCCATTCGCCAGCTGGATCCTATTGATCCCTTTCCTCGCTTCCTCTTTTCTTCACTCGCTCCCTCTTCCTCTTTAATTCCCATCCCTTTGCTCCTCCGCAGCGCTCCGGGAGGAGCCGGGCAGTGCCGGCACTCCGGGGGGGGACAGCGGTAAGTGCAGACCCCCCCCCACTTCCCGTAGCCTCTCCGGAGGCTCCGCTTACACGGGACCAGGAGGGAGAGACTCGCAGCCAGGCAGATCGAGTACCCCTCCCTAAAATAAACCCTTTGCCCGCTCACAGCCCCGATCACTCCCCCAGTTCCCACCGTGGGGGAGTGGAGGTCCCGGGACTGTCCACAGCGGAGCGGTGGGCCCGCTCTCGGGAAGGAGGAGGTGGTGGGGCAGGCGGCGGGGGGAGAGTGGAGTCCGATCTGACAGCTTCGGGGCTGGAGGAAGGTGTGGGGGAAGCAGGACACGCTGCTGCCCGGTCCCTACCCCCTGTCTGCCCCCTCCCTGCTCCTTGCCCGCTCCCTGCCTGCACCCTGCCCGCACTCTGCCTGCGCCTTCCCCGCTCCCTGCCTGCACCCTGTCCGCTCTCCGCCTTCCGGGGCCGTACCGCGGCTGTTTTGCGCTCAAATGTGGTTTTTGTTTTGTTTTGTTTTGTTTTTTTTTTTTTTTTAATTAATTCCCCCCCCGCCCCCCGCTCAGGATCAGCTCGAAATCCCAAACCACCACAAGACCAGAAATACACCTGGAGGAGCGGGGCGAGCTATTTCTTGCAGCCGGAGATCAGGTACAGGGCAGGGGACAAACCATTTTGTTTGCTAGGCAGGGAAGGGGAAGGAGCTGGCAACGTGGCGCATCCCGCCATGGCTCCTGCCCTTCCCAAGTTCCTTTAAAGTTCTTCAAGGCTTCCAAACAGCAGCTCCATCGCCTGCCAGGTGAATTATTTAGTGCCTATAGATCCTTCTCAGCCCCTTTCATTCCGGTTTCCAAATCTTCCTCAGTCCAGCCTGTGCCTCTGGATGTCTCTCGATTTTCCAACAATCAAGCGGGAGGCAAAGAGCGTGGCAATTTCTGCCAATCGATTTTCCATACAATGGGCCCCAGATGATGGTTTAAAATGTGAGAAACTCAAATGTGTTGGTTTAAATAAGACTTTGGCAATCGATAGCTGTTAAAAAAAGAGACTTTGATACCGGTTCTGGAAGGGGGTTCAAACGGCTTCGCTTCCGAAACAAAACAAGGTAGAAAAAAACCCAAACCAGATCAAACAGCCCCACCGGGGCTGGAAAAAGTTCCCGCTCGGTATTGGGGGGTTGTTAAAGCGAGATTTTGGGAAAAGACGCTTCGGGAGGCAGGAGGCTCAGCTCCGGGACCAGCCAGTCCCGTTTCCTGCCCCCCGCCCCTCGGTTCCGCGCTGCTCCGCGCATCCCCGCGGCTTTTGCAGCCCCTGTTTTCGGGGCCGATTTCTCCTTTTCTCGGTGTTCCATCGGCTCCCAGAGCGTCGCAGCGCTTCGGCATGGAATCCAGTCTGGAACAAACTCTCTCTCTTTCCTCACTTAGCTTTTGCTTTGCTTCAAATCTCGCACCCCGCCCTGCCCCCCCATACGCCCCCCCTCGATCCCCGTCCTCGGAGGCTGTTTATTTATTTTCAGACAATTTCAGCTGCACGGTCAGCCCCCTTCCCCTCCCCTTTCGGTTCCTTTTCCTTGTTCTTTTTCGGGATATAGTACATATATTTTAATATTTTTTATTTATCCCGTCCACCCACCCGTTAAAATTTTCCACCTCTCTGCAGAACCGGCTCCAGGAGAGGTTTAGGGAGAGGGACAGACCGGGTAGCGTCGCCAGGATCTGCCCCCGACCCCGGCCCGGCTCTGCTGCTTTCCTCCGGGCTCGATGAGTAGGGCCAGGGCCGGACTGGGAGCGGGTAAAAGTGGCAGCAACAGGGGGAAATGAAGTGAGGGGGCTGCGGAGCGGCGGCAGGGGGAGAATCGGCCCCTCCACAGCCTTTCCGGAGACTTTTCTCGTTTGCCCCAAAACTTTGAGCGGCCCCGAAACTCAGCGCCCGGCAGCAGCCGGGCTGCGGCTGCGGCGCGGAGAGAGCCCGGAGTGGGGTTTTCATCCAAATTCACCCTGGGTGGGCAGTTCGAGGAGGGAGTTTTGTTGTTTTCGATGTAACCTCTTCAGGTTTTCACCGAACAAAGCGGCCCCGCCGAGCTCGTGCGCAGACCGGGCCGTGGCTGTGTGTCGCCAGGGTTCCGCACCCACCCGTGACCGGGGGCCTCGCCGCCCCCCCCTCACTGTCCCCAGCTCCAAGGGAACCAAACGAGGCCACTGGGAGCCTCTTTAATTCTCAATTTGTTTTCGAAAGTTCTCGGAGGAGCAGCCCTGAACTTTACACCCTGGCACCGACTCGGGGAGGGCTCAGCCCCGCCGAGGCTTTCATGGCAAAGTGGCGAAAAACGCAGAAATTCGCCCAGATCCGAGCTGTGAGATTCGTAATTCACTCCCCCCCCCCCCCCCCCCCCCCCNTATCCATTTACCCCCATTTTCCTCCCTCTCTCTCATCCTGCCTCTGACTTTTCCATCTCGGGCCCCGTGCTGATGGTGGATTTAACCTCGAGACCTGCAACGAGTTTGTCTGTGCTCTGCGAGGCTGGGCTGGGAGGGTGTTCCCCAGACTCTCGAAATACCCTTCATCCCGCTTCCCGCTTCCCGCTTCTCCTCTCTCCCACTTCTCCCCTCTTCCACATTTCGAGACCCTTCAGTTCCAGGCTCTGAGCACCCCAAACACTCCCGGCAGGGATGCCGGCCGGAGGTTCTGTGAAGCAGAGAGGAAACGAGAAACGAGGGGGTTCCGCTGACTGCAGCCGATTCTGTATCATCCCCGTGCACCGTCACCCCCCAAACTTAACGGAATTATTTTATACATTGCATATGTTCGGATTTGTAGAGAACGAGCCTCTCTTTATTTCATACAGAAGCGACATAAATTATGATTATTTTTTTTCCTGTTTCTCTCCATTACCCTCAGGTATTTTCCTCCACCCCTTCTGGAAGCGTTTCTTCTTTGTCCACAAAACCTCAATTTTTGGTCACTTTTCTCCCCAACCCCGAAGGCAGATGGAAGTTACCATCCTCCTCCTACTCTCGCCTTGCACGATCCTGTACTGCGGAGCGGACTTGGAGAGGCTCCCGGGATGGGTGTGTGGGCTGCCGGGCCCGGAGCTCTCCCTTTGTCTCCGCGGTTTAGCCCTTGCAACAGGTCCTTCTGGTCCCCGAGGCTGCGGGAAACCGGCGCGACCTGCGGCGGAAGCCCGGGGAGGCAGGGGAAAAAAGGACAGGGACCGACGGGGATGGGGACACGCAGGGACAGGTAGAGATGGGGACAGGCAAGAATGGGATGAGTCAGGAGTAGAGCCACGAAGCAGAGATGGGGATGAAGGGAAATGGGAAATAAGGCAGATACTGAGACAAGTCAAGGAAAGTGACAAGAAGGGATGCGGATGAGACAGGGACGCGGGATGAAGCAGAGATGGGGATGAAGCAGGCATGAGGATGAAGCAGGGATAGGGATGAAGCAGGCACAGAGATAGACAGGGATGGGGTCGAGGCAGGGGTGGGGCTAGGGAAAATGGGAAATTTGGCAGAGGTAGGGACAAAGCAGGGACAGGGAGAGACAGGGATGGGAAGAAGCAGAGATGAGGGTGAGGGAAAATACGTTTTGAGGCAGAGGAAAAGGCAGGGAAGGGGACAAGAAAGGGACAGGGAGGAGATGAGGATGGGAACAGGCTGGGATAGGGAGGAGGTAAAACAGGAACAAACGAGGGCAGTAACGGGGGACAAAATGCGGACGAGGCAGGGCCCCGCGGGTGCCCAGCCAGACCCACCCCAGGCTGAGCAGGAACAGGCTGCATGTTCCCCTCAGGACCCAGCAAGGCTCGCCAGTACCCATCACACAGCCCTGTCTGAGAGCAACATGGGCACCTGCCACCCCCAAAACCCCTCCTACCAAACTCTGCTGCTGTAACAGGCACAAAGCCACCCCCACAGCAGATGCCACCCCAAGATGCAGCCCAGCTGGGGTGCGTGGTAGTGGCACCCCTTTCCCCGTGCCCTCCTCTCTCCCACAGCAGTAATTGCTGCTGTATTTATCCAAACTAGGAGGGGGTGGCAGAGGAGGACTTGGAAGAGTAATTTTCCGGGAATTCTCCTCGGTGTAATTGTGCTGATAATAAATCCAGACGCTCAGCCTGTGTATGAATTGCTTTTTACCATTTTCATTTATTATTGAACACAGTGGGGAGAAGGGGAAACGCAACAGGGCTCTTTCTTCTGAGAGAGAAGGGGAGAAGGGACCGAGGAGATGATTTCTCTGCAGATACGGGAAACCTGGATGTGTTCAGCATCTTGCAATCTGCTGGGCTTTATTCCCCCCTCCCCCCTTTAATACTTAGCTTGTTTCCCCAACACCCTCTATTTTTTTTTTTTTTTGGGGGGGGGGGATATTGAAAACTAATTAAATAAGCCGTTAGCTAACACATTAAATTAAGATCCACTCTTGGATTTAATGATGTCTCCAGAAGAATTGACAGAAATGTGAAGACAGACTGTCAATAGATTCCTTCCCCCGGTTACACTGTATAAATGTGATTAAAAGAGATCTCAAAGGAGGGTGTCACCACACAGCACCCACCCAGGGATAGGGCCACCAGAGCACCCACACCTGGACAGGCTCATCAAGGAACCAACACAGGGGCAGGGCCATTAAGACATTGTCAAAACGGATGAAACTGTGGGGGAACCCTCACAGAGATGGAGCCATTGTGGTACCCACACAGGGATAGGGACATCATGTCACCCACACAGGGACAGGACCATCAAGGCACCCCCAAAAGAGATAAGGCTATTGTGGCACCCACACAGGCATGAGGTCACTGGGGAACCCACACAGAGATGGGGCCACCAGGGCACCCACACAGGGCCAGGGACATCAAGACACCCACACAGAGATGGGGTCACTGGGGAACCCATGCAGGACTGGGGTCACTGGGGCACCCACACAGGGATGGGGCCATTGTGTCTCCCACACAGGCACAGGGCCACCAAGGTGCCCACCAAAGGGATGAGGGTCCCACACAGGGACAAGGCCATCAGGGCATTCATGTGGGGGTGAGCCCATCAAGACATCCACACAGAGATGAGGACATTGGGGAAGTCAAAGAGGGATGGGGTCACTGAGGAACCCACGCAGGAATGGGGCCACCAGGGCACCCATGGGTCTCCTGAAGCAGGTGTTGAGTGTGGGTGGACAGCAGGACCACACTGCCGCTCTCTGTGTGGTGTGTGGAGGACTGGGCATGAGAAACCACCCAGAGACATGGTTTGGGTGAGAGCACGACCCTGGGAAAGACTCATGCACCTGAGAAAGGGGGAAGCATCTATCTGCTGCTGTCCCCCACACCCAGCCTGTGCCAGACCTCCTCCTTGGAGTGGTCCAGGGCAGCCTTGTGCTGTGTGGGTGGCTGCAGAGCTGAGCCATGGCTTCGTGCCGGGCTCCGGCAGTGCAAACAGCGGCGGCTCCGGTGAGTGCGCACCCACCACTTTGTGCTTAAGCTCTCAGGTAAAGGTTACCTTAGCATCCAGGCTGAAAGAAATCAATGGCTGATACAGCCTGAGACTCAGAGAGACAACATACATCTATCACTTAGGGATTCGATGGGCTTAGAATAGTCTTGTCAACAAATGATTGTTTAAACAGAATATCTCAACTGTTTATGGCACCCTTAATCCATACATCTGAGCACCACCATAACGTGTCCTCAGCCTGGATTGCTCTCTAGAAACCTCTGTTGTTAGGTCTGCAGCTGCAGAACACCTAAGCATGTGCTTAAGTCTCTTAGACTTCAAATTAATCATCTGCTTAAGTGTTTTGTTGGACCAGGCCTGGCCTAAAAACAGGGAAATACCTGTCAGGATGTTAATGGATGAAGATTTTGTTCCTTGCCCTTCATTTATGTAGCACACAAAGGGCTGAGTGCACACATGTGAGCTGTGGCCACTGAGTCTCCCCAGCCCATGCACAAACACAGCCAGTGCCACCTGGCTGTGGAGGGTATCTCATAGTTCTTCCTGCTCCCCTGGGCACTGGAGTCCTTGAGGTGGCATTTCAAGGAGGCTTAGGGTGGTGGTAGGTGAAAATCTCTCAGGGGTTGGAAGAGGAGCAGATGAAGAAGGCTGCACAAAAGGATACAGGAGAGAGCGGAGAGCAAAGGGAGGCTGTAAAAGCATCAGAGAGACAAAACAGCTACAACATCTGCAAGGACCTGAGCAGGGACAGTAAGGTATCAGCTCCAACCAGCCTAGAGACCTGCTGGTGGAATCATAGGATTATTTAGGTTGGAAAAGACCTCTAAAATCATCTGGTCCAACCACCAGCCTACCACTCCCATAGCCATTAAACCATGCCCTGATGTGCCCTAGAAGCATTTGGGTTGGGAAAACCATTCAAGATCAGCCACTCCAACCATTCTCTACTTCCACCAAGTCTGCTGCTAAACCATGTCCTTCAGCACCACACCTCTGAGGCTTTAAAACCCCTCCAGGGATGGGGATTCAACCAGCTCCTCATGTCTACCTGCAGTCCCTGCAGTGCAGCCAGCACAGCATAGCCTGGAGATGTGGACCCAAAGGTTTGCCTGAGCAGGTGCTGGCTGAAGCTCAGTGTTCCCCTGGGCCTTATGTGAGTGGCTTGGCCACGACCCAGGGAGCAAATCGTGGAGGCGTAGAATTGCCAGGCCTGGAAGGGACCTCAAGGATCATCCAGGTCCAACCCCCCTGCCATGGGCAAGGACACGTTGCACTATCATCCCCTTGTGTCCCTCACTTGCCCAGACTGGCTCTAAGGTCTCTGGGGTGTGGAGAGGTCTTTTGCTGTGGGGTTTGCTCTCAACATTTGTTTCATGTGCGTTATCCAATCAATTTTAGTGTTGTGGGGAGGTTTGGAGGGGTGGGTGGGGTGGATCTGCTGTATGTTCTCTCATGTAACTGCAGCTTCCAAGTGGATTTGAAGAGGCTTTTAGGGGTTTGGGGGCTTGCAAGGGGACAGAGGCTTGCAGAAACACAGCCCTGCAGAACAAAAAGCACAGTGAGGGAGAAGAGAGTGCAAGAAATAAAGGAGCTTTAGAGCAGGTGTCAATATTTCTTCTCAAAATGCAGAATACATTTTCTTCTCTGAAAAATTAATAACCTCACTTTGTCAATGGGCTCTCCCCTCCCACCTCCCCTCCTCCCACTCGCCTCCTCTCCTCTTCCTCCCTCTCCTTGGCTGCAGAGGTTCAATGGAAAAGAAGCAGAGAATAAAAAAAGGGGGGAAAAAAGGCAGTTAATCCTCAGCAATTCCAGACTTGAGCTTTTTAACAGCCTCTCAGGGTTCATCTCCCAGCCAAGAGACCTCTGCGGAGTAGGGAAATCCTCTTGGCTCCAGTTCAGATCAGTCCCTTCAGTTCCCCGTGTGCTGTGTCTGGGCAGATCGCTTGGGGGTGTCAGGGGATGAGAAGCTGGACAGGAGCCAGCAATGGGCACTGGCAGCACAGAAGGCCAAGGGCAGCCCGGGCTGCATCCAAAGCAGCATGGGCAGAGACGGAGAGAGGGGATCCTGCCCCTTTGCTCTGGGGAGAGCTCACCTGCAGGGCTGGGGCCAGCTCTGGGGCCCTTAGCACAGCAAGGATATGGAGCTGCTGGAGAGGGTCCAGAAGAAGCCACAGAGATGCTGAGAGGGCTGGAGAAGCTCTGCTGTGGGCACAGGCTGGCAGAGTTGGGGCTGTGGAGAAGAGAAGGCTCCAGGGAGAGGTCAGAGCTGCAGCTCAATATCTGCAGGGGGCTGCAGGCAGGCTGGGGAGGGACTGCTCAGAAGGGGCCGTGGGGACAGGCCCAGGGCAATGGTTTGGAGCTGGAGCAGGGCAGAGTTACGTTGGGCATCAGGAGGAAGCTCTGCACAGTGATGGTGGGCAGAGATTGGCACAGGCTGCCCTGGGACATCCAAGCTCAGCCTGGCTGTGTCTCTGTGCAGTCTGCTCTGGCTGGAGCTGTCCCTGCTGCCTGCAGGGGGTTGGACAAGATGATTTCTGAGGGTCTCTTCCAACCTGATGGAATCTGTGAATTCCCTGGGAGGTTGCTGTCTGTGTGCAACCTTGGAGCAGCCTGAGGGATGTTGTGGGGAGAGGTGGGGTAGTGACCAAAAGGATTTAAGGACTCAGTCCCTGTACTGTGGAGAGAGCCAGATGAATGCTGGTGGTGCTGGAGCTTCCTTCAGTCTCCATTTCAAAGACAGGCAGCCAGGTCATAGAATCATAGGATGGGTTGGATTGTAAGGGACAGGTAGAGCCCATATCCAGTCCAACCTTCAACCTACTTTTAGTTTATTTTGTTTAAATTTTTTGTTGTTGTTGCTTTGGTTTGGTTGGTTTGGGGTTTTTTGTTTGATTTGTTTTGTCCTGTGGATTTTGTTTGCTTGTTTTGTTGTGTTAATGTGCTGGGGTTCTTGTTTGGTTTGGTTTTGTTGTGTTCATTTGCTGGGTTTTTTGTTTGGTTTGGTTTGGTTTTTTGCAGGTCACAGAATCACAGAATTTTAGGGGTTGGAAGGCACCTCTGGAGATCATCCAGTCCAACCCCCCTGCCACAGCAGAAGCACCCAGGGCAGGTCACACAGGAACATATCCAGATGGGTCTTGAGAGACTCCAGAGCAGGAGACTCCACAACCTCTCTGGGCAGCCTGCCCAGAGGCCTCCAGCACCCTCACACCAAACGAGTTCTTCTTCCTGTTCAGATGGAACCTCCTCGGTTCCACTTTGTGTCTTTACCTTGATCTTTACATACCTCTCACTTGATAATCAAGGTTGAAACCAAACATTTTCATCCACCACTCATGAGGATTCATCCAGCAGTCCGGCCTGGGCAGTGCTGGTGAGGTGAGGTGGAACATGTGGCATGAGGAGATGGCAGTTCTGAAGCTGAGACCTGGTGGTTTAGGTAAGAAAAGTGGAAGAAAACAAAGTGAGATCACCCATGAGAGGTTGGGTCCAGCCAGTTCAGCAGATCCTCAACAGGAGGGAACTGGGGTAAATCCTTTCTGAGATGCCACCTCCCTCTCTTTGCCAGATCTGTGCCACAAGCAGGTGCCTCAGCCCAGGGAGACTCTCACAAGTCAGCCATGAAACTCATCCTGGGTGGAGACAGCAGCTGAGGCCCTTCTTGAGAGCCCCTCCTCAGGGCTCCCAGAAACACCATCAAGAATTCCCAGACAGCTCCAGTTGGTTGTGAAATGCCAATTCTATGCCAATGTGGTGCCTGGAAAACTGAGGGATACTGGAACAGGGGTGGCTGCAGTCCTTGGGAAGATCACAGAGTAATGGTCTGGGGATCAGACCCTCTGTCCATTTCCCCAACACCCATCAGTTCTGAAACCCTTGGAGGCTGCTGAACTCAGACAGTTGGGAGAGCAGGAGAACACCACTCATGCCAGGATGCTGCAGCCCAGGATCAAATCTGAAGGCTCCTGTGGTGGCAAGGCCAGCTCTTGAGGCCAGTGCAGAGCTTGTCAAATATTGAGCAGGGACATCAATGCTGCAAGCTCTATCTGAAAGCAAAAATCAGTTAATGGTCTTCCTGAACTGTCCTCTTGGTGCAGGGAGTCCTGGTGGAACCCAAGGCAGGCAATTGGCGAGGGGCTGATGTGCTGCTGAGCAATGTGATTGCCCAGCAGCCACCTTCTGCTTGTTGCCAATGTGGCCACGAGCCAAAAGGCTAAAAAATCCTGGTGGGAAGAGGCACAGCACTGCCCAGACTCAAGGAAGTGCTGAGGAGGTCCAGAGGAGGCCACAAAGACAATCAGAGGGCTGGAGAACCTCTGCAATGGGGACAGGCTGGGAGACTTGGGGCTGTGCAGCCTGGAGAGAAGCCTGCAGGGAGATCTGAGAGCAGCCTTCCAGTATCCAAAAGGGCTGCAGGAGAACTGAGGAGGAACTTTGGACAAGGGCTGGGAGTGGCAGGACGAGGGACAATGGCTTTGAGCTGGGAGAGGGGAGAGGGAGAGTGGAGAGGAGGAGGAAATTGTTGAGAGTGAGAGTGGGGAGAGACTGGCACAGGCTGCCCAGAGAGGCTTTGGCTGCCTCCTGCCTGAAGGTGTTCAAGGCCAGGCTGGATGAAGCCTTGAGCAAGCTCTGCTGGTGGCAGGTGTCCCTACCCATGGCAGAGGTTTGGCACTGGATGGTGTTGAAGGTCACTTCCAACACAACCCATTTTATGAATCTATGAATCTATTCATTAGAGCCTGTAAGGATCCACTCTGCACCCCCTGGGAGTCAGGAGAAGAGTCTGGGGGCCTGAGAGGAGGTGAGTTTCTCCTGGGAGAATTTGTGTGAATTTTCATTTCTTCCAGTAGGAGATTAAAAAAAGTAAGAAAATGAAAAAATAAATCACAGAATCATTTTGGTTGGAAGAGATCTTTGAGATCATTGAGTCCAACCATTACCCCAACACTGCCAAGTCTACCACTATCTCACGGCTCTCAGCACCACACATGTGAGTTTCAAACCCCTCCAGGGATGGTGACTCCACCATTGCCCTGAGCAGCCTGGGCCAGGCCTTGACAACCCTTTCAGTGAAAAAAAATGTTTCTAATGTCCAAGCTGAACCTCCCCTGGTGCAGCTTGAGGCCATTCCCTCCTATTCCATCAGAGCCATTAGTGACAGTGTCAATCAAAGCAGAGGGTTTGACAAGCTTTGAAGTTGCAGCAGGATTTGAGCTTGGGCTGGTTTTCAAATTTCCTTTTAGTGTAAATTAATCATGATTTGGAAACTAAAATCACATGAGGCTGAGAGGGGGAAATGGTCCTTCTGGAAAGGCCTGAAGTGGGACAATCTGCTAAGTCTCACTCACCCCATGTGGCTGATGGGATGTTTGGAAAGGGAGAAAAGGAGATTTAAAGCATCAGCTGCACCCTCTGGAAAAGGTTTTGTTTTGATATGTGACATCTGTCTGAGTTTCAGAACTTTTGGAGCACTCCAAGCTCTGCTCAATGGGGAAGGGGTTTGGGTGCTCCCAGGCATGAAGCCCCACACTGCTGCTACTGACCCTTAAGCTGCCTCCCCTCTCCTCCAAGGTTTGTGTCCTGTCTTCCTTGTGCAGTTGTGGGCTCCACAGTTCCATAGGGACAGGGAACTGCCAGAGAGAGTCCAGTGGAGGCTACAGAGCTGCTGGGGGGCCTGGACCAGCTCCATGAGGAGCAAAGACTTAGAGCTCTGGGGCTGAGCCTGCACAAGAGCAGCCCCAGAGTGGAGCTGAGCAAGAGCTAAAGGAGCTGTGGGGGGTAAGAGAATGGGGCCAGACTCTGCTCAGTGCCAGCACAAGGGGCAATGGGCACAAACTGGCACCCAGGAGGTTCCACTTGAGCTGGAGGAGAAAGCTGTTTGTGTGAGGGTGCTGCAGGCCTGGAGCAGGCTACCCAAAGAGATTGTGGAGTTTCCTTCTGTGCAGAGCTTCCAGCCCCCTCTGTGCATTGTGCTCCTAGCCAAGCTGCTGTGGGTGCCCTGCTGAGGCAGGCTGGGCTGGATGAACTCCAGCCCCTACCATTTGTGGTTCTGTGATTCCTGCATGTTAAAAATCAAAGCAGGACAAGAAAGTTTAAAAGAGAACTGCAGAGAAGAAAGTTTTAGCAGCAGCGTCAGGACAGCTCCTTGTGGCAAAGAATCTGGCTTCCTCCATCAGTCCCTGACAGGATGGGGCTCAGAGCTGAAGTTCAGCCCTACCTGGCTGCTGTGTGTGAAGACCAAGTGCGAGCTCCAAGGTGTATCTGCCCTGAGTTGAGTTGTGTTCAGCTCTTCTCACTGAGACCAAACCTCTGGGATTTTTAATACAGGAAGTTACTAATGTGTCTTTATATATCTTTCCGATAGGATGATGATGCACAGGTCCTCTGATGCTTCTTCCCTTGGCTGAAGGGTGCAAGGTCAAATGAGGGCCCATCAAATGACACACAGTACGTACAGGGCCAGATCTAAGACCCATCTGGTCTGGTGTCTAATCCCTGCTGATGAGCTGCAGCCTCCCCAGACGCAATGCAGGTGCTCATTGACCTGCCTTGCCATCAGAAATAGATTAGTGAGCTTCTCCACTGCAGGCTGACCCTGAGCTGTTCTGATGGAGAGCCCCAGAGTCAGGTGTTGAACCCGAAAATGAAGCAAAGAGGTAACCCAGAGAACACCTGAGCCAGCAATAGTATGGCTGTACTGGTGTGGGGGACACTGAGATTGACTGGAGTCAACGAGGCTGTGCCAAGGGCTGAGGGTGGGATCAGAGGTCCAGCCTCACTGAGCAAGCCTTGGTCTCAGGTTTGCTGTCTGGGAATCATCTCTGCATGTGAATTACTTCTTGTGGCAGCTAATAGAAGTGGTTGGCTTCAATGACCCTGGAGAAACGTGGCTTCGCCTGGCTCTGGAGGGAGTCGATCTGCACTTGTGGAAATGAGGCCACTTCACACAGCATCTCACAAGGGAGAGCGTCCACTTGTGAGCACTTGTGGTCAAGTATTAACCCCTCTGTCCTTTGGCCACGTGAAGATAATCACTAATCAAGGGTTGTAAGGCTCTTGAACAAAGACTTTGGGATCTAGGTACGACTCCATCTAGGGAGTCGAGTAAAAGACATCATTAGAGGACACACAGGAGATGCATGGATCTACAGTGAGATGGGGATCAATATCTGCACAGTAAATACTCTACAGTACCTGGGGAATAACCACCCCACCCTGATCTTCATCTGATGAGGGAGGAGCAAAAACCTGGCCACCACTTTTTAGGATGAGATGGTGGAAGCTGCCAAGATGCTGCTGTTGGGGATGGTGATGGGGGAACAAGAGCTGGGAGGCTTTGTGGCAGAGGAGACTCACCTAATGACCAGCTCTTTGGACAGGAGGGATGGACCCTGTCTACACACCAAATTGCAAGCCCAAATTGGTCTTGTGTAGACACTCCTAAATCATTTTAAAGCAGGTTGGTATTGGTTTGTCTAATTCGATTCCTCCGCCAAAGCGAAGCGAAATCGATGCAGATGGGGTTTCCATCGACCTCGCTGCATCCGCACAAAGGTTTTGCCCCAGTTTAATGAAATCAGGTTAAAAAAGCACACCTTGAGCTAAACCCCACCCTAACTTTGTGCGTCCAGCTGAGGTGAGAGGAAGGGGGAAGCGAGAAGGCCGGGAGGAGCCGGGCGAAGACACGGGGAGGGCGGTGTGTGGCGCGGCTGCGGCAGCGATAAGGAGTGGGTCAATAGAGTGCTGGCAAGGATTTTTCTGAGGAAAGGTTAAATGTGAGGTGATATTGATCTCCCTCTCCTCCCAGCCCTCCTCTCACCGCCTCCCCAGTCCTCAGCCCCCTCTTCCCCTCCTCCATGCCCTTTCCCCACCTCCCCGCAGCCTGGAGCCATCCTTGGAGGAGGAATTGCAGCCCAAAGTGGCCAAGTGACCAGGGAGGACCACGGGGCCCGGCCGCAGCACTGACCAATGGGCGCCCAAAGGAGCCCCTGTTGCTTAGCAACCCGCGGCAGAGAGAGAGGCAGAGAGAGCAAAAAGATGGATTTTCAGATTGCAGCAGCCAAGCAGATCAATTCTGCAACATGGGCTACAGTGGCCAAGCGGAATCTCTCTTGCTCCCAGCAGGTATTGATCCAGCCATGCTATAGGCATTGAATGAGCTCTAATAAGTCCTGAGTAAACAGGAACAAGGACTTAAGTGATAGCCCAGCAGTCAAACATCAACTCCCTTTGTCTTCTTCTTCCTCTTCTTCTTCCTCCTCTTCTTTTTTTTCCCTTTTCTTTTCTTTTCTTTCTTTCTTTCTTTTTTTTTTTTTTTTTTAATTGCTGAAAGGTTTGCAAGAAAAGGACAATAAAGTTTATTGATAGAAAAATAAAGAGTCAGAATAACACATCTGCAGCCTGGGGGGTTTGGGAGGGTAACCTCTCTGCCTCTGAAATCCAGGTTGGCTTTGCAGAGTGATGATCCATGGACACACATGGTGAGAATGGCTTCCATCTTCCCTGAGCTTCTCTGGGCATGTCCAAGACTCAGGGACAAGCTCTTTCAGAGAGAGCTTTTGCAGGGACAGGCTTCTGAGGGAGTCAATGTGTCCAGAGATACCCCTTTGAGGCAGATATGGAGGTGAGCAGATCCAGGAGTTTGGACTCTAGTGACGAGTCTCTACTAGATCTCCAGAGGAGGAAAGGAGAGATCAATCCTCCTCACAGGGGAGTGAAACCCATCCCAACCTTCAGGAAGCAAAATGCTCCCTTTGTAGACACCAGGGAAGGGAGTAAAGCTGGGTCTGATGCTGCAGGCCCTGAAGGACACATCCAGAGCTGCAGGATGCTCATGAAGAGGAAGGGAGCAGACATGGTCTTGGCTGTGAGAGGGACTTTGCTTGCTGTAGGGAGATGCCAAGGCTGAGAACAGAGTCAGGCAAGGAGCACGTAGGGGTAGCAGAGTCAGGTAAGGAGTCTGGACTGATTCAGAACTATAATGTCACAGGAAAGGACACAGGGTGGCATTATGGGGGGCATAACCAAGTGTGAAGGACCTGCTTTTGTGGGAAGAGCATGGCTGAGACCAAGGGAAAACCCAAACAAGCTCAACTGATGAAGATTTGACTTGGTGGGTCCCAAACACTCAGCTGGGATCAGGCTTGTGCAAAACCTTCCAGTGCCTGGAGTTTTCCAGCTGCCCTCTGCTCAGGGGCTGCAGTGACCACCACATTGCAAGCGAAGAACCTGGAAAACAAACACCCCATGGCCATGTCCAAGCCTGCTGCACTGTCCCTGCCCCTCTCCCTGTTTCTGTTCCCCCTCCACCCCTTGCATGTGGCTCGGTCACTCTTCACTGGTCATAGAATCCTTTTGGTAAGAGGAGATCTTTAAGATCACTGAGTCCAACCATTAATGGCAGAGTTCACTCTCACAGCTCCTCCACCAGCATCTCCTTCCCCTCTTCCTTCCCCAGCCTTCACCTCCTTGCAGTGAGGAATCCCACGGGCTCAGGAATCTCTGGGTCTCGATCCTTGTGTCTCAGCTTTAGTTTTTATCCCTTCAGTTTCCTAAACGTCTACCACCAGCTCCCTGCAGGGAGTTGGAACTGGGTTGATCTTGAAGGTCCCTTCCAACCCAACCCACTCCATGACTCTATGGATCCAGAGGCTGGGTGCTGCTCTCTGCTGCACTGCTGTGGATTCCCAGAGGACACCAGTTAAACAACTGGACCTGCTCCAGAGCTATGCTTGTGGAAACGAGATCAGCAGCATGGGTCTGCCCACAGCCACTCAGAGGCCAGAGAAGTGAGAGTGCTCTGCGTGTGCTCCGAGTTCTCTCAGCCCACCTTTCATCAGCCTTTGTCATAACAGGGCTGATAATTAATTGATCTGATATCAAGGCAGCTGCCTCCCACACCCCCCCGCCCTGCTCCCTGCTGTACTTTAACACCACTTACATCAAGTGACTCCCTGAATCCCTAACCTGATCCGTGGGGGAACGAGCAGGAAGGAACTGGACACCACCTCCACAAGTGAGTGGGTGTGTTTGGTAGTGTGGCACCTCTGTCTCCATCACTTTGGAGATGAGGCAGGTGGGGAGACACTGGCATGATCTGCCCAGGGAGGCTGTGGATGCCCTCTCCTGGAGGTGTTCAAGGGCAGGTTGGATGAGGTCTTGAGCACCCTGGGCTGGTAGGAGGTGTCCCTGCCCATGGCAGGGGGTTGGAGCTGGATGATCTTTAATATCCCTTCCAACCCAGCCCATTCTGTGAATCTAAGAATCTAGGCACAAGCACTGGCCCACCCCCAAAGATATTTTGCTGTTTTCCAGAAGAAGACACAGCCTCTTCTGTGGAGGGTTTCTGCATTTCAAAGTAATATCAGAAGGGCTTGAAGCTTAATCTTCATTACCCAGGAGGCTGTCGGAATCAGGCGAAAGGAGAAAAAACCCTGGATCGATCTGGCAGTATGAATTTATTCCCAGGGGGGTCCAAGGCACCAATATTTTCTCTCCCCTCTCCTTTAAAGACATAGCAGCAGCCTGATGCAGAGGCCCCTCACATGCCCACGGCAGTTCTGTGGTGGCAGTGGGGATGACGGCACAGGGATAAAAATGACAGGTTAAATGGCATACCCAGAGGGCTGGAAGGAAAACTCCTGACAAGAGCAAATGACTTCTTGTGTTCTTCAAATACCTGAAGTGAGCTACAGGAGAGCTGGGGAGTGACAAGGGCTGGGTGTGCCAGGCTGAGGGACAATGGCTTGGAAGGAAGGAATTGTTGAGAGTGAGGGTTGGGGGAGACTGGCACAGGTTGCCCAGGGAGGTTGTGGCTGCCTCCTGCCTGGAGGTGTTCAAGGCCAGGTTGAATGAGGCCTTGAGCAAGCTGTGCTGGTGGGAGGTGTCCCTGCCCATGGCAGGGAGTTGGAATTGGAGGAGGTTTAAGGTCCCTTCCAACCCAAATCATTCTGATTGAATGAAATGTTGACAGAAGCTTCCCTGCAGCCATCAGGGTGAAGTGAGCAACTCTGAGCACTTTGAGATGCAGACTCAAAGTGCATGAGAAGAGAACACTAACTGAACTGGTAGGCAGTTGGAGCCCTCTTTAAGGTCTCTTCCAACCCAAACCATTCTGTGATCCCATATTTACTGGTGGCTTCCTGCATCCTTTGGCTCTGTGTTCAGTTCTGGGCCCCCCAGTTTAGAAGGGACATTGAAATCCTTGAGCGTGTCCAGAGAAGGGCGACGAGGCTGGTGAGAGGCCTCGAGGACAAGCCCTACGAGGAGAGGCTGAGGGAGCTGGGGTTGTTTAGCCTGGAGAAGAGGAGGCTCAGGGGTGACCTTATTGCTGTCTACAACTACCTGAGGGGTGGTTGTGGCCAGGGGGAGGTTGCTCTCTTCTCTCAGGTGGCCAGCACCAGAATAAGAGGACACAGCCTCAAGCTGTGCCAGGGGAAATTTAGGCTAGAGGTGAGGAGAAAGTTCTTCACTGAGAGAGTCA
>WAAF01018308.1:136006-323473 GCA_013400475.1 Tricholaema leucomelas
GGTAATACAAACACAATTCCCCTCCCAGAAACCTGAGTCCCCAGGAGGGGCTCTCAACCACCCCCTCACCTTCCCCCTACCCCTCTCAACCTTACCCCAATCCCAAGGAAGAATGGAGGTTTGGCCAAGAGGGTTAAAAAGCAAGGTGAAGCAGCCAAGCAAAGGAAGGGTGAGGTTAGAAAGCAAGATGGAGTCCAGACAGCAGCCTCAGCTTCTCCCCAGCAGGCAAAGCTCCCCAGCGAAGAGAAGAAGCAAGTGAAGTAATCTTTGTTTTGCCTTTCTTCTTTACACATCCCAGCAAGACTGTGAGGGAAGTAGACCTCACCATTGTTTTCATTTTACAGCCTGTCATCTAGTTCTTCTCACCAAAACATGCTAGCTAGGCTCAAACTAGCACACTATGATACTGCTCTTTGTGTTGATGGTATTTGAGGATGTGTGGAGAGGGGCCAGGAATGATGCATGGAATTGGCACTGGGACACTGAGCAAGTCCCAGGGCTGCTGAGACAGAGATGAGAGAGAACTGGAATGCCTGCAGCCCCCACGATGCTGAGGTTCACCTGAGGTGTGTGTCTCATGGCTGAGCTTCAGGTCTTTTTGTGGGGCATTAAGTGCAGGAGGGTCCTGCCCTGACCACAGGTCCAGGCTGAAGGCAGTGTGGTACTAGGTTCTTGGGAGATCCTGATCAAGTTTAATGTGAAAACCTTCACCCTGAGGAGGAGCTGCCAGGGGCTGAACCCGGGACAGACTCTCCCACCAGCATCCAGGGCTCAGGGCAGCCAAGCAGGGAAGTCTCCAAAGAGCCCACCAGAGCCATGCACCTGGGCTTGTGACCTGGCCCCAGATATACCAGGAGAGGGAATGAGGAACAAAACAATTCACCTGCATACCAAAAAAAGGTGAAGCTCCGCTTCATCACCTTCTGGCAGGAGTGTGAGGCCTCCAGTGTGCCACTGGGCATGAGTCTCCTCTCCCAGTGTAAGCAGAGAGAGGTTGTGTGCATGGCTGAAGATGGAGGAGGACATCAGGGTGTTCACACTTCTCCCCCTGCTCCTCTGCTGCAGGCTGTAGTCCTTCAGCAGCACCACGGAGAGGTGTTGACCCTCCAGGGCTAGCATGACTCTGTGGTCCCTGTTGGTGTCTGCTCTGCTGTGGGCTTCTCCTCCCTGGGCTTGGGCAGTGGTTGATGTCTCCTGGGGAGGAGTAACATAGAGGCACCAAGGACACGTTGTGAAGCTGGTTCTGCAGGGGCAGAAGAGGGATGTGTCCTCTTCAAGCTGAAGAGCCCAGTCAGCATCTCTCTGTTCATACTGGGAGACAACCTCCTCTCCCCCTTCTTTTCAGTCATAGAATCAAGGAGTCATTTTGACTGGAAGAAACCTTTGAGAAGATCCAGTCCAACCCTTACCCCAGCACTGCAAGGGCACCACTCAACCTGGGCCCTCAGCACCACATCTCCACAGCTTTGAAACCCCCTGGGGTGGGGGCTCCAGCTCTGCCTTGGGCAGCCTGGGTCAGGGCATGACAACCCTTTTGAGGAAGAAATTGTTCCTCATGCCCAAACTAAACTTCCCCTGGGGCAACTTGAGACCACTTCCTCTTGTCCTATTGGTCAGGCTCAGCTTTGCTTTCACAAGCCAAGTTTAGAGAAGCCTCAAGGGCTGCTCCACCATAATGGTGAATGCATTGGGGCATGAAACCTGGCACAGGCAGGGGAGTTGTGGCATGGAATCAAGTGGCATCTGCTGAGATCTGGGGAGGGCCAGGAGCTGTGCAGGCCTGGGACACCCTGAGGACTGGGTTTAGTTTTGGGGCTCTCATTCCAAGAAGGACATTGAGGGGCTGGAGCAGGTCCAGAGAAGGAAAATGAAGCTGGGGAAGGGTTTGGAGAACAGGGCTGGGGAGGAGCAGCTGAGGGAGCCTGGGCTGAATAGTGTGGAGAAAAGAGGCTGAGGGAGACCTCAGTGCTCTCTGAAGCTCCCTGAGAGGAGGCTGCAGCCAGGCTGAGGTTGGCCTCTGCTCCTAAGGAACAAGTGACAGCATAAGAGGAAATGGCCTCAAGATGCCCCAGAGGAGGTTTAGGTTGAACACTAGAAGAAACGTCTTCTGAAGGGTTCTCAAACACTGTCAGAGGTTGAATCCCCATTCCTGGAGGTGTTCCAAAGCCACAAAGCTGTGGTGCTGGGGGCCAGGGTTTAGCCCCGGCCTCGGCAGAGCTAGAGAGGGGTTGGGCTGGACCAGCCGAAAGGTCTTCTCCAAGCCAAGCGGCTCCACAGCTGGGCAGGCAGGGCCGGGGGTGTTCATGGCCTCTCATGGCAGTGGCTCCGATCAGCAGCTCTCAGCTTCTCACCACAATGCTCCCAATCGTCGGAAATTTAAAACAAAATGTAAAACAAGGAATAATGGCAACAAAAAAGGCTTAATTAATTGGAGCAAATTGCATCACAATGTGACTCCTCAGCCACGCGGCTAAGTGCCCATTACTCTGCCTGCAGTCAGCCTGCGTGGATCCGAATAAATCACAGCCCCTCCACTCCCAGCCTGCTGCAGAGGGACAGGGGGATAAGGGGGGGATACGGTGGGTGTGTCCTGTCATCCACCCCCTCCCTCTGCACCTCGATAGCCCCCAGCGCTGCCCCAGCGGCCGCGGCCAGAAATGGCAGCCCGGAAAATCAGCAGCAAAAGAAATGAATTGTTCAGCCTTTTTGGGAGGTTGCTTTTCATTTTTTTAGCCTTTCCTCCCTACCCCCCTCCCTTTTTTTTTTTTTTTTTAATTTCTTTGCCCCCCCCTCCCCGCTTTTCCTCCAACTTTTTAACCCCTTTTAGTTTATTCTCTCCTTTGTCCCTTTCTTTCAATTTTTTTAAACTTTCTTTTCCCCCTTTCCTTTTAAAAAAACTTCCTTTTTATTTTTTTGTTTCCCCCTATTTATTTTTTCATTTTTTTCTGTTCTTTATTTCCTCCATTTTAATTTTTTCCCTTTCCCCTTTCCTTTTTTTCCCTTTTCAAAATATATTCCTCTTGTTTTTCCTTTTCTTTTTTAATTGTTTTGAGCCTTTTTTATTTTTCCTTTTTATATTTACCCTTTTTCTTTCTCCCCTTTCCCCCATTTTCTCTTTTTCTTTCACCCTTTCCCCCATTTTTATTTTTTCCTGTTTTCTCCCTTTCTTTTTTCCTTATTTTTATCCTTTTTTGTTTTCCCTTTCAAAAAATATTTATTTTTTCCTTTTTTCCCTCCCCCCCTTTTCCCATTTCCCGTGTTTTTCATTTTTGACGCCTTGAGTGACCTGTTCTAGTGGGAGGTGTCCCTGCCTGTGGCAGGTGGTTGGAACTGGATGAGCTTTGAGGTCCCTTCTGACTTAAACCATTCTATAATTCTATGATTTTTTTCTTTACCCTCTTTTTTCTCATTCCCCTCCTGTTTTCTTGTCTTCTTTTTTACTTATTTTTATCCTTTTTCAATTTTCTTTTTTCTCTCCTTTTCTCCCTTTCCCCCATTTCCCTTTTTTGTTTTTCTTTCTCTCTTTTTCCCAACTTTCCCTTTTATTTTTTAACTTTTCCTTTGCTGTCTGATTTTTCCATTTCTCCCTTCTTTTTTCCCCCTTTAAAATTGGTTTTATTTTATTTTTCCCCTGTCTCTTTTTTTTTTTTTTTTTTTTAAACCTTTGCAAAAACTTCCCCTGGAGATTCCCCAGGAAGCTTTTCCCTGGCTCGTTTCCCCTCAGCACTGCCCTGGTCCGTTTATCAATATCCAATTAATCCTGCTTTATATCAAAACCATTTATTTCCTCACTGCTCACGCGGCCTGGCTGCCCCCACAGGTGAGCAGCTTGGCTCAGCTGGCAGCTCCCTGGGCATCACTTGGCAGTGATTTATTGGAAGGGACAAGGGAACTGGCACCAGTTGACCAGGACCACGGTGAGAGTTGGAGGATTGAGCTGAGGAGAGGACCTCAGCAAAGATTTGATGGTGGCTTTCCCTTTTCACCGCGTCCTTGCTTCACCCAGGAGCAGGCTGGCACCCTGCTAAGCGCCATCCTGGAGCAGCTTGGAGCTGATGAACCACTACGTTGGGTGGCGGATGAGATGCCAAACTGGCACGATATCTCTAAAGATGAAGTGAGGAGGAGGACGCTGGACCACAGCCCCGCGAAGCCAGCGGCGGGGTCCCACATCCCGGCATCCGCAGCGCGGACCCCGTCGGGGCACCGGCAGCGGCTTTGTTCTCCTGCCCTGACTAATCAAGGCGGGCTGGGAAGAGCTGCTGGACGTACCAAGCGTGCTCAGTCTGGAGGCACCTCCTTCAGGAGCCTAAGGATGGAAAACTACTTCTTAGGTGGGGCAGAGCCGTCCCTCCTCCCCGCCGGAGCGGGTTTGGTACGACCAGCATCGATCCCGATAGCAGGTCAATGGGAATCAGCAGCGGGGAGGCTCAGGGACGGGGAGCAGAGCCTACCACACAGAGGCTTTGGCAGTTCGCGGCTCGGTGGGATCCCAGCCCCAGGATCTGCTCTTGGGATCTCGTCTGCGCTTCCAGCTCCCGAGCAGCTCCCTGGTGACTACGTCCTCTCGGCCGCGGGTGGCTCCAGGGAGGTGATGTTAGGCAGTGTCGGACCTTGGGCATGGTAGGAGAGGGGATGGTGGCTTTACCTTCTTCTCAAAAGCAATGTCCCCTCTCTCCTCACAAGCATCCCCTGAGCCCTTGTCCCCGAAACTCACCACCAGCCATCCCAGCACAGTGCAATTCCTATGGCGTGGCTGCTGCTGCAAGGGACCCTAGAGTCAATTAATCAATCACAATCAAGATCCCAGGGTGTAATCATAATTAATGTTCAGCCCTGATTGATCATGTCATAGTTTGGCCGTGGCCACATGATCCAGGATGACAAACCTGACCCTTTAATGGTGCTTTGCCAGATCCCTTTCCCAGCCCTCTCCAGGGCTGTCTCTTCTGCAGGAGGGGCAGAGGTGACACCCCAGGAGACCCATCTTGGAAGGGGAACAGCACGATGGGACCCCGGTGGGGGAGGGCAGGCTCTGCTGGGGGAGGGTGGTCACAGGATGTCTGTGTACAGGGTGGTGACAGCAGTGGCACCCTTGTCAGGATCCTAACCTGGTCTAGTGGAAGGAGTCCTGCCCATGGCAAGGTGTTTGGAACTGGATGACCTTTGAGGTCCCTTCCAACCCGAACCATTCCATGAATCTATGAATCTGTGATGGAGGGTATCAGGATGACGTCCATTGGATGACCATCACCAGAAGGTGGATGTCACCATTGTGTAGGTGTCACCATTTGGTGAGTGTCACCACTGAGTGGGTGTCACTATTGAGTGGGCATCACCACTGAGTATCACCATTGAGTGCATATCACCATCCAGTGGGTGTCTCCACTGGGTACCACCAGCAGCACTGGGGAGGGGTCAGTGACCCTTTCCCCAGCTCATCACTCCCAGAAGCAGCTCCAGCTGCTCCATCTTTGTCCAACCAAAGCAATGGGATCCAGCAGAGGCTGGCTGGGAGCCCTCTGAATGTCACAAAGGAGGCCTTGAATCAATCCATTGACGAGCAGTGGTGCTTAAATAGTGCTGTGCTCACCCCCTCCAGTTATGCTCCACTTCTAATAGGTCTCCGATAGAGCTCTTTGTGTCTCATCTCCCTGCTGGGCTGCTCCAAGCTGCTCCCTTCTGCTGCAGCCAGGCTGAGGCTGACCATGGCCATGGGGTGTGGAGGCTCCTCCATAACCTGTGCTGTGTGGATTCACAGATTGCAGCAGGTTGGAAGGGACGTTCCAAGGGTATCTTGTCCACTCCCCTGCAGGCAGCAAGGACAGCTCCAGCCAGAGCAGGCTGCACAGGGACACAGTAAGTCTGGTCTTGAATGTCTCCAAGGGTGGGCACTCAATCACCTCCCAGGGCAGCCTGTGCCAGTCTCTGCCCAGCCTCACTGTTTGCAACTTCCTCCTGATGTCCAACCTAACTCTTCCCTGCTCCACTTCCAAACCATTGTCCTCAGCCTGTCCCCACAGCCCCTTCTGAGCAGTCCCTCCCCAGCCCCATCCTGCCTGGAGGTCCCCTGCAGATACTGAAATGCAGGTCTCAGCTCTCCCTGGAGCCTTCTCTTCTCCAGGCTGCACAGCACCAGCTCTGCCAGCCTGTGCCCACAGCAGAGCTTCTCCAGCCTCTCAGCATCTCTGGGGCCTCCTCTGGACCCAATCCAGCAGGCCCATGTCCCTCTTGTGCTGTGGGTCCCATAGCTGGACACAGCACTGCTGGTGCGGTCTCACTGGAGCAGAGCAGTGTGGCAGAAGCAACTCTTCCATGTGCTGCTGCTTTTGATGCAGCCCAGGATGGCTGCCATGCTTTGAAGCCTGGGAGAGGATGAGTCCTGGGGACCACTTCCTTCATCCCAAGGTGCAAGTGGGAGTGCTGGGGCAGAAAACAAACAGCTGCATTTCTCTTGCATCTCGTTGCTGTGTTGCTCAGTGAGATCCCTTCCCATGCCTGTAGCAGTGGGACCAGCCCAGTTCCCGGAGCTGCTGCAAGCTTTTTGCTTTCCACTCACACAGGCAGTAAGGACTCCGCAGCAGAGCTGGCACCAGCACCAAACCCTGACTCCCACTGCAGGTCACAGCTGCTTCCTTAGCACCCTCCCAGGTGGAGAAATGCAGCAGCTGGGGATCAGCTTGGTCCCTCCAGACTGTGGTTGTTTCAGAGAAGACCTAAGTCCACTGAGGACTCACTGAGCCCCTGGGAAAGCAGAGGGAATGCCACTGCCACGCAGCCCTTTGCCGTCAGCCCTGCACTAGCAGCTTGGCACAACTGCTCACTGGGGTGCAAACATTTCTCCTCCTCTTGTTCCTGAGAAAGTCCACACTGGGGCTTTCTGACCAGGCTGGGGTCTCACCAGGGGCTGTTCTGTGGGGTGCAGAAACTGGGGAGCACCCGGGGAGCGCAGCAGCAGCAGGGCCTGGTGGGACCCCAGGAGGCAGAGCAAGGTATTGATCCCCATCGATCCCACACAACCACACTCTGCAGCGGCTGCTGTCCTACATTTCAATCCCACACCTTCTCCTCTGACTTTAATGGGCTTCATCACAGCCCAAAGCTTTATTTAACCGAAAGGGGAGGGAGATGGTGGGTGGCTGCCAGAAATCCAACCCCCCAGGGCCTGCCTGGGCACAGCTGGATTCTCCAGATCCACCCCCAGCTGTGGGGAGCAGTGGGCAGGCTTTCTGGGGGGGTGCAGATGTACCCACACGCCCTCAGCCCTGCATGTCCCAGCCCTGGTGGGAGGGCGTTGGGGTTGTGGGTGACAGCACCTGGCTCTGCAGCAGACATTCCACCTCCAGGTCTCCCTTGCTCTACCTGTGCAACTCCGTCTTCCAAACAAAGGGTTTCAGCTGCTGGCAGAAGGGCAGCACCAAGCTCCACCTTAACGGGGATCTGCATAATGAAGCCTGCATGTGGAAACTGCACACCCACCCCCACCCACTCCCAGATGTGAGCCTACAGACAACACGAACATGCCCATAACAACTGGAAGATAAGTACTGAGGAGCTGGTGTCCCCCTCGGGTGTTCCTCAGGCATCCATCACTGCACCCACTCAGCCCCAGCCAGCTGCACCATAACCTGTCCCTGATTTATCCTCTGCACCTCTTCCTCCAAGTCACCTTTTTAACCCCCCCTCCCAGACCATGCCCCTGTTGCTGAAATAAAGAAGATGCCATTGTCCTTTCATGTTAAAGCATTGCACCCCCTGAGCGCATGTCTGAGGCCCCCACTTGACTGTGAGTGGAGGGGAGAGTCCTTCAAACGGGTTATAGCAGGTCTCAAATCACTCCAAGAAGGACACTGAGAGGCTGGAGCAGGTCCAGAGAGGGACAACAAAGCTGGGAATGGTCTGGAGAACAGGGATGGGAGGGAGCAGCTGAGGGAGCTGGGGTGAGTAGTGTGGAGAAGAGGAGGCTGAGGGAGACCTCATTGTTCCCTGAAGTTCCCTGAGAGGAGGCTGCAGCCAGGTGGGGACTGGGCTCTGCTCCCCGGGAATAAGTGACAGGATGAGATGAAATGGCCTCGAGCTGCACCTGGTGAGGTTTAGGTGCTGATTTCAATGGGAGAAGCTTGAAGCCAACAGTAGCCTCTTCCCAGGACCCCCCAGTGCCATCCCATCCTCCTTCTGCTCCAAGGCAGCTGCGAATACCCAGGGGGACCTCTCTGCAGAGCTGGCTCCACAGCCTCCAGCCCAGATGCCTGCTCTCTCCAGGGGGCAGGACACAGAGGCTGTGTTTGGGTTTGATTTCTTCAATTATTGATCATCGAGGTGTGAGAGGGGGACACGAGCTGGAAATTAACTCCTCGACCTTTTGGGGTGGGTTTTCACCTCCCTGCCCCCCTCCACTCTCCAGCCCATCACAGTCCTGTCCTCGAGCTCCCAGCCGGTGTCCCTCAGGCTGCTGCAGGCTGTTTGGGTGATGGGGATGGTGCATAGAATGGTCTGGGCTGGAAGGCACCTCCAAGGGTCATCCAGTCCAGCCCCCTTGCAGTCAACCAGATCGAGTTTCCCAGAGCTCTGTCGAGTTTCACCTTGGGAATGGGCCCCATCCACCTCCCTGTGCAACCTGTTGCAGTGCTCCAGCAGCCTCATGGTGCAGAACTTGTTCCTCACATCCAGTCTCAATCTGTTCTGCTCTAGTTTGGAGCGACTGCCCTCATCCTGTCTCTGCAGGCCTTTGCAAACAGTCCCTCTGCAGCCTTCTTGTAGCCCCTTCAGGTACTGGAAGGTTATTAGGTCTGCCTGGAGCCTTCTCCAGGGTGAACACAGCCAGTCCCCTCAGCCTGTCCTTGTAGCAGAGCTGTCCCAACCCCCTGAGCATTTTCGTGGCCCAGCTCAGGCTCTTTGAGCACCCAAAGCTGTTCTGCCCACCCGGATGTGTGCTAACACAAGCCCACACCTGAGCCCTGATGCCAGCCCACCTCCCCTGTTCTGCTCTGTCCCACCATGTTCCCTGGATCACAGAATCATGGAGTTGTGGTTGAAAGAGACCTTTAGGATCATTGAGTCCAACCATTAAGGCCTCTGGGAATCTGACTGCCCTTTGGTTCTGCCATGCACAGCTCCCTGGGCAAGATAGGACACCCCAAGCCCATATCTGCTCCTAGAGAGCACCTGTCCTGTGGAGAGCTGCAGGCTCTCTGGGAAGCCTCGTAGCTCTCCACACTCACTTGGGTGCCCTTGGTGGGCTCCAAGCCAGGATGGAGCCCGCACTTACTTCTCCATCCCTTGGCTTTTGGCTTCTGCTCCTGGCACTGGAAGGATGTGATGGTTCCCCCTGTACTCACACCTCCAGTACTGGATTCTGCTTTGGGCCTCTCACTACCACAAGGACATAGAGGTGCTGATGAAGGGTCTGGAGAGAACAGGGCTGGGGAGGAGCAACTGAGGGACCTGGGGTTGTTCAGTCTGGAGAACAGGAGGCTGAGGGGAGACCTCATTGCCCTCTACAGCTCTCTGAAAGGAGGATGCAGTGAAGTGGGAGTTGGGCTTTTCTCCCAGGGAACAAGAGACAGGACAAGAGGAAATGGTGTCCAGTTGCACCAAGGGAGGTTGGACATGAGGAACAATTTCTTCCCCAAAAGGGTTGTCAAGGCCTGGAACAGGCTGCCCAGGTGGAGTCCCCATCCCTGGAGGGATTTCAGAGCTGTGGAGATGTGGTGCTGAGTGCCATGGTTTGGTGGTGGCCTGGCAGTGCTGGGTTAAGGTTGGCCTGGATGATCTCAGAGGTCTCCTCCAACCAAGCTGAGTCCATGCCCCTATCACAGCCAGTTTTAGACATCCAAGGAGGCTTTGTCAAGAGGTCTCCTGGACAGGAGAGAAGAGACTTTTTGGATTGCTCTTCCACCCTCTTGCCTCACAAACCAACACACATGTCCAGGCAGAAGGGCTGCCAGGCCCCAATGCCAGCTTGGAGAACTGAAGTTGGCCCTGGGAAGTTGTAGCGTGTCCAGCGCAGGCGCAGTGGTCTCCCTGCCCCCTCCCTCGGCCTGGCCTCCCTCCCGCAGCACTGCGGCAGCGCAGGCAGCAGAGCGATGGAGGCGGCGCGGATCAATAGGAGTATTGAGCACTCTTCAAGGTACGCTGACTTGGGCGGATTCAGTCCTCACCTCTTGCCTGCACCTCCAGCTACCTCCTCTCCCCCAGGCACCATCACCCCCAAACCAGTCTTGCTTCCCCTTCCCACCATATGTCTGCTCTGGTGGGAACCCAGCCTGCTTCCAAGAGAAAGGTGAGAGCTGAAGGCTTGAGTCACTGCTGGTGCTTTAAGTTGGAGGCAGAGGGGGGAGTTAAGGAGCTCTGGAGGTGTTTCTTCAGAGTGGGTTCATAGAATCACAGAGTCACAGAATAAAGCTGATTGGAAGACACCTCAAAGATCATCCAGTCCAACCCTCAGCCCAGCACTGAGGGGTCAACACTAAACCATGTCTCTAAGTACCAGGTTCACACGGTGATGAACATCCCCAGGGATGGTGACTCCAGCACTGCCCTGGGCAGCCTGTTGCAATGTTTGAGAACCCTTTCAGTGGAGAAATATTTCCTGAGTTCCATCCTGAACTTCCCCTGGTGCAGCTTGGAGCCATCTCCTCTTCTCCTGTCACTTGTCGTCAAGGAGCAGAGGCTGCCCCCTCCTTGCTCCAACTTCAGGGAGCTGTAAAGAGCAATGAGGTCTCTTTCAGCCTCCTCTTCTCCAGATGACCCCCAGCATCCTCAGATGATCCTTGCTGCCCATGTGCTCTTGGGGACCACCTTGCTCAGGGACCAATCACCTTGATCTGAGGCCTCACTCTAGGACAACTCATGGGATTTAGAGACTCAGAGAGGTGCATCCAAGCTGTGAGATTCCCAAGGATGAATTACAGAATGGCAGGGTCTGGAAGGGACCTCTGGGCATCACTGAGTCCAACCCCACTGCAGAGCAGGGTCACCTAAAGAGGGCTGCACAGGAGCATGTCCAGGTTGCCCTTGAATATCTCCAGAGATGAAGACTCCACAAACTCTCTGGGCAGCCTGCTGCAGGCTGTGCCATCCTCACAGCACAGCAGCTCCTCCTCATCTTTAGATGGAACTTCCTATGGTCAAATTTGTGCCTATTGCCTCTTGTCCTGTCACTGGGGACCACTATGAAGATTCTGGTCCCATCTTGCTGCCACCCTCCTCTTGGATATTCAGATGAACATGGAGGAGCTGGAGCCATCCTGATGGTGGGAAAAGGAGGGCTGAGGACAACCATCTGCAGCTCATGGGGCTTAACTGCAGAGGCAATGCTCCAGCAGCTCATCCTATCCTTATGCCGTAAGGGCAGGATGAGCAAGGACCTGTGCTGCACATGGTGGCATTTAAGGTGATCCATCTGGAAGTGACCTCTGAAGGTCTTCAGCCCTGGCTGAGTGTTCTTGGAGTGCAGCTTCCACAAGGAAGCCGTGGGATAGGTCTCCAGGCTCAGCCTGGCTGGCTGAAGGTTGGATCAGCATCACCTGTGGTGAATCATCCAGTCCAACCCCACCCTGCACTCAGCAGGGACATCAATTAGAATAGGTTGCCAAGAGCCCTTTTGAGCCTCACTTGGAATATCTCCAGGGATGGGTCCCCAACCACCTCCTTGGGCAACCTGTTCCAGTGTTCCACCACCCTCACAGTATGAAAGAAAAGACTTTTTGCCTCCAGCATCCCACAGCTCCCAGACAGCCCAGGAGGGGAGGCACTAGGACAGAGAGCCCAGAGAAGATGATAAGGTTCCTGGGAAGATGACACAGAAACTAAACAGAACTCCAAGTGAAGAGCTGCTGCTTTAAACATGCCCCAGCTCCTTCACTGCCAAGGCTTGGGCAGATCTTGCACCTCAGAAGGTAAAAATAGCACATTTAATGAGGCTGGGAAGAAAGTCAATTGTGCTTTGTTGGAATTGCAGAGACCTCATTTCCACCTTCCCCAGGAAAATGCTTCTGAGCTAGAGCAGAAGTGAAAGCCCCACACGTGGAGCTGTAAAATATACTTTGAGCACGGCCTCCTTCTGTGGTGGGGGACAAAGGGGAAGGGGATGCCAGGACAGACTCTCTGGGCATGCCCAGGTGGGTGACAGAAGCTGTTGGTCCACTGGTGAGGCCATGTCTTGAGTTCTGGGTTCAGCTTTGTCCCCTCACCTCAAGAAGGACATTGAGGGGCTGGAGCAGGGCCAGAGAAGGGCAACAGAGCTGGGACAGGGTCTGGAGAACAGGGCTGGGGAGGAGCAGCTGAGGGAACCGGGGGTGAGTAGTGTGGAGAAGGCTGAGGGGAGACCTTCTGGGCCTCTACAGCTCCCTGAGAGGAGGCTGCAGTGAGGTGGGCATTGGCTTCTTCTTCCAAGGAACAAGTGATAGGACAAGAAGAAACAGCCTCAAGTTGCACCAGGAGAGGGTTAGGATGGACATCAGAAGAAACTTCTTCACTGAAAGGGTTCTCAAAGATGGGAACAGGCTGCCCAGGGAGGCTCAATCCCCATATCTGGAGGCGTTTAAAAGCCACGGAGATGTGGTGCAGAGGGACATTGTTCAGCACCAGCCTCGGCAGAGTTAGGGAGTGGTTGGGCCTGGATTAGCTGAAAGATCTTTTCCAATGAAAATAATTCTAAACTCAGCAGAAATCAAACAGTTTTGATCTGTGCTGCTCTCACACAGCTCTGGTTTTCAGGGCCTGGTCACCTGGAAAGAAAACCAACTGCATTTTAACCCTGCTGAATTTCTGATGGAGATTTGCCACCTAAACAGAACTCTGCTGCAAATCTGAGGGCTTTGGGTAAGAACAGTGGAGGGGATGCAGAGTGGCCAAGGCTGCCTCCCCGTGCTGCTCCAGGAGGTGCAAATGCTTTTGGAGGGGAAGGAGGGGAAGGCAGAGGAAGGGGCAGGGAGGTCAGAGCTAATCTGCACCGGAGGTGCTCAACTTCCCAAGGCCAACTTCGTGCTCTCCAGCTGGCCCCAAGGCTTCACAGTCCTTCTGTGGGAGGGAAATTGAGCTCTGGTCTCGTGTGTTGGCTCAAGAGGTGTTTGTGAGACAGAAGGGTGGAACAGCAGTCCAGAAGTCTCCTCTCTCCTGTCCAGTAGCCCTCTTGCCAAAGCCCCCTTAGATGCCTGATACTGTCATGGAATCATGGAATCCTTTGTGTGGGAAGAGACCTTTGAGATCATCCAGGCCAACCTTAACCCAGCACTGCCAGGCCACTATCAAATCAGGGTCCTCAGCACCACATCTCCATGGCTTTGAAATCCCTCCAGGGATGGGGACTCCACCTGGGCAGCCTGTTCCAGGCCTTGACAACCCTTTTGGGGAAGAAATTGTTCCTTATACCCAACCTAAACCTCTCCTGGTGCAACTTGAGGCTGTTTTGTCTTTTCCTATCCTTTGATTTTTCCTTGTGGCCAAGAGGGCCAATGGTATCCTGGGGTGCATCAAGAAACGTGTGTCCACCAGGGCTAGGGAGGTTCTTCTCCCCCTCTGCTCTGCTCTGCTCTGGTGAGACCACATCTGGAATACTGTGTCCAGTTTTGGACTCCTCAGTTCAAGAGAGACAGGGACCTGCTGGAGAGAGTCCAGTGGAGAGCCTTGAGGATGACTGTGGGACTTGAGCATCTCCCCTGTGAAGACAGACTGAGAGCCCTGAGGCTGTTTAGTCTGAAGAGAAGGCTGAGAGGGACCTGAGCAACGTCTGTAACTATCTGAGGGGTGGGGGGCAAGTGGAGGGGGTCTGGCTCCTCTTCGTGGTGCACAGTAATGAGACAAGGAGCAATGGATACAAACTGGAACACAGAAGGTTCCACCTCAACCTGAGAAGAAACTTCTTTGGTGTGAGGGTGCTGGAGGCCTGGAGCAGGCTGCCTAGGGGGGTTGAGTCTCCTTCTCTGGAGACTTTCCAAACCTACCTGGATGCATTCCTGTGCAGACCACCCTGGCTAATTCTGCTTTGGGCAGTGGGCTTCAGGCTCGATGATCTCTGGAGGTCCCTTCCAGCCTGTGACAGTCCGTGATTAGGGGATGGGCAGTGGAGAGGGAGGAAATGTCTTTGCTGACTTGAACCCGGGGGAAGGCTGTGTCCTGGCCCCTGGCCCTGCGCCTCTCCAGGAGGACGGTGCCGGTAGATTTCCGAGGTCGGAGAGCGGTGGGGAGGGTGCGGGGATGCTCCCTGCTGCCGCTTCGCTTCACTTAGCAGCGCCGGGCCGGCGCAGCGCCCGATAGGCACATTCGTCACGCTCCTCGTTAGGGGAAATCCATTCAAAAATCTCTAGTTTTTG
Source organism: Tricholaema leucomelas (assembly GCA_013400475.1). NCBI lineage: Eukaryota > Metazoa > Chordata > Aves > Piciformes > Lybiidae > Tricholaema lacrymosa > Tricholaema leucomelas. The sequence continues at coordinate 150,322 of WAAF01018308.1, forward strand.
TTTGAAAGTCTAACAGAGCTGGGTGGTGATTTGCACGTTAAATAACGATCACAGGCTCTGCAGTACAAGGTGTGCCAGGGGCCCTCCTGGCCCCACTGCCAGCGCCGGCAGCCGGCAGCCAGCAGCCCCTGGCTGCTCGCTTCATGCAGAGCAGGGTCCGGGTAGCACAGAAGCACAGAATGGCAGCGGCTGGAAGGGGTCTCTGGAGATCACCGAATCCAACCCCACTGCCAAATCAGGGTCACCCTCAGAGATGGAGACTCCACAACCTCTCTGGGCAGCCTGCTGCAGGGCTCTGCCACCCTCACAGCACAGCAGCTCCTCCTCATCTTTAGATGGAACTTCCTATGGTCAAATTTGTGCCCATTGCCTCTTGTCCTGTCACTGGGGACCACTGACAAGAGTCTGGCCCCATCCTTAGATATTTGTAAGCACTGATCAGATTCTGCTCAGCCTCCTCCTCTTCAGCTCTCTCAGCCTGCCCCCACGTCAATTGCAGTCCCCTCAGCATCTCAGTGGCCTTATGCTGGACTCCCTCCAGTAGTTCTTGGTCCTTCTTGAGCTGGGGTGCCCAGAACTGGGCAACAGGACTCCAGGGGAGGCCTCACCAGTACAGAGCAGAGGGGGATGAGACATTGCTCTGCGCTTCAGAAGCTCAATTCCCCTGCCATTATTTCAGCCATTTTTAATGTGTAACAGCAGAGTTTGAAGGCAAACATTTTATGTGGAAGCGCCAACATCAAGCCCACCATCAGCTCATCATCAGCTGTTAAGCAGAGATGATGACACAACCTCCATCTCTGCCTGCAGAGAGGATTTGCTAAAGCAGCATCTCAAACCCCCGAGCACAATGCGACACTTCCCAGGGCTCATTGAGAATGATGCAAGATGAAAGGAGCTCAACCTCCGAGGTTTCTCAACCTGCTGCCTACCACCTCTCACCTCCTCTGCCCATCCCTGCACTCTGCTCCTACCGGTTCCCATCTCCTGACCCCAAACCATGACTCAGGGATCACCACTGTGCACCCTAGAGAAGCTGACCTGGCTCTGTCAGCTGGAGTCCATGGAAAAGGCTCTCCTGAGGAATGGATTATCCAGTGGGAGCTGCCAGGGTGCTCCAGGGGCAGTGTCCAGGGGTCAGCTTGGGGAATTGTCTCACTCAGAGCATAGACTCATAAAATCACAGAATGGGTTGGCTTGGAAGCAACCTTCAAGAGCTTCCAGTTCCAGTCTCCCTGCCATGGGCAGGGACACCTCCCACCAGCACAGGCTGCTCAAGGCCTCATCCAGCCTGGCCTTGAACACCTCCAGGGATGGGACATCACCCACCCAGCCACAATCTCTGCATCTGGTTGGGAGCTTGCAGTGCCCAAATAAACACACAACAGCTGAGCTCTGCTGTGTGGCTTGTAGGTTGCAGCTGCAGCCCAGCAAAAGCCTGTGCAGGAGCTGGAAGCTTTGCTGGAGCTGGAGCAGCAGAACACCTGGGGACACCCACCTTGTGATACCAGGGCTGCAGGAGTGAGACATCAACCTGCTTTTCAGCAGAGCTGGACCCCCTCTCCTCAAGCTGCTCTGGAGCCTGTCTTGCACCTTTCCCTCCTCCTTCTGTATCCTGGAGCTGCTCTCCAGCGTTTCTCCTGCATATCAACTTGTGATGCACAGTCTCAGCCCACTGAGCAGGGCTGCCTCCATTTGCTCCAACCTCCCAGGCAGAGCAGATCTCCTCCTTCTCTCATGCACCCATCAAGTCTTGTCCAACTCCACCCACCCCTGACAGCTGCCATCTCCTCTTTTCACCTGGATGGTATCCAGAGGATGTGCAGGCAGGGACGGGAAGGGAAAGGGAGGGACAGGAGGACACAGGATGCAAGGGGAGGGCAGGAGATGTGTGGGGAGGGCACGCTTGAGGCCCAGCTAAACCCACCCAAACAACAAGCAAAGAAAGAGATGCAAGGATGGAAAATTCCCCTTCATAATTAATAAATGAAGAATATTGTTGTTAATCGATGCAGCTGTGAAGAGAGTATCGATCCCAGCCCCGTGCTATTTTTTGTGCGGCTTAGATTTTTACACCTCATTTAGAGGCAGGGCTCTCTGGGGACCTCTTAACACCAAAAGATATTTGCAAGAGTCCAAAGTGAAGGGAAGGGAAGGGAGGGGGGGTGGAATTAAAAAAATAAATAAATAAAGAGAGGAAAAAGATTAATTATGATCCAAGCTGGAGAGTTATGTCTGTGTCCCGTGGCAGCCAACTGCGGCACTGATTTGAATATTTGATTAATAGCAAATTACAGCAGCAGTTGATAACTTATCTGGCTCTGGTTATTTAGTAAACAAGTGGGAGCCATTAGAAACATTTTTAATATTAATTCCAGGAAATTATGGTTATGAAGGCAGGAGCTAACCCTTTGTGTGCTGTGCCAGGAGGATGCTCTGCTTTGCTTGCCTCGGCCCGGCCCTGGGTAATTTTTTGTCTTGCTATAGAAGCAGAGAGTGGTTTGGGTTGGGAAAAGTCTCTAAGGTCAAGTCCAAGCATCAGCTCAACCCCACCATAGGCACCAAACCACAGCCCCACGTGCCATGGTCACACCGCTCTGGAACACCTCCAGGGACCTCCATGGGCAGCCTCTGCCAATCCCTGACCACTCTGCCAGCAAAGAAATTTTTCCTCAGCTCCAACCTGGACTTCCCCTGGAACAATTCCAGGACATTTCCTCTCCTCCTGTCCCCTGATCCTAGGGAGCAGAGCCCAACCCTCACCTCAATGCAGCCTCCTCTCAGGGAGCTGCAGAGAGCAATGACATCTTCCTCAGCCTCCTCTTCTCCACACTACTAACTCACAGCTCTCTTAGCTGCTCCTCCCCAGCCCTGTTCTCCAGACCATTTCCCTGCTTTGTTGCCCTTCTCTGGACCTGCTCTAGCCCCTCAATGCCTCTCTTGGAGTCAGGGGCCCAAAACTGAACCCAGGATTCAAAGTGTGGCCTCAACAGTGCTGAGTACCAGGGCATGATCACTTCCCTACTCCTCTTGGCCACACTGTTCCATGCCTTAATTTTCCTTACTCAATCAAAGAATATCCTTTTGGGGACAACCTGTCAGGGGTAGGATATCCTGGTGGATCCAGTCCAACCACTCACCTGAAGCTCACGATCCTACCACTGCTGCCAAGCCACTGCCACTAAACCATATCCTTCAGCACCACACCCACACAGTTTTGAAACCCCTCCAGGGATGGGGACTCCACCACCGCCCTGGCAGCCTGGGACAGTGCCTGAGAACCCTTTCTGGGAGGATATTTTTCCTATTATCCAACCTGTATCTCCCCTGACACAACTTGAGGCTGCCTCCTCCTGTCCTGTCACTTGTTGCATGTGAGAAGAGACCAACCCTAACCTGATTTCAGCCTCCCTTGGGAGAATTGTAGAGGGTGATGAGGTCTTGCCTCGGCCTCCTTTGTAGAAGACTAAGCATCAGCCTCAACAAGAAGTCAATAAATCCTGAGTTCAAAGTGGCACCGATTAAAGTACTGAGGAAGGAGCCTTTGTTAGCTGCAGACCTTTAGGGAACCACCAAGGAGGTGACTGGGAACGAGCTCAGGGGGCTGCTGGGGGAGGTCCTGCAGGACTTCAGCCCAAGAGTGGGTTTGCTCCTGGAGGGTTTTTATGCTGGCTCTTGGTTGGTGGCTGTGGGTGCTGCAGAGCAGCGAGCTGCCTGTTGTCCTGCCGGGCTGCACGTGGCAGGGAGATGGCTGCAGCCCTTGGAGCACCTGAAGTGTTAAGAGGAGATCAAAGAGCTGCTGAGAGCTGCAGCGTTCTGGCAAACCTGCAGCTGCTTCCCTGGCAAAAAAAACACATCAAAGGCAGTGAGAGGTCCCTGGGAGAAGGTGAGATGCTTAAGAACAAGAAGATGCAGAGCAGCTCATGCTGGCTCCTCCAGCAAATCATTTGGAGTGGCTGTGCCATCAGGACATGGTTGGAGAGTGAACACTGGCACAATCATTGAATCCCAGACTGGTTTGGGTTGGGAATGACCTTTCAAGGTCATCCAGTCCAACTGCCCTGCAGCCAGCAGGGACATTCTTAACCAGAGCAGGTTGCTCAGAGCCCCAAACAACCTGACCTGAAATGGTGCCAGGCACGGGGCAGCTCCCACCTCTCTGGGCAACCTGGTCCAGTGCTTCAATGAGGTCACTCATGGAGCTCTCAGGATGGGAAAAGAAGCCATGAGGCCTCCAGCACTTCAGTCAGCAACTCCTCCTACTGCAAGCTTTAGGAGAGGGTTGGGGAAAGGAGAAAACCATCCGAAAATAGGAGGAGAGCCTCTGCTGAGCAGGATGGTGCCAAGTACTGCCCTGTGTGGGTCCTGTCAGTGCCACCTACCTAGGGAGTTTGGGGGCTGTGGGATGTTCAAGGCAGGTTTGTGGATTTGGGTAAAATTTCAGCCAGGAAGGGAGGGAGAAATGTATGAGAGGGGAAAAAATAAAGAAAGAAAATGCCAAATGTTCAACACTGCACTGGCACTGAACACCCTCAAAATAAACACAGGCAGGGAGGTCCCCAAAAAGAGAGGCTGAGCCTGCCTGAGGTGTAGCAGACCTCAGCAGATGGTCAGGATGTAAATAAGGAATGGACTGGAATGTCTCAGAAGGAGGGGTGGGATTTTTCCAGGCAAGGAAGAGGAAAAAGCAGCAGCCCCCCAGCATGGGGCTGTGGGGTAGCCACCTCTGTCCTGTGGTGTTTGCTGGGTGTGAGATGGCAAAGGGTACTCTGGCTCCAAAAAATCCCAAGGAGATGGAGAAAATAGGAAAGGATTTGGGAATGCGTGAGGACAGCCATGGTGGGTGGAAGAGGATGGGTTGGAGCCAGGCTGAGGTTGGTCTCTTCTCACATGCAACAAGTGACAGGACAGGACGAGGCAGCCTCAAGCTGTGCCAGGGGAGATTCAGGTTGGATAACAGGAAAAATGTCCTCCCAGAAAGGGTTCTCAGGCACTGTCCCAGGCTGCCAGGGTAGTGGTGGAGTCCCCATCCCTGGAGGGGTTTCAAAGCTGTGTGGATGTGGTGCTGAAGGATATGGTTTAGTGGCAGTGGCTTGGCAGCAGTGGTAGGATCATGAGCTCCAGGTGAGAGGTTGGACTGGATGAGCTCAGAGGTCTCTTCCAATCTCAGCAATTCTATGACTCGATGACAAGATCCACCAGGATCTACCCCTGATAGAATGCCCCCAGAATCAGTCTCTGCTCCTTCCCCACCAGCCCTGCTTTGAGGACAGAGGAGGACAAATTCTGAGCTTGAGGAGGGCAGATTGAGACAGGAGATGAGGAAGAAATTATTGAGAGTAAGGGTGGCAAGACACTGGCACAGGTTGTCCAGGGAGGTTGTGGTGCACAGAAGCATGGAATGTGATCTTCTGTGCTTCTGTGATCCACAGCCTCCTTGGAGGTGTTCAAGGCCAGGCTGGATGGGACCTTGAGCACCCTGTGCTGATGGGAGGTGTCCCTGCCCATGGCAGGGAGTTGGACTTGGATGATCTGGAAGGTCCCTTTTGACCCAATCCATTCTGAGACTCTATGACAGATCTGTCACCTCCAGCTGTAGGAGACTAGGGACAAGGTGGAACTGGGATGAGCTGTCAAAGCTGGCCTGAGGAACCAGGCTGCAGTCCCTCCTCCACTCTTCAGCAGGGCTCATGCATCCATCTCCTCCTTCGCCCCTGATAGGCCCTGGTGCTGCAGATCCATGCAGATCAATGCAAAATTAATTAGAGTAATCAACTCAGCTGTACCACAGAGATCATACAGGCAGGGTTTTAGGTGACTAATTGGTGGAAGCTGACAGGCAGTGTCCCTGGTGTCTTAGAGGTATTAACACTTTTTTCTCTGTAGATTAATTACCTTTTTCCACCTTTCACTTGATGGCTCTCTCCGTGCTGCGCTGGTTGTGGGGGAGGCAGTGGCGGAGGCCAGACCTGAGGAGCATCCTGTGGAGTGTGGTGTCCTGATTCAGGAGGCAGGAGCCCAGTCTGGTTGTGGGTGACAGCTTTAGCACGAGCAGCTTGATTTGGGGAGACTGTGCCACGGCAAAGTGCCCCTCATAGATTCATGGAATGGTTTGGATTGGAAGGGACCCAAGATCATCCAGTGCCAACACCCTGCCAGGGGCAGTGACACCTCCCACCAGCCCAAGTTACCCAAGACCTCATCCAACACGGCCTTGAACACCTCCAGGAAGGTTTTGGATCATTCTGTGATTCTGTGATCCACAACCTCCCTGGGCAATCTGTGCCAGGGCCTCTCCACCCTCACTCTCAACAATTTCTTCCTCATCTCCATTCTTAATCTGCTCTCCTCAAGCTTAAATCCATTCCTTCTTGTCCTGTCACTCCCAGTTCTTGTCAAAAGTTCCTCTCCAGCTCTCCTGTAACCCCCTTCAGGTACTGGCACTCATCCAGAAGTGCAGAACAGAGCTGTACCATGCTCTTCCCAGCTGATCTATGCCTCCTGCAATGCGGCATCCTCCCCCTTCTCTCTGGGATCCAGGTTTAACACCACTGCTCTTACCTAGGAGAAGAGAATGACTCTACTTTGCTCCATCCTCCTTCCTTCGTTCAGGTAGCAGTAGAGGGCAGGAAGGTCTCCATCTTAATACCACCATCATTTGGCAAAGGCCATGAATCTGAGGTTGTTTCAAGATCTGCAAGAAGGTCAGAAGATGGATTTGTTCTGCAGATACCCACATGGAGTCTCTGTGAGAGACCTAACGAGATACCTGTGCTGCTGGCATCCAGGCTGGGAGCAGGCCAGATGCTCTTAATCACCAGGGCAATTAATCACCACTGGTTATCTAGTGCTAGAGAAGGGCTCTTCATCACTTGGCCTCTAAGTCACCACTGGGCACCTTCCTCCTGAGCATGCCCTGGCTTGGACAGAAACTGTGGCTTAAGAGAGAGATGGAGATGCAATGGCCCCCTGTGATGGGCCTGGTGGCCTCCATAGCACTGAGCCTGGGAAGCAATGGGAAAACTCTCCTTGGCTTCATGATGGGTCAAACTACATCTGAGTAAACAACAATGTGTGCTGCCTTAGTGAAAGATGCAAAAGGCATCAGATAGATGTGGAGGAAGGTGCAGAGTCTTCCTCCTGGTCCAGGACTGTCTGGACTGAAAATCCAATGAATGTCGTCTTCCTGGAAGTGTTCAAGGCCAGGTTGGATGAGGCCTTAAGCAACCTGATCTAATGGCAGATGTCCCTGCCCATGGCAGGGAGTTGGAGCTGAATGATATTGAAGGTCTCTTCCAAGACAACCCATTCTGTATGAACTGAGCCCCTGGGCAGCACTTCTCATCTCAAATCATGGGAGTGGTGGCAAAGGAGACCTCCACCAGGTCTCCTAAGACTAAGGTCTTGGGCTTTGGCTGCCCAAAGGTGAGTTGTTAAATCCAGCCTGGTCACTAGCATTAATGGCCAGCAGAGAAGGATTGGCATCCTCAGAGAGCCATTTGTCCCCTCTGACGGCTGATGTCCGATAGCCAGGATGAATTGTCCTCCTGAGGGGGCCACATCTTCCCACCCAGCTGCCCTGACCACCTCTCTCTCATCCAGCTCAGGTGATGGGAGATGGATCCTGCCATCATTGATCAAGGTCTCAATCTCAGAGGCAGGTTTTATTGGCAGAGAAAACAGAGGAGACTGGGAAGTGCAAGTCAGGGACGCAAAAGCATCCCAGCCCAGGAAGTCCAGCTGGCCATGGCAAGCTCAGCTCCAGGGAACCTTTGGAATGAGCAGGTCCAGTGGAGATGCCAGAAGTTGTTGCAGTTTCAGGAGTATCCTGAGCAGGAGGTTGCTTCAAGTGCTTGCTCCAAGCATCTCATCAGCAGGGACAGATAAACACTGCAGGTGAGCTGTGGAGATGGTGGCCAGTTAGCGACTTTGGGGCAGAGCTGACACTCAACTCCAAGTCTCAGCAGCACCAAACTTGCATCAAACCCACCCAGTCCTGCTTTTCGTCTGCTCCTCTGAAAATAAAGCAGTCAGCTCTGTGCCCTGTACCTTTCCTGCAAGGGAAAAGACAACTTGTCCAGGAACAGAGCCTTTCCTTCTGTACAGGGTAGGATCATGGATCATGGAATCATTTGGGTTGGAAGAGAACTTTCAGATCATCAAGTCCATCTGCTAACCCAGAACTGCCACGGCACCATCTCAGCACCACGTTCTGGTGGCACTGGGTGAGTCACAACATCCCAACATGCTCAACACCTTCCCAAGGCACCGAGCCTGAAGCATACCCCAAGGAGGGCAGTGAAGCTGGTGAAAGGTCTAGTGCGCAGGCTCTGTGAGGAGCAGCTGAGGGACCTGGGCTTTAGTCTGGAGAAGAGGAGGCTTTGAGGAGGTCTCATTGCTCTTTATAGCTGCCTGACAGGAGGTTGGACCCAGATGGGGGTTGGGCTTTTCTCCCAAGGAACAAGCAACAGGACAAGAGGAAATGGCCTCAAGTTGCCCCAGGGGAGGTTTAGGTTGGACATGAGGAACAATTTCTTTTTCCCAAAAGGGTTGTTCAGGCCTGGTCCAGGCTGCCCAGGCAGTGGTGAAGTCCCCAGCCCTGGAGGCATTGAAAAGCTGTGGAGATGTGGTGATGAGGGATGTGGTTTAGCAGTGGACTTGGTAGTGTTGGGTTAATGATTGGACTGAATGGTCTTAGAAGTCTTCTTCAACCAAAACGATTCCTTGATTCGATGACCCACACCGTACACAAGCTCCAGTGCAGAGAGGAGGGAAGAGTCACTGCTGGCTGTTGCCACTAAGGCTGCTTCGAGTGAGGCCACCATGCCAGCACCTCCCCAGGAGGCAGAGGGCTGAGGGAGGGGAGGATTATTCACTCCTCAGCTCCTAACACCGCAGCCACCTCTTCAGAGGCTTTCATCCCTGAAAGCTTCCTCGGGGAAGAAAGGGACTGGGCTGACCCCCCCCCAGCACCCTGAGTGCTTTCTGCTCTTAACAAAGCCGCAGCGAGGTGGGCAAGTGGAGCAGACGGGAGCGGAGGGGAGCGGAGGGGAACGGAGGGGAGCAGACGGGAGCCAAAGGGGATCGAAGCCGAGCAGACAGGAGCGGCCGGGAGCGGCCGGAGCGGAGCGGTCGCCTCCGAGCAGTCCCCGCTGCAGCACCGGGCACGACCCCTCCCGCGGTTGGGTTATCAGGATTTGGCCAAGCTTCCAAATAAATCTTCCCCTCTTTCCTTTTATCGGGGCCTTTCAAGCCGTATCCCCCAGGCCCTGGAGAGGGTAATGACGGCGCAGTGCACGGCTTGCAGCTGCCTGAATTATTCATCGGGAATAATATTTGTTGCCCTTTTCCTCTCGTGGTGAATCAATGGCGATTTATGGCAGAAGGGCTCCATTATTGGGGGACCATTTGCAGCCGCTGGAAAAACTGAGGGATTATAGAATCGTAGAAGGGTAGGAATGTGGAAGTGACCCCTGGAGATCATCCAGTCCGACACCCTGCTCAAGCAGGACACCCTGGGCTTGCCCAGGAGCACAAATGGCATGGGGGGGTTGGAAGCTCTACACAGGAGACTCCACAACCTCCCTGGGCAGCCTGCTCCAGGCCTCCAGCACCCACACAACAAACAGCTCTCTCCTCCTGCTCAGGTGGAATCTCCTGGGGGCCAGTTTGTGCCCACTGCCCCTTAGCCTGTCCTAGAGGGAGCTTTGTCACAGAGCTAAGCCCTGCCTCAGGCTGGCAATCACAACTTCCTAAATCACCTGGTGAGATGAAGACATCTCAGACAACATTGAGTTCTGCCAGCCAACCTCTGAGCATGTTTCCATAGATGCCCCCATGCATGGTGCACTCCCCACAGTTACTCAGGTGTTGCTGGGAAGGATGGAAGTCATCTCACACAGAACATCCTCCCTTTCTGGTTCTGTGCCACCCCCCTGGCAAAGCCAGGCTTAACTCAGGCCAACAATGAGTGAAATTCCTTCAGCTGTGTCTAGGGTGAGGATTTCTGTGCCCTGGAGCCCAGTGAGAGGGTTGCCTGGTCCAGCAGGTCAAGGGAGGTTCACAGGATCACAGGATGTTAGGGGTTGTGCTTCCCCTTCAGTGAGACCACATCTTATATCTTGGGTCCAGTTCTGGGGTCCCCAGTTCAGGAGGGATGGGGAACTATTGGAGAGAGACCAGTAGAGGTTACAGCTGTGGTGAAGGGACAGGAAACATCTGTCTGATGAGAGCCCTGGGACTGGTTAGGCTGGAGAAGAGAAGGCTGAGAGGGCATCTGAACAATGCTTACAAATACCTGCAGGATGGGCGTCAAGAAGGGGCCAGGCTCTTTTCAGTGATGGGACAAGGGACAATGCCAACCACATTGAGGTTCTGGGTAAAACTTGGCTTTTTGAGATGAGATTTGGACCTGCATCCCCTCCACCCCAAAAAATCCAGAAGGGCTCCACAAACATCCCTCCTCCAAGCTCCTGCACAGTTCTGGTTCCCTCAGCAGTGGGGCTGAATCCAGGGTCTCATCCTTCATCCATCCAGCACTTCAAAGTGATGAAAAGGAGGTGGTTCTCACTTGTCAAAGTGTCACAGTGTCTCACCACTGATGGCCTGGGGCTGGCTAGTGGGAAGGAGAAGAGCCCTAATGCAGCTTTGACAAGGGCCATCGGTTAAGTGCTCCGTGTGGATATTTCCCCCCTTCTCTATTGTTTATTATTGGAAGTTACAAGTAGCTAAAGACCTCCCCAATTATCTGGGAGCCACTTAAGAGCAATTGAGCACCTGTCACCCACTGAATGGTCCTAATGACAGGAGCAGAGAGAAGCTGATGGTCAGCAGAGGTGGGAACACCAGCAATTGACTGCTCCCAGCTCCCAGAAGGGTGGAAAAAGCCACCCAGAGAGGCAGGAGGAAAAGAGCTACAGGAAGTCTCTCCAGGGATCCCTCATGAGATGGGTGGGAGATGACCACAGTTTGAGGGTGACCCCTTGGTCTGTGGAGCTGTGTAGCTCTCAGCAGCACAGGGAGCACAGGCCAGGTCCTGTGGTTGGCTGCTTGCTCCTGTAAATAGGAAAGAAAAAATTCCAAGGAATCAGTCACTGATTGTCAGCCAGCATAGACAGAACACTGACAGAATCATCAGAGAGTCAGACAATTGAGTTGGAAAAGACCTCTAACAGCATCGAATCCAAGCAGCAGCCCAACCCCACCACGGGCACCAAACCATGGCCTCAGGTGCCATGGCCACACCGCTCTGGAACACCTCCACGGATGGGCACTCCACCACCTGCCTGAATGCCTGACCACTCTGCCAGCAAAGACATTTTTCCTCAGCTCCAACCTAACCCTTGCCTGGCACAATTCCAGGACATTTCCTCTCCTGCTATCCCCTGATCCTGGGGAGAAGATCTCAATTCTCACCTCACTGCAGCCTCCTTGGAGGCTGGAAGGGACCTCCTTGGTTGGAAGGGACGTTCAAGATCATCCAGTTCCAACCCCTTGCCATGGGCAGGGACACCTCCCACTTAGGACAGGTTGCTCGAAGTCTCATCCAGCCTGGTCTTGAACACCTACATGCAGGGGACATACACATCCGTCCTGGGCAACCTATGCCAGTGTCTCCCCACCCTCACTCTCAATAATTTCTTCCTTATCTCTAGTCTTAATCTCCCCTCCTCAAGCTTCAATTCGCTGTCATCCTGTCACAATAAGCCTTTGTCAAAAGTCCCTCTTGTCCTGGGCTGGTCACCCAGAAGGACTGAACCTGGCATATCTGTTTGAAATTACCTGTGCAGGTTGCCCAGGGATGTTGCTCATGTCCCCTCCCTGCAGGTGTTCCAGTCCCTCCTCAGCTCTTAGGTCCCCTCCAGGTACTGGATAATCACATCACCAAAATCATGTCAAAGTCACTCAGGTCTGCCCAACAAAAGCCATTCCCCAGCAAACCAGGCCTGGAAACAGCTTAATCCCTCCAGCTGAGCCTGATGAGCAGTTTCAACCAGGAACCACCTTCCCAGTTTTCCAACCATGTGGAGAACTCTGCCCCTCCACAAACCCATTCTCTCACAGCCATCTCTGGCCTTTTGGAGGGTTCTCAAACATTGCAACAGGCTGCCCAGGGCAGTGCTGGAGTCACCATCCCTGGGGATGTTCATCACCGTGTGAACCTGGTACTTAGAGACATGGTTTAGTGTTGACCCCTCAGTGCTGGGCTGAGGGTTGGACTGGATGATCTTTGAGGTGTCTTCCAATCAGCTTTATTCTGTGACTCTGTGATTCTATGAACCCACTCTGAAGAAACACCTCCAGAGCTCCTTAACTCCCCCCTCTGCCTCCAACTTAAAGCACCAGCAGTGACTCAAGCCTTCAGCTCTCACCTTTCTCTTGGAAGCAGGTTGGGCTCCCACCAGAGCAGACATGTGGTGGGAAGGGGAAGCAAGACTGGTTTGAGGGTGATGGTGGAGCCCCACTTTGTCGCCCAAGCTGGGACACAGGCAGGAGGTGTTTAAAAGCTGTGTGGATGTGGTGCTGAGGGATGTGGTCCAGTGGCAGCAACTTAGCAGCAGTGGTGAGGTGCTTGGAGTTTATGAGCTCAAAGGTTTCTTCCTACCCCAACACTTCCAGGGGTTCTGTGATTCCATATTTGGGGGCTGGGAAGGGCAGCAATGGGGGAGAAGTTTCCAACCTGAAAAAGTTCATCGATGGAAACATAAAATTAAAATAATTTGCATCAATCCTGCTGAGTGGTTGTTAGGTCTAATTGCTATTGACTCCTCACTGTAATTATTAAGGCTCACACAGACCTCAGCTAGCAAAGGAGGTGTGTTTGGAACCCCCATATACAATGTGCCCCTGCTGCTACATAGGGATGGGAGGGAGATGGCAGTGACACTGGTCGCTGTGCTGCAAAGGGCCATGTCAGCCTCTTGGGTGTTGGAAACTGCCTCCAAGAAAGCATCATAAGAGCAAGAGGTGGGGATCTGAGCCATTCTCAGTGGGTAGAAGTGAGGGAGGGATGGCAGAAGGAAGGATGGAGAAGGGAGTGGATGGCAGGAATGGGAAAGGATGAGGAGGTAGCTCCAAAGAAATTGAAAACTAAACACAGCTCAGCACCAACAAAACCTGACGCAATGTCCCCCCACCATGAACGAGACAAGGCAAGTGTGAAACACCTCACATAGAGTCACAGAATGGCTTGAGTTGGAAGGGACCTTACAGATTATCTAGTTCCAAATCTCTGCCATGGGCAGGGACACCTCTCTTTCCGTAACATCGCGCCATCTTCAGATCGCCAGACCCTATCTGCAACACACCTCCCAACAGCACAGACTGCTCAAAGCCTCATCTAGCCTGGCCTTAAACACTTCCAGGGACGAGGCATCTGCAGCTTCTCTGGGCAACCCATTTCAGTGCCTCTCCACCCTAACAGTAAAGAATTTCTCCCTAATGTCCAATCTAAACCTACCCTGCTCTAGTTTCACAGGTGGCACTCAGCTGCAAGGGACCCTCCAAGGGCATCTTGTCCTACCCTCCTGCAGGCAGCAGGGACAGCTCCAGCCAGAGCAGGCTGCACAGGGACACAGCAAGTCTTGATCCCCACAGGCCCTTCTGAGCAGTCCCTCCCCAGCCTGCCTGTAGCCCCCTGCAGATACCTAAATGCAGCTCTAAGTCCTCTCTGGAGCCTTCTCGCTCAAACCATTACCCCTTCTCCTATCATCACAGGCCCTTAGGAACATTCCCTTTGTCCAGTCCCAGCCCCCGTGGATGCTGCCAGTGCTGTGTGCTCGGTGCTGGGCATTTTCCTCCCCTGTTCTGGCAGCCTTTGTTTCGGCTGCCTGCACGGAGCCGAGCAGCAGCGCAGCTGATCAATAGGAACATGGTGTTTGCATGGATCATACATGCGAGGAGCACGTTCACGGATCAATGCCGAGGTCTGGCAGGAGAGGAAAGGAGGGGAAAGAAAATCCAACCCCAGCCCCGGCAGGATGCGCAGTGCCACAGGCTGCAGCGTTGCCATGGCAATGGGCTGCTTCCCTCACCGCTCCTCCACAGGGATGCTGGGGACCCCGCTCAGCACCCAAGGCGAGGTGGCATCCCACCAGGCTCTCCTCACCTTCAGGTGTAATGGGAATCCAGCTGCCCTCAAGGGCATGTAAATGTGGGGTCAACCTCCTCCCCAGCTGGCTGTGCCCGGGGTCTGGATGAGGCCCCTCACATGGTGTGATCTGAGGGTGTCACCACAGTGCAACCAGCACCCCATGAAACCCTCACTTGCTTTGACTCCTTCTCACAGGCCACAGCTAAAAATGTGGCTCCCAACCACCCATGTCCACCTCCCATACCTGCCTCCCTCCTCAGGGCTCAGAGGAATTAATTTGATCATAAAAAAGCAGCATGGTGGAGATTGGAAGGAACCTCTGGAGCTCAGCCAGTCCAACCCCACCTGCTCCATCAGGGCACTCATAGCAGCTTGCTCAGGGGAGTTGGAAGCTATTCACAGGAGACTCCACAACCTCTCTAGGCAGCCTGCTCCAGACCTCCAGCACCATCACACCAACTTTCTCCCCCCTGCTCAAATGGAACCTCCTGGGTGCCAGTTTGTGCCAGTTGTCCCTTAGTCTGTCCCTGGGTGCCACTGAGCAGAGTCTGGCCCCAGCCTCTTGCCCCTCACAGCTCCTTTAGCTCTTGCTGAGCATTGCTCTGATCCCCTCTGGGGCTGCTCTTCTCCAGGCTCTCAGCCCCAGCTCTTCATAAGACAGCTGCTCCAGGCCCCTCAGCATCCTGTCTTTGTAGTGTTCCAGAAATGAAAAGCTCTTGAGAAAAGTGGGCACAAACCTGGACAGAGTTAGAGGTTCTCCAGCCAAGGATGGGCACCCCTTGTTTTTTCTCCATGCAAGGAAAGATGTCTTGAACAACATGTCCCATCCAAGCCCCCTTAAGCCATCCCTTGGAGGCCTGCCCAGGCCATGAGCTCCTGGGGTTTTCTGGCTGGGCTGCACTGGTGGCTGGATGTGCAGGAAGCCTGGAGGTGACTCTGCAGCAGAAGTAGCCAACACTTCCCAGCCAGTGAAGTGACCTGAGTATGGTCACTAAGACCTTATGAGCAATGCAGCTGCTGTGGAGCTGGGTGAGACACTGCTGCAGATGTCCTTGCAGAAAGCAGCTGATGAAGGAGAACCACACAGCTGGCTCTGGACCTCCTTTGGATTTGGGCGGGGGCTGCAAGATGGCTTTTCATACAAGGAGTCAAAATGATCATGGTCACAACCATGGCCAGCCCATGCTTGAAGCAGTTATGTCCCTCCTGCATCAAGGAAGGGGCACAGGGTGGTGTGAGATGGACAGGGAGAGGCTGAAGAGGTAATGTGGTAGAACATGAGATCACAGCTGGAACAGACATTGCCTGGATGTGGTCCTGAGCAATCTGCTCTGAGTGAACCTGCTTTGGACTAGATGATGAGGAGAGACCTTCTGGCTCTCTACAACTATCTGAAAGTATGTTGGAGCCAGGTTGGGGTTGGTCTCTTCTCCCAAGGAACAAGCAACAGGACAAGAGAAAATGACCTCAAGGTGCACAGGGGAGGTCAAGTTTGATATTAGAAGAAACACCTCTACTGAAAGGGTTCTAAAACACTGCATCAGGCTCCCCAGGGAGGACAGGTGGTTAAATATCCATTCGTGGAATGGTTCAGAAGATTCATAAATCTGGTGCTAAGGGACATCAGACTTGGAAGAGTTAGAGGACAGCTGGACTAGAGGATCTTAAAGGTCTGTTTCAACCCAAAATGATTCTATGGTCTCCAGAGGTCCCTTTCAATCCCCACCATGCTGTGATTACGTGAAGAGTTTTGGGAGCAGCTCCTGAGCATCACCTTCCCATCCCTGAGGTCAGGCAGCCATCCTCCACAAAGGCAAATCCCACCCTTGGAGCCACCAGAGCTGCCCTGGGTGCTAGCAGCTCACAGGCTGAGCCGGCTCCAAAGTGTCTCTGGCAGGGTTTGCCTCAGCACCAGCTTGGCCCCTGCTGACGTTTCAGACATTGCTTTTCTTAATCAGCCAGGAAGAAAATTTAAAAAGTTGGCTGTGCAGAAATTAGACCTCTTGGCTGCTAGTTTGAGAAGCATCTGTCTCCATCATCTGCAAATTGGCCTTCCA
Source organism: Tricholaema leucomelas (assembly GCA_013400475.1). NCBI lineage: Eukaryota > Metazoa > Chordata > Aves > Piciformes > Lybiidae > Tricholaema lacrymosa > Tricholaema leucomelas. The sequence goes on from WAAF01018308.1 coordinate 166,471, forward strand.
CAGGAGAGTAATAAGATGGTTTAATGCAGCCACAAATGAAACCCCATCATTAACTACTCAAACCAAGAGGGCAGTGAAAGATCAGCCCAGGAAATTCCCCTTGGAATGAGGGATGGGGGAACTGGAGAGAGGCTGCATCCACCTCTTTAGGGTCATAGTTGACAGCTGTATGCACGTGAGCCAACATGTGCCCAGGTGGTCAACAAGGGCACCACCATCCTGGCTTGGATCAGCAATGGTGTGGCCAGCGGGAGCAGGGCAGGGATTGTGCCACCCTGTACTGATTACAGGTGAGGCTGCATCTTGAATCCTGGGCTCAGTTTTGGGCTCCTCACTCCAAGAAGGCCATTGAGAGGCTGGAGCAGGTCAGAGAAGGGCAACAAAGCTGAGGAAGGGTCTGGAGAACAGGGCTGGGGAGGAGCAGCTGAGGTCTCCCTCAGCCTCCTCTGCTCCACACTACTCACTGCCAGCTCTGTCAGCTGCCCCTCCCCAGCCCTGTTCTCCAGACCCTTCCCCAGCTTTGTTGCCCTTCTCTGGACTTGCTCCAGCTTCTCAAGATCCTTCTTGGACACAAACTGAGCCCAGGATTCCAGGTGTGTCCCAACCAATGCCCAGTTCCAATCCCTGCCCTGATTCTCCTGGTGACCATTACTGATCCAAGCTGGAATGCTGGTGGCCTTGTTGGCCACCTGAGCACGCCCTGGTTCATGTTCAGCCAACTGTTGGCAGGCACCTCCAGATCCTTTTCCACCAGGTAGCTTTCTCAGTCACTCCAGCCCAATCCTGGTCTAGGTTGCTCTTGTGACCCAAGGGCAGAACCCAAGATTTGATCTCTGCAAGCCCCTGGGCAGCAATAGAAAAGCCAAACCAAGCAGCAGCTCACCCTGGCCCTGTCACAGGAAAGGAGAAGGTGCAGCTATTGACAGCTGTGCCCTGACTTATGGTGGTCCTGGGGAAACTTTGCGGTGCCTCTGGTCTATAAATCCTCTTTGGGATGGACATCAAACTGTTGGAGTGGGCCCAGAGGAGGCCACAAAGATGATCAGAGGGCTGGGGAAGCTCTGCTGTGGAGACAGGTGGGACACTTGGGGCTGTGCAGCCTGGAGAAGAGAAGGCTCAAAGGAGACCTCAGAGCTGCCTTCCAGTACCTGAAGAGGCTTCAGGAGAGCTGGGGAGGGACTTTGGACAAGGGCTGGGAGTGGCAGGATGAAGGACAATGGCTGTGAGAGGGGAGAGGGAGAGTGGAGAGGAGGTAGAACTTGTTGAGAGTGAGGGTGGGGAGAGACTGGCACAGGCTGCCCAGGGAGGCTGTGGCTGCCTCCTGCCTGGAGGGGTTCAAAGCCAGACTGGATGAGGCCTTGAGCAGCCTGTGCTGGTGGGAGGTGTCCCTGCCAGGGACTTGGAACTGGATGATCTTGATGGTCTCTTCCAACCTAAACCATTCTGTGAATCTTTAAGGTCCATCCCAACCCAGCCCATGCTATGAACCATCACCACAATATAGGGGGAAAAAGGGGAATTTTGGTCTCACAGTCACCACCACACTCTCAGGACAAACACGGGACCAAGAGAGACATTACCTCTTTGAAAAAGGTCAGCCCAGAGGTTATGCAGCATCTGAGCCCTGGGGACATCGTGGACTGCTTCTATCCACAGGACTGCCATTTGCCCTTAAAGAGTAATCCCTTAAAGATGACTTTAGAACCAGGGCAGGGAAGGAGATGGAGGGAGTGTGAGAGCCTGCATGCTGGAGGAGTAAGTTCTTTGTTGCCTAGAGCTTGTTAAATCCATACATTGAAGAGAAGAATAAATAAAAAATCAAATCTCTACTTCTGAAAAGCATTTCTGTGGGGAGCTGCTTCCCTGAATCTTCCAGAGCCAGCCTCTGTCAATAAATCAATAGCTGATGCAGGTCGGCTGCAATCGGCTGCAGGAGAGCAAGCCTGTGATGGATGGACAGGAGAGAGGCGAATCTAAGAGATAGGGCAGAGGTGATGCTCACCTTGAGCTGTATTGTTCACCACTGACAGACAAGGTAGTGTGGAGGCATTAAGCGAAGTGCCAACAGCAGAAGAATCCTAGAATGGTTCAGGCTGGAAGGGATCTCAGAGCTCATCTCCTCGAACCTCCTTGCCATGGGCAGGGACACCTCTCAACTAGACTCAGCCGCCCAAGGTCTCATCCAGCCTGGCCTTGAACACCCCCAGACAGGAGACAGCCACAGCCTCCCTGGGCAGCCTGTGCCAGTGTCTCCCCACCCTCACACTGCAGAACTTCTTCCTCAGCTCCAGTCTAACCCTGCTCTGCCTCAGCTTCAAATCATTCCCCCTTGGCCTGTCTCAGAGACCCTCAGGGAAAGTCTCTCTGCAGCCTTCCTGCAGGATCCCTTCAGGTACTGTCGGGCAGCTCTAAGGCCCTCCCAGCACCTTCTCCTCTTCAGGCTGAACACCCTCAGCTCCCTCTGCCTATGCTCACAGCAGAGCTGCTGCAGCTGTTGCACAAACATCCCTTGTGCATAGCCCACGCCTGGAGAATCTGCATGGAGGCTTCTCTGACTTTTACCCTGCGTCCTGGGGTCTTCCTTGCCATGCAAATAGGTAAACTGAAGTGAGAGGCTATCAGGAAGGGGCAGCTGGAGGATCACAGCCCTTGGGACCGTTTATAAAGGCCTGTGGTGATAGGACAAGGGACAATGGTTTGAAACTAAATCAGGGGAGACTGAGACTGGAAACTAGGAAGAAATGCTTACTATGAGGATGGTGAGACACTGGAATGGGCTGCCCAGAGAAACTGTTGATGCCTCATACCCTGCAAGTGTTTTAAGACCAGGTTGGATGAGGCTTTGAGCAACCTGGGCTAGTGGGATGTGTCCCTGCCCATGGTATGGGGAGCTGGAACTGGATAATATTGAGAGTCCCTTCCAACCTAAACCATTCTGTGAATCTATGAATATGGATCGAGCCAGGTCAGTAATGAGGTGCTCTGATTTCTGCTCTGTTCCTCTCTTAATCATCACTAACATCCCATTTGCCTTTTGGACTGCAGCTGAACATCGAGCTGACATTTGCAGGGAACTGCCCACATTATCTCCAAGAGCTGCTCCCCAGGCGCAGAGAGCTTGTTTGGAGCCCATCATGGTGTGTGGGTAGCTAAGGTTGTTTTCCTCATGTGCATGACTTTGCATTTATCAACAGCATATTTTAGCTGCTCTCTTCTTCCCAGGCCCCTCCTGTGTTTAGATCCTTCTGCAAACTTCCTCACTTGTTCTTTGTGTCAGCCTCCCTGAAAATGTCTCTACTTCCCCACCAAGCCCTGATGCTGTATTTCCTGCTTTTCCCCACAATGATTTAGGTCCATGGCTCCTAGCACTGGGAATCTCACACGGAAGTCCTGCATGAAGATCAGTCTCAGGTCGAAGGAATGAGATCCAGGCACTGCCTGGCCATGGTCCTGCTCCCACCTTCTCCAGAAGCAAATCTGTTCCAGACCATGCACAAGAAGGGGACTGATTGATGAACATGGAAATGAGCAGGAACAGACACTAGAGGAGAATCAGGGATGTTGGGGAAGGTTCTTCACCCAGGGACAAGGCTTCTCAGCACTTGGGTGTAGTCTTCAGGCCCATGTTGCTGTCTTGCATGTGCTCAGCTGGTCAGGCCACACCTTGAGTGCTGTGTCCATTTCTGGGCCCTTCAATTTAAGAAAGATGTTGAGGTGCTTGAACATGCCCAAGGAAGGACAGCAAGGCTGGTGAGGGGTCTGGACCACAGCCCTGTGAGGAGAAACTGAGGGAGCTGGGGGTGTGCAGCCTGGCACAGAGCAGGCTCAGGGCAGAGCTCATTGCTGTCTGCAGCTCCACAAGTTGCAGCCAGCTGGGGCTGGGCTCTGCTGCCAGGCACCTAGGGACAGAACAAGAGGACACAGCCTCAAGCTATGCCACAGTAGGGTCAGGCTGGATATTAGGAAGAAGTTCTTCACAGAAAGAGTGATTGGGAATGGGCTGCCCAGGGAGGTGGTGGAGTGTCTGTGCCTGGAGGTATTTAAAAGCAGCCTGAATGAGACACTTGGTGCCAGGATTTGGTTAATTAGAAGGTGCTGGGTGATAGGTTGGACTCGACAAGCTCGAAGCTCTTTTCCAACCTGGTTAATTCTGTGATTCTGTGATATGTCTGTCCTGAGGTCTATCTGTCTGGTAGTGACTCAGGAATCTGCAAAGTAGGATTTTTCTCCTGGAATGTCTGCAGTCCCCTTGACCCTCACTCCAAGAAGGACATTGAGGGGGCTGGAAGAGGTCCAGAGAAGGGCAATAAAGTTGGGAAAGGGTCTGAAGAATAGGGATGGAGAGGAGCAGCTGGGGGATTTGGGAGTGAGTAGTGTGAAGAAGAGGAGGCTGAGGGAAGCCTCATTGCTCTCTGCAGCTCCCTGAGAGGAGGCTGCAGTGAAGTTGGGGTTGGTCTCTTCTCTCAAGGAACATGCAATAGCACAAGAGGAAAAGTCCTCAAGTTGCATCAGAGGAGGTTTAGGTTGGCCACTAGGAACAACTTCTTCACTAAATGAGTGGCTAAGTCCTGGCCCAGGCTGCCCAGGGCAGTGGTGGAGTCACCATCCCTGGAAACGTTCAAAAGCCATGGAGTACCCTTTGACCCTTTGCCACCCACCTCCCTCTGTGCCCCTTGATGCAGGCAGAAGCAGGAGAATCCATCTTTGCTTTGTTTCTCCTTCCAGCTCATTCTTGGTTTCTTTCAAAGCAGCTTGGAAATCAAAAGTCCAAAACAAATCCAGCTGCCAGGCAAGGCTGGAGGGAGAGGACTGTGCCCACTGCTATAGCAACTGCAATCACTCCCTGCCCTGCTGAGGACGCAGAGCTGCCCATTTGTCTTTATTTCCAAGAAGATATGCTCAGCCCCAGCCCAAGGCATGCACTGTGCCAGCCTCTCCTTGCGAGGGCAAGCTAGCATCTCACAGCAAGCCCTGGGCACTGCTGGCAGGGCAAGGAGCAGCCAGGAGCAAGGAAAAGATGGAGGTTGCAAGTGTTTGGAGCTGGATGGAAAAGAATAGGATTGTGGGGGTTGTGCTGGGTCTTTCCTTCCATCCCTGCAGAGGCTTTGTTTGCTCAGTCACCTAAAAATAAACCAGGCAGAGGCAGACCAAGAGTGCTCTTGTGGAGAAGGCATGGGCAGGACACACGGAGCTGAGATGTTTAAAAGCCTTGAAAGTAAACCTGAAGCCAGATCAAAAAGGCAGAAAAGGCACCCCAGGCTCCTCAAGATCACTTCAGACTCCTTAAGGAGATTCTTGGTTGAGAATAAAGTAACTGAGATGGATTGGCTCTGGGCTGCACAGCAGCTCTGCCTCACACATGGGCAGTCATCAATATCAAGTTGTGCCAGGGCAAGTACAAGCTGGATGTCAGGAGGAAGTTCTTCACAGAGAGAGTGATTGGCATTGGAATGGGCTGCCCAGGGAGGTGGTGGAGTCACCGTCCCTGAAAGTGTGCAAGAAAAGCCTGGATGGGGCACTTAGTGCCATGGTCTGGGTGATTGGACAGGGCTGGGTGACAGGTTGGGCTTGGAGGTCTCTTCCAACCTGGTTGATTCTGTGATTCTATGTTGGGTCCTCAGCCAGCCCAGTCCCATCTCTTTCAGACCTTGAGGGAGCCCAGACCTTGCTCACAAGCTCCTTCCCAGAACTGAGTAAGGAGATTTGAGTTAAGGCCAATGGGATGAGATTGAACAAAGACAAGTGCTGAGTCCTAGATTTAGGTCACAGCAACCCCATGAATGCCCCACGCTTGGGGAAGGGTGGCTGGAAACTGCTCAAAGTGGTGGTCAACATCAGCTGAAGATGATCTGCTGTGTGCCCAGGTGGTGAAGGAAGCCACCAGCATCCTGGCTTGGATTAGCAATGGTTTGTCCAGCAGGAGCAGGACAATGATTGTTGCCTGCACTGGGCACTGGTGAGGCCACATCTCAAATCCAGTGTTTGGTTTTAGGCCATTCACCCCAAAAAGGATACTGAAGGTCTGGAGCAGGTCCAGAGAAGGGCAATGGAGCTGGGGAAGGGTCTAGAGAACAGGGCTGGGGAAGAGCAGCTCAGGGAGCTGGGGGTGATTAGTGTGGAAGAAGAGGCTCCGGGCAAACTGTACAGGCATTATGAAGCAGATATGCCAGATTAACCTTTCTGCTCAGGACCAGGGTGACCAGCCCAGGGCAAGAGGGACTTACAGTGGGTTGCTGTGATATGATGGCGGGAATGGACTGAAGCTTGAGGAGGGCAGACTGAGAGTGGAGATGGGGAAGAAATTGTTGAGAGTGAAGGTGGGGAGAGACTGGCACAAGTTACCTAGAGAGGTTGTGACTGCCTCCTGCCTGGAGGTGTTCAAGGCCAGGCTGGATGAGACCTTGAGCAAGCTGTGCTGGTGGGAGGTGTCCCTGCTCATGGCAAGGTGGTTAGAACTGGACGAACTTGAAGGTCTCTTCCAACCGAACCCATTCTGTGAATCTATGACTGGCAGCAGTGAATCTTCACATCTGCGGTTTATATTTCTCCACAGAAATAGAATCTTCAGCTAAAGTACAACTTGTCTACATCTGCCATGAAACAAACCTGGGCAAGACAGAACAAGACTCAAACCTGGTGACTCCTTAACTTCCCCAGCAGCATCACAGGCACCTTAGCCACGGAATTAAGCAACATTTGAAACATTCTGTGTTGACAGGTCAAGATATTTAATTTCAGCTGCTAAATGCCATCTCCTCCCAGAGCTTTCCCTCCTTGATTTCCCTCTGCTGAAGTCCACACCAGTTCCTGGGGTCTGTCTGCTGAAGGACTCATTGCTCAGCAGGTTCCTGAGCCACTTACCATCATCTCTTTGATTTTCACATCAAACCAAGTAGCCTCCTGCCTCACCCTGGTTAGAACAAGAGATTTTGAGTGCTTGGCTGGTTCCCCAGCTGGGTCACACCACAGCCTATCACCCCAGGCCCTGGTATTGCCTAAGCACCAAGACTCCTTCAGATCCAAACAGAATCCCACCTGCTGCCAGTCTGGGGGCTGGACACCAATTCATCATGGAATCACAGACTGGTTTGGGTTGGACTTTTCAGCAGGGACATCTGCTCAGAGTTCCTAATAACCTGGCCTTGTGTTTGCTGAGCAAGCAGAAGTGGCACAGCATGTGAAGCACCCTGGATGCCAAGGAATAGCACACAGACTTTCAGAGGATGCTGGAACCCCAGCGTGGTGGGGTGGGAAGGGACCCCTGGAGATCATCCAGTCCAATCTCCCTGCCAAAGCAGGGCACCCACAGCAGCTTGCCCAGGAGCACAATGCCCAAGGGAGGTCGGAAGCTCTGCACTTGACAACCTCTCTGGGCAGCCTACTCCAGGTCTTCAGCACCCTCACAACAAACAACTTTCTCCTCCTGCTCAGGTGGAATCTCCTGGGGGCCAGTTTGTGCCCACTGCCCCTTAGCCTGTCCCTGGGCACCACTGAGCAGAGTCTGGCCCCAGCCTCTTGACCCCACAGGCCCTGCAGCTCTTGCTGACCACTGCTCGGATGTCCTCTGGGGCTGCTCTGTCTGCAGGCTCTCAGCCCCAGGGCTCAGCCTTTGCTCTCTCAGAGCTGCTCCAGGCCCCTCAGCATCTTCCCAGCCTCCACTGTTCTCGCTCCAGCAGTTCCCTGTCTCTATGAAACTGAGGAGTCCGGAACCAGACCCAGCACTCCAGAGGTGGCTTCACAGTGGCAGTGCTGGCAGGAGCAGAAGAGGCTTTTTTATCCTCTTTGAACTCTTGCATTGACACCTTCTGGGATGAGAGTGGCTTCTTCACAGAACCAACCCTACCCCACTCCCCGGACACTATGCCCTGACCCCACACAAAGTGTCGTCGCCGTCCCCCAAGCTGCAGCAGAAGCCCCTCAGCTTCCCTGCTTCAGCTGGGCTCTGCTGTCTTCCCCAGTGCAGGATCTGCTGCCCCCCTCCCTGCTCCTTGGGCTTTGTCAGAGCACATTTCCCAATTAGAGGATAAAAATATTCCATCCCTGGCTCGGCACTATCGATTTTGCCCGTAGCTGTGGAGGGGGCGAGGGCGGGCGCGGGCGGGGTGGGGAGAGGTGAAGGACTGGAGGCACCAAGAGCAGCTTGCACACACACCCCCCAGCAGCCCCCTCCTCAAAGCCCCTCTGTTATTGTTGTTATTATTCATGGTGCCGAGGAGCAGCAGCAGGACTGGTTAGCTCAGCTGACCACTGATAGGGAACAGGGGATCGATAGCTAATTGACACAGGCTGGGCAGCGGGAACAGCCACTGGAGATGGGGAAGGAATGCTTCTGGGAGGAGGGAGGGGAAGAGGAGAGAAGGAACAAAAGCCAGGAGAAGGGAGGAGAGGCATGGAGAGGGTGGGAGGAGCGGAAGAAGAATGAAGAGGCAGAGAGGATGGAGGAGGAGGGAGGACAAAGGCCCCAGCATGGCCCAGTGGGAGGTCAGCGAGTGGCTGCTGTGCCAGCCCGTGGCCCCCGGTGCCTTGCGTGCAGTGAGGTGTGATGGGCTGGGAGAGCTGTGGCGTGGCACGGACCTCCTGGTGCCTACGTGAAGCGCTGAACCCTCTCCTGGGCAGCAGGTGTGGGCTCCGCCGCTGCTGCAGCCGCCCGCGCACCCTCGGGCACCACCACTGCAGCCCAGCAGCCCGGAGCGGCTCTGCTGCGTTCTCCTCCCTTGCCCGCCACAGCCAGGAGCGGGGCCGGTAAAGAAGGCTGTTCTGCTGCCCAGGAGAGCCCAGGGAGATTCAAGCAGCGCGCAGGAAATGCTCTGCTGACCTCGGATCTGCTCCTCGACACCTCCCGCCCTGGCTCCGCCTCCGCTGCCGCCGCCTGTGCCGTGCGGCCGCCGCTCTGCGGGCGGCGAGGCTGGCGGGCAGGGGGCGAGGCTGGCGGCAGGGGTCGCGGCTCCCAGACCTCAGGTGTTTCCTACCTCTCAGAGCTGTTGGGAGAAGGATGCAGCTGGAGCGAGGCTCCTCTAGTGATGTTTTCTCTCATGCTGCCTATCCAGGTCCTCTCTCTGCTCAGGGAAGCAGCTCGAAGTGGGGTCTCATTGAGGACAGTTGATGGCCCTGGGTCATTCCTGTCCCTCGAGGTGAGGAACTGGTCCTGACTGCTCGACAGAGCACACAGGCCCCTGCTCAGGAGCAAGCTGGGCAGTGCACAGGGGCCAGGCAAGGTGCCAGAGCTGGCAGCCACCCTTCAGTGAGGCTCCACTGGAGCAGCTTGCCTGGGCTAGGCAGCAGCTACAGGGACAGTGCGACAACTGGACCTGTTTGGTCTGGAGAGGAGACCTTATTGTGGCCTTCCAGTATCTGAAAGGGGCTAGAAGAAAGCTGGGGAGGGACTTTTTAGCTTGTCAGGTAATGATAGGACTGGGGAAATGGATCCAAGCTAGAGGAGGGGAGATTGAGCTTGGATGCCAGGAAGAAGTTCTTCACCATGAGGGTGGTGAGACTCTGGCACAGGTTGCCCAGGGAGGTGCTGGAAGCTCCATCCCTGGAAGTCTTTAAGGCCAGGCTGGATGTGGCTGTGAGCACTGATGTAGTGTGAGGTGTCCCTGCCCACCTGGCTAGTTTCTGCTCCATCTCTATTAAGGAGAGGACAGGAGAAACCATGCAAAGCTGAAGGTGGGATCCCAGACAGGAGGCAATCTCATGTCCAGTGGTGTCACCAAACATGAGCATTATGGAGGTCTGGGGCTGAACAGGGTAGATATTCCTGCAGAACTCCAAGGGACACTGCCTATGGCTTGGAGGTGTGGCAAGGGGAAATTTGACCAGGACAGAAAATTGCTGAGCTTATCCAGGATTTGGCTGCTCCAGAGGACTGAGCAATGCTTGGTGCCTTTTGCTGGGCCAGGAAGACAAAAGCCAAACCATGGCTCGATCTTCAAAGCCCTTCAGCTGTCAACAGCATGAGCTGCCTTTAACTCTGAGCTGAGCTGGGCTCTCAGCCCGAGGGAGTGAGCAGCACTGGTGCTGTGAGCAGAAGGCTCTTTGCCCCTGTTTGGAAGGTAAGAGAGGTGACCTTTCTCAAGCCAGAAGTTGACTTCTCTTTCATTTTACTGTGAACCCTCCCAGTTCTCCCACTCGCGACCTTCAAGAGGACACCCACACACAGGAAGTCTTCAAGGCTCCTCTTCTTTCTGAGACCTTCACCAGTGCCTCGCACCAAACAACGTAACCAGCCAGAGAGAGCCCAGCTGGCCTTGGGCAGAGGCTTTGGCAGCTTCCCAGCCAATGGAAAGAAGAAGAATAACCTTCTAGACACCTCACCTGATTTCCAGAGGGTTCAGCCAACCAACCAAATTCCTTACAGTGAGGGTGGGGAGGCACTGGAACAGATTGCCCAGGGAAGTTGTGGATGCCCTTCTCTGGATGTGTTCAGAGTCAGGTTGTGTGGCCTTGAGCACCCTGTGCTGGTGGGAGGTGTCTCTGCCCATGGCAAGGGATTGGAACTGGATGAACTTGAAGGTCCCTTCCAACCCAACCCATTCCATGTATCCATGAACTTGCTGGAGACACAGACCTGCTGCGCAGCCCTGGGAGCTGTCTGGAGGGAAGCTCTCAGAGCCACCCCTGCAGCCTGCAGGTGGATATATTTAGCTTGCCTTGGCACCAGCCAGAAGGAGCGTTGAGAGGAGGGTTGGGATGGTGGCAGAAGAACACTTTGATTTCATTTATTCTTTATATGGACTCTTAAAGGCACAGGCTGGCATTTGAGCCTTACTCAGGTGTGAGGCCCAACAGGCCATGGCATGAGGAGCCTCAAACCATGGTCTCCATCTACCTATCACATGTCAGTCTTTAAGAGGATCGTCTCACATCTCTTTAACCTATATCTGGGCCCTGCCCATCCTTCCCATTAGTGCATAAAAATCCAAGAGGCCTTTCTATGGAGCCTGCGTTGTCCTGAGCTCTGCCTCCCCTGTGCTCCCCCAGCGTGAAAGCCTCCAGAGAAAGCTGCTGGCGATGGCTGCGGTCAGAGCCTCTCCTCACGCATCCCCATCCCAGCCCTCCCCCGTCCCCCCCTCTGTGTCTCTTTCTCTCTCTCTCTCTTTTTCCCTCGATCAATTTTATGGTGCTTGCCTGGGGTTCATTAATGTTTCCGGAATCTCTCTCTCTGCCCTGTTTAAAAATTCTTAATTAAGCAGGGGTTTTTTTTTGTTTACATTTGAACTAATTACACTTTTAAACCCGACAATAAAACATCAGCTCTGGGCCATTAGGACCTGCCACGGGCGGGCAATTCAGGAACTGCCAGGCTCTGCGAGGAGATAGGCAAGCTGGAGATGAAGCCCTTCTGCCTAGTTTCAGTCAAGAGGACGCCAGGATCTTCAGCTGGTACATGGAGATGGAGGCCAAGGGTTCGAGCAGCCAGATGTCCCCTCCAGCTCTTCCTCGTTTCCTCCGGATGCGCCTCCACCAGATAAGGACTGGCAGAGAGGCTGGATGTGGACATGTCCCCTGCCAGTGCTCATCGTTGTTTGCCACGCATGGGTTCTCCATGCAACCGCCAGAGAGGCGTTGGCATGGTGGGGCTGGAGGGGAGTGAGCAATGGAGGCCAGGCCTGCATGGGGGATGTAGGCCTGGAGTGGCAGTGGTTGGGTTGTCTCTAACAGTTGGCCAGGGTTGAGCACTTGTCTGCACCAAAGGAGATGCTCCTGCTGCTGCTGCTTGGCCACTTGGCAGAGAATCATGGAATGGTCTGGGTTGGAAGGGACCTCCAAAGGTCATCCAGTCCATCCTCTCTGATCTAGTTGAGGATGTCCCTGCTGTATGCAGGGGGGGTTGGACTGGATGACCTCTGGAGATCCCTTCCAACCCAGACCATTCCATGGTTCTCTGCCAGGTGGCCAAGCAGTAGAAGGAATGGAGCAGAACCTCTGGGACACATCTGTCACCATCCACAAAGGAGTGCCATGGCCTGGTGGTGGGAGCACATCTTACCACATCCCAGCAGCTTGGACTCAGCTTCTTGCTGCTGCGGGGAGCAGTTTCCTCTTGGGCTTTGTCTGCCGTGAGCATTTCATGTCCACCGTCAGGCACAGGAGCTGCTGCTGCTCTGCGTGGACTCGGCATTCTGTGAGGTGCTGGTACCAGGCTGATACTGCCAGGGCCCCTTTAGGCAAGGGATGGTGCAGCTGGTGGTGGGCACGGTGAGACCGATGGCAGCGAGCTGCTCACCACCACCTTGAGAACACTCAGAAGTCCTCATGAGAACAGCAACATAGAATCAACCGGGTTGGAAGAGACCTCCAGGATCATCCAGTCCAACCTAGCACCCAGCCCTATCCAGTGCCACCAAGTGCCTCACAAGGGACACCCAGAAGCTGTTCTGCGCCCTTCAGGACAGGGAATGCTGGCCACTGGCTTGCCTCCCACCACAGAGGTGGCTCTCCAGATACCAGCTCCAAACTGGTACTTCCTGCCTTTTTTTCTGTCCTGTCCTAACCTCAGGAATGCACATGGGGCATGAAGAAGGAGGGACTGGGCTCGTTGAGAGCCTTTGGGTTTTGTCTGCTGTAGAACTATGGAAGGGTTGATGTCAGAACATGGCCAGCTGCTGGTACCTGCATGATGGCGTCTCCTGGGGGAGTCTCGGCTTTCTGTGTGAGGCTCTTGGTGCTCAGTGAGGTTTGTCCTGCATTTCTCACCCAGACAGGCAGCCTCTCTTGGGCCCTCAAGAGATCTACCAAGAGGAGAGGGTGGAAAACAGGTCCTGATGGCCCAGCAATTGCTCAGATGCTTTCCTGAAACTCTCTCCTGGAGGGAAAAGCAGAGCTCCCTCTACCAAAGCAAGTGTGGCACTTGAGACTCTCTTGTGCACCCAGGTCTCACCCAGCTGAAACTGGAGGGGGTCTGCAGTGCAGTAAACACCCTGAGCGAGTCCAAATGCACCCACCCAGTGCCACAACCTGCTCCTCACATTGCTTCATCCCAAAGAGCAGCCCAGCTCAGTCTGCCCTTTCCTGGCAGTTAGGAGCAGGGAGCTTGGGAAAAACACCTCCATGCCCTGTGGTTTCTTCTTTGTAGCCTTCTCTGGTCAATCAGAGCAGCGCTCAAGCCACTCCAAAGTCCTCCCTCATCCCTTGCTTGCCAGGGGAGGTGGGCAGTGCGGTGAGCTCCTCCCTGGGGCAGGGTTCGTGTGGAGCTGGGCTGGGCTCAGACTCACACATGGTTCCTGGGCAGTACCAGCTCAAGCCACAGACCACCACTGAGATCACTCCAGAGCAACCTGCTTGATAAACTCACTGCCCTGGTGAGAAATAAGGCAACAAAGCCCCAGAATGGGCTTTCACTCCATAAAGAAAGTGAAAATCCACACAGCTTAATGGGGGGAAGGGGGATTTTATGGGGCTTTAACTTAACTCCCACCCTCCACTCCCCATAGTCACAAAGGTCTTTGGGAGCTGAATTCTGAAAGAAGTGAGCAGATTCATCCTGGAGAAGAGAAGGCTCCAGGGAGACATTAAAGCAGCCTTGTAGGACATGAAGAGGCTTCAAGAAAGCTGGGGAGGGACTTCTGACAAAGGCTGGGAGGTGAGAGGGACGGTGAGGAGACACTGGCCTTGAGAAGCCTGTGCTGGTGGAAGGTGTCCCTGCGCATGCCTCAAGCATGGGGTATAAGGAAAGGAGCTGCATTGTCCCCCTGGGCTGTGAAGGAAAATTAGGCACAGAGCAGGAGAGAAGCTCCTCAGGATTCATGAGAAATGGCACCAGGCTCAGGGGGGCACCTGTTCCCCCACCCATGCCTCCCCCATGCACAGACAACTGAAGCTAAGACAGCAGACTCAGTTCATGTAGTATCAGCGCAGAGGGTCACTGCTCTGTCACACGGCTGCATGGAGCAGAAAGTCACCCCAGCCTGAGCCAAGCCCTGCAGGAAGGATCAGGAGGGATCAGGAGAGGGTGAGGGTACCGGGAGGAGAATAAGGAGGGAAGAGTAATGGGGACAGGCTGTGGGTTCCCAGCAGGGTCCCTCTCTGTGATTGATTTAGGTTCATCGATCTCAGTGCTATTGGGACATTGTATTTGCTGCTCAGGAAGGGGAGAAGATAGGCAAAAGAGGGAAATCTGGGGGTGGCTGCTCCCCTGTCCCTTTTCTGGCTCTGGCTTGGAGCCAGGCAAACAATCCCTCCCACCCTTCCCAGTAGATCTACCCCAGTGCCAGCCCAGAGCATCCTAGAAATGCCAGCCACAGGGCATGGGGAGGACCTGGGGCAAGCTGGGAGGCAGCAGGCCCAGCTATGGAGGGAGATAGGACCCCAGCTTCAAGCCCCGTTCATGTTCACAGCCTCACTCCTCTCAAACCCTGTCCTCAAAACCTCCTTGGAAGATACAAGCTGAGACCATCCAAATAATCACTTATGAAATCACAGAACTGTTTCACCTGGAGAAGCTCTCTGAGATCATCCAGCCCAAGCAGCAACCCAACCCCACCATGGGCACCAAACCGCTCTGTAACACCTCCAGGGATGGGCACTCCGCAAGCTCCCTGGGCAGCCTTGGCCAATCCCTGACCACTCTTGCAGCAAAGACATTTTTCCTCAGCTCCAACCCTTGCCTGGCACAATTTCAGGACATTTCTTCTGCTTCCATTCCCTGATGCCAGGGAGCAGCACCCAACCCTCCCCCCGGCTGCAGTTTCTTCTCAGGGACCTGCAATGAGGTCTCCCTCAGCCTCCTCCTCTCCACACTGCTCACCCCCAGCTCCCTCAGCTGCGCCTCCCCAGCCCTGTTCTCCAGACCCTGCCCCATCTCTGGTGCCCTCCTCTGGACCTGCTCCAGCCTCTCAGTATCCTGGAGAGGTTTCCAGGCTGTGGAGATGTGTTGCTGAGGGCCATGGTTTAGAACAGCCCTGGCAATGCTGGGTTAAGGATTGGACTGGATAAACTTAAAGTTCTCTTCCAACCCAAACAATTCCATGATTCCATGATTTTAAATTTACTGGGATTAGCACCCAACCCCCACCCTCTGCCCAGCCATGTTCTCCCCGACTCCTATCCAGGACATCATTTGCTGCTTTGCCCCATGCTGTGGGTCTCTAACCTGCAACTCTTCCAGCACCAAATGCCAACCCCTAAACAGCCCCCCCCCCCAGGGGGAGCAGCTTCCCATTCCCTTTGGCACTATGCCTCCCTCTGTCCCCTTCCTGTGGTCAGCTAACAGCCGTGCTGCTGCCTCCTCCCTGTGCACTGCCCTTGCTTCAATTTTATGAGCTTTTTCTTGCTATAAATATGGGTTTGAGAGCCTATTTGTCAGGTGCTGCAGCTCTGGAGCCAGCCTGCCGAGCTGCCCATGACAGGTCAGAATTGACTGGTATGATATTAGAATTGCTATTGATCCCTTCGGCACCTCGCAGCGCTCCTGGCTGCCTGACCTCGTGTCAGCCTGGGCTGCCCCCCTGCGCCCGCTGCCCCACGCTTCCTCCTGCCTGATCCCTGTTTCATCCCTCCAGCTGCAGCTGGGATGGGGTCCTCACTCTCTGCACTCCTGACATCCTATGGAGCACCTGGACACGATGTCCTTCCATGGCCATGGGCTTCAGCCCCTCCATCACCTCACCTCTGCTGCTCCGTGGAGTGATTGCAGAATGCTTTGGGTTGAAAAAGTTCTCCAAGGTCATCCAGCCCCACCACAGGCACCAGACCATGGCCCCAAGTGCCATGGCCACACTGCTCTGGAACATCTCCAGGGATGGGCACTCCACAAGCTCTCTGGGCAGCCTCTGCCAATCCCTGACCACTCTGGCAACAAAGACATTTTTCCTCAGCTCCAGCCCTTGCCTGGCACAATTTCAGTACATTTCCTCTTCTTCCATCACCTGATGCTAGGGAGCAGAGCCCAACCCCCACCTCACAGCAGCCTCCTCTCAGGGAGCTGCAGAGGGCATTGAGGTCTCCCTCAGCCTCCTCTTCTCCACACTACTCATCCCCAGCTCCCTCAGCTGCTCCTCCCCAGCCCTGTTCTCCAGACCCTTCCCCAGCTTTGTTGCCCTTCTCTAGACCTGCTCCAGCCCCTCAATGTCCATGAAGTGAGACACTGGATGAGTTTTGAGGTCCCTTCCAACCTAAACTACTCTATGATTCCATGATTGAGTGAGGGGCCCAAAACTGAACTCAGGATTTGAGGTGTCCTCTCACCAGTGCCCAGTCCAGGGGCACAATCCCTGCCCTGCTCCTGCTGCCCACACCATTGCTGATCCAGGCCAGTCTACTGGTGCCCTTCTTGGCCACCTGGGCACACTCTGCCTCATCTTCAGCTGCTGTCACCCAGCACCCCCAGGTTCTTTTCTGCTGGGCAGTTTCCAGCCACTGTGCCCCCAGCCTGGAGCCTTCCCAGGGTTGTTGTGACCCGGGTGCAGGACCCAGCCCTTGGTCTTGTTTGAGCCTCATAT
This sequence comes from Tricholaema leucomelas, assembly GCA_013400475.1. Lineage (NCBI taxonomy): Eukaryota > Metazoa > Chordata > Aves > Piciformes > Lybiidae > Tricholaema lacrymosa > Tricholaema leucomelas. The sequence goes on from WAAF01018308.1 coordinate 182,910, forward strand.
AACTGCCCTCAGACATGGATCCAGCCTGACCAGGTCCCTCTGCAGGGCCTTCCTGCCCTCCAACAGACCAGCATCTCACCCAGTCTGGTGTCATCTGCAAAATTACTAAGGATGTCTCAATCCCTTCATCCAGGTCATTGACAGAGAAATCAAAGAGGACTGGCCCCAGTACTGGCTCCTGGGGAACACCACTGGTGTCTGTCTGGATTCCAGTCCATTCTCCACCACTCCTTGGGCCCAGACATACAACCACTTCCTAACCCAGTGTAGCTTCCACCCATCCAAGCCATATGTGGTCATCTACAGTTGTGCATGATAGTATGTGGTTGAACATCTCCTGCATGGCCATGTGTGCTTGTGTGGGTCATGGATGGTGGCAAGTGGCTGTGCATGGTCATTCTTCTGCATGGTGGTGATCATGTCTGGTCATAGGTAGCTGTGGAGACACCCAAACCTACATTGCAGGTCAGGATGCTTGGGGCTCTGAGCAACCTGCTCTGGGTTGCAGACGTCCCTGCTGACTGCAGGGGGACTGGGCTGGATGACCTTTAAAGGTCACTTCTCACCCAAGCTGATCTATGATTCTATGATCTCTGTGCCCACAGCCTGGATGAAAGCTGACCACTGAGGACACAAGGTTGCCACCAGCTCATCAGCAACTGGGTGCGATGTTAGAGGTGAGCAGAAGCTTTCTGAGGAGTTTACCTGGAGCCAGGTCTGGCAATCAACAGAGACGAAACTCCACAGCCTTCAGAACAACCCAGGATTAATTTATGTTTGTCTGAAGAGTGCTAATTAAGCCTGGTTAAGAGGAAGGTAACTTTAGTGCTACAATCTAGTTGGTATTCAGAAGCTGCTGAGGAGAGCTGGAAGCAGCTGATCCAATGTCTGGCCAAAAGCCACAGTTCAACAAGGTGCAACTAAAGCAAATACAAGATTCTAGCACCTGGACTGGGGCAATCCCAAATCCTGGCTGGGCAAGGAGTGGCTGAGAGCAGTCTGGAGGAGAAAGCCTTGGGGGTGTCAGTTGGTGACAAAGTGCCCAGCAGCCAGCACTGGTCGCTGACAGCCCAGAGGCAGCTGATTGCTGAGCTGCAGCCAGAGCAGGAGAGCAGCCAGCTAGGGAGGGGATTCTGCTCCTCTGCTTCTCTCAGCCCTCACCTGCAGCACTGCCTCCAGCTCTGGGGAACCCAGCACAAGGACCTGGAGCTGCTGGAGAAGGTCCAGAGGAGGCCATGAAGATGATCAGAGGCTGGAGAGGCTTTGCTATGGGGATGGGCTGGGAGAGTTGGGGCTGTGCAGCCTGGAGAAGAGAAGGCTCCAGGTAGACCTCAGAGCAGCCTTCCAGTGCCTGAAGGGGCTCCAGGAGAGCTGGGGAAGGACTTTTGACAAGAGCTGGGAGTGGCAGGATGAAGGACAATGGCTTTGAGCTGGGAGGAGGGAGAGTGGAGAGGAGGAAGAAATTGTTGAGAGTGAGGGTAGGGAGAGACTGGCATAGGTTGCCCAAGGAAGCTGTGGATGCCCTCTGCCTGGAGGTTTTCAAGGACAGGTTGGATGAGGCCTTGAGCAAGCTGTGCTGGTGGGAGGTGTCCCTGCTGATGGCAGGGGGTTGGAACTGGATGATCCTGAAGGTCCCTTCCAACCCAACCCATTCTGTGATTCTTTGATTCAGGATCTTCTGAGGGCAGAACTCAGGAGAGGTCATTCCCCTGCAATGCATCCATAGCCTGTAATGCCCACAGGGTACAGGAGAAGGGCCAAATCTAATCCAACCTTGGGTTATCAAACAAGGCCAAAAATACAAAATTGTCATTTTTTCCCCCCAGTTTATTGAGTGTTTCCCCACCTCAGAACAGTGGAGCAGAAATAATCCAATTTGAAATGAAAACTAGTTCCAAATCATTAGCAAATCGAAAGTCAAGCAGAAACCAATGGCTCTGGGTCAGGCAGCAGGTCTGGGTTTGATTTCAGGCTCCCAGGCACAGCCTGGACATTTGAAGGTCAAACTGATGGAAATTCTTCTGAACAAAATTTCTGCACTGGCAGAGCTGTAACTACTGGAGCTGGAGCCGCTGGAGCTGGAGTTGCTGGAGTTGCTGGAGCTGGAGTTGCTGGAGTTGCTGGAGATGGAGCTGCTGGAACTGGAGCTGCTGGAGATGGAGATGCTGGAGATGGAGGTGCTCCAACATGAGTCAGTGATGGAGCCACACAACCCCCTGAAGTGCTTCCACCATCCTAGGGGCAAGGAGCAGGGCCTGATCCTGCTCCTCTGGGTGGTGTGGGAAGCTCCAAGCTCCTTCTGGCAACCGTGGTGCTTGGCTAGACCACTGCAGCTCCCCACACTCTGGGGGGCTGCAGGAGAAGCCAGCACCCCTTGGAGCCAGCAGTTCCTTGTCCCACCCCAGCCCATCAGCCAGGGCAGGGCAACATCCATCGAGTCAACAAAAAAATCTCCTGGCAGCTCCATCTCTTCTACTTCTTCACCCCCCCCTAAAGCAAACATCTTCATTACAGCTCGGAGTTGTTTAAATAAATGAATTAATATTGACAAACCATCAACGAGGCTAATAAATGATTAGTTAAAGGCATACATACATCACATTACGGTTAGCATTAGCCCAGGCTTAATTACTTGTGGAGAGGATCCCATTAGAGTAGGTGCTACGTGGTCATCACCCTCCCCAGGCCTCCACCCTCCACCTCCAGGGCTCCCCTGGCATCCTCAGCGACCTCCACTCTGTGTGTCACTGTGTCCTGCTGCTGGGCCAGGATTACAGGGAGCTGCTGGAGCTGGTCCAGAGGAGGCCATGAAGATGCTCAGAGGGGTGAGGAACCTCCCTATGGGCACAGGCTGGGAGAGTTGGGTCCGTGCAGCCTGGAGAAGAGAAGGCTCCAGGCAGAGCGCTCAGAGATGCAGTTCAATATCTGAAGGGGGCTTCAGGCAGGATGGGGCTGGGGAGGGACTGCTCAGGAGGGGCTGTGTGGACAGGCCAAGGGCAATGGTTTGGAAGTGGAGCAGGACAGAGTTAAGTTGGGCATCAGGAGGAAGTTGTGCACAGTGAGGATGGGCAGAGACTGACACAGGCTGCCCTGGGAGGTGGCTGAGGCTCCATCCTTGGAGACATTCAAAGCCAGCCTGGATGTGTCCCTGTGCAGCCTACTCTGGTTGGAGCTGTCCCTGCTGCCTGCAGAGGGCTGGACAAAATGCCTTTGGAGGATCCCTTCCAACCAGATGCAATCTGTGAATCTGTGATTGTCACCTCTTGCCATGGCTTGGCAGAGGAATCTCCCCCTGACTCTGTTCCTGGGCATGGCCTATGGGTGCAGCAAGCAGGTCAGGTCTCAGCAAGAAGCAAGGCTTGGTGGGGAGAAGTTTGGATGTTTCCATGGGCAGCAACACCTCCACTAGCCCAGGCTGCTCACGGCCTCATGCAACCTGGCCTTGAACACCTCCAGGGAGGGGGCATCCACAACCTCCTTGTTGGGTTGGCACGAGGTGCTCCAACAGCCAGGTCTATGTGGTCTTTGAGAAGAGAGACTGACAAATAAAACAGGCAATAAATAATCATAACAATATCATAACATTTTCAAATTGATTGGGAAGCAGACTGCTGGCAGAAGGCTGCACTTCTCTATTATTTAGGCAGCTGCTGATTTGCTCTAAATATTTAATGCCCCATGGATTTTTTTTCCAAAGTACAAATCTGAACAATTTCTAAATTTAAAATCCTTTGCACAGAGCAACACAGAGAGGGCCTGATCCTGCCACCAACACCCCTCAGTAGGAGCTACCTCAAGACCAGTGCTGCAGCCGGAGGTGTCACAGGATCACCGAATCCTTTGGGTTGGAAAAGCCTTTTAAGATCCTCCAGTCCAACCATATCCAACTCTGCCAAGGCTGGGGCTAAGCCATGGCCCTCAGCACATCTCTGCAGCTCTGAAACACCTCCAGGGATGGAGATTCAACCTCCCCAGGCAATCTGTTCCAGGCTTTCAGAAACCTTCCAGTGAAGAAGTTTCTTCTAATGTCCAACCTAAGCCTCCCCTGGCACAACTTGAGGTCATTTTCTCTTGTCCCTTGTTCCTAGGCAGCAGAGCCCAAACCCCACCTGGCTGCAGCCTCGTGTCACGTTGCTGCAGAGAGCAATGAGGTCTCCCTCAGCCTCCTCTTCTCCACACTACTCACCTCCATCTCTCTCAGCTGCTCCTCCCCAGCCCTGTTCTCCAGACCCTTCCCCAGCTTTGTTGCCCTTCTCTGGACCTGCTCCAGCCCCTCAATATCTTTGTTGGAGGGAGGAGGCCAAAACTGAACCCAGGACTCAAGCTGTGGCCTCACCAGTGCTGAGCACAGGGACACAATCCCTGCCCTGCTCCTGCTGGCCACCTGCTAGGCTGCTCTTGTCCTTCTTGGCCACCTGGGCACTCCCTGGCTCATCTTCAGGTGCTGTCAACCAACACCCCCAGGTCCTTTTCTGCTGGGCTGTTTCCAGCCACTCTGCCCCCCAGCCTGGAGCATTGCAGGTGGTTGCATGGGCTTCTGACCCACAGCCTTCGTGATCTGTGTGTCCATGGAGGCTCCCTCCAGCATGATCCCCTCTGTCCTCAGACATCACAGAGGACAAATGGGCAAAGTAAACCCCACAAAACCTCCTAATATCTTCCTAGCATGCCCAGCACCCTGTGCCACCCACTCCTGGGGACCCAAGGACACCATGATGATCACCCACATGGAAACACTGGGCTAGCTGTGCCCTGCTGCTGTTGGGGAGCAAAAGCCAAAGAGCCCAAGGAGGGAGGACTGAGATGAAAGCAGCATGGCCAAGCTCCCATCCATATGCATTTGGACTTCGAGAGGTTTGTTAGGACTAAAGAGGCTCTTTCATCCCCTTCCAAGGTGTTGTAATGGATCCTGGCTTCTTTCATCTCTGCCTGATTGATGCTCAGGGCTCTAATGAGCGTGATGGGAAAAGTGGCCAAGGATGAGGGGGAATAGTGGAGGGACACACACACACAGACCCCTCTGCAAAGGTTTCAAAACACTTTCTGTGTTGCTGCTAATTAGGGGATCAGGTATGGAGAGCTGGAGCATGGTGCTGAGGGAGCCTGGGGCTCCCCAAAGGCTGCTGGATGCAGGCCTCTGCCCTCCCCAGGGACATTAAACCCACATGGTCATGGGTGGGGCCCAGGATGCCTCTGCCTCGTGGCCAGTATGGGGCATTTAAAGCCCCAGAAGGACTTAGCACCCCACTTTTGCTCTTGTTAACCCTGGCCATGTGTGTCCTCAAATTGCAGAGCAGTAGGAGGATGACCCCACCAGACCTTCTCACTAGGTGGAGTGAAGGTTTGTTCCCCCCTTCATGGGGGGGAGAAGGTGTGTACCCCTCTCCATGGGGAGCTGAAGGTTTGTTCCCCTCTTCCTGGGGAGAAGAAGGCTTCTATTCCTCTTCCTGAAGAGGAGAAGGTTTGCTCCCCTCTCCATGGGGAGGAGAAGATTTGTTCCCCTCTCCATAGAGAGGAGAAGGTTTGTACTCCTCTCCACGAGGAGGAGAAGGTTTGTTCCTCTCTCCACAGGGAGAAGGTTTGTACTTCTCTCCATGAGGAGGAGGTTTGTTCCCTTCTCCTCAAACTGCACAAGTGAGATGGAGCCACAGGACAGAGCAGCCTCCCATGGAAGGTTGGATGCTCAGCACCATCACCATCAGCCTCCTCTCCCAGCCTTTTCCTCACCAACCATTCCTGGGGTTAGTAATCTCCACACTCACAGGGCATCCCAGCACCTCCATCTTCACTTCCCTCCTCTCACTCTCCTCCCCTGTACACCACTAAGGGCAGCTCAGTGGCAGCCCTGGCACTGCTCCATGCACTGCCATGGGGAACTGGGAGGGCCATCACCACCTGTCTCATTCAGTAATGCTTGAGGGTATCTAACCTCAGTTTGTCCCTTGGCACTGCTGGGGACCCATCCCAGCTCAAAACGCACCAGACTCATGAAGGGCTTGCCCTCCAACCCTCTGTAAGGAAAGGCACTTGAAAACCTCCCAGAATTCAGGATCTGAGGTGTAAAGGATCAACCCCAGCCTGGTCACAGACAATTCCTTTCAAGCACCTCCAGCTCTTGGAACAGCTCTAGACTCCCACAACTTCATCTCCATCCTGAGCTCCAGTCCATGGACAGAAGTTGAGCAGCCTCTGGGCCAGCCCTGTGGTTGCAGGGACAATGCTCTGGGCTGGAAGAGGGATTGAATCTTCAGGAGGGATTGAATCTTCAGGAGGAGACTGGAGATTAGAAGAAATTCTTGCCAGTGAGGGTGGGGAGAGACTGGCACAGCTTGCTCAGGGAAGTTGTGACTGCCTCCTGCCTGAAGGTGCTCAAGGCCAGGCTGGATGAGGCCTTGAGCAAGCTGTGCTGGTGGGAGGTGTCCGTGCTCATGGCAGGGGGTTGGCACTGGGTAGTCTTTAAGATCCCTTACAACTCAACCCATTCTGTGAATCTATGAGTCTCATCCCTGCCTGGCCCACAGGAAGATGGGAGATGCTGGTGGACAGACAGGATGGAGGTGGTGTGAGAGCTTCAGGCACTGGCATGTTGGGCAGCCCTGATGACTGGAACCAGCCCTGTCCCATCACACTCATGCCTGGCTGTGCCATCAACCAGTTTTTGTGTGACATTGGGAGGAGGAAGGGAAAAAACAAACCACAAAAAGGCAGGTGAGGGTGGAGAAGGCAGTGTGGACAGCACTGAAGAGGCTGCTGATAACTGCCTGAGTGAAACACCTCAGTGTCTGGTGGCTGCTGGACTCAGAGGTCCCCAGCTCACAGCCAAACCCCCAGCTGTCAGATGCAGAGGGAGCCCTGTGAGATACAAGAAATTCCCTTGTTGTATCCTCTAAATGTCCCTTGTCCCATCTCTGGGCAGTCAGCCATGGCCCCAGTACTGCACATGATCACCACCTCCTGCTCCAAGGGTCCTGTCCCCTTACCCGAGCTCACCATCCCCAGTGCATCCCAGTCCCTGCCTGGGTTTGGTGGCCTGACCTTGGACATGGTCTTATGAGAACAGTTCTGGTGAAGAGCAGCTGAGGGACCTGGGGTCGTTCAGCCTGGAGAAAAGGAAGTTCAGGGCAGACTTTCTGTATCTCTACAACTGCCTGAAAGGAGTTTGGAGCCAGGAGGGGTTGGTCTTTCTCCAAGGAACAAGTGACAGGACAAGAGGAAATGGCTTCCAGTTGCACCAGGAGAGGTGTAGGTTGGACATCACAAGAAAATTCTCCACTGAAAGGGTTCTCAAAGCCTGGCACAAGCTGCTCGGGGAGGTAGCTGAATCCCCATCCCTGGAGGTGTTTCAAAGCTGCAGAGCTGTGGTGTTGAGGGCCAGGGTTTGGCACCAGCCTTGGTAGAACACAGACCCTGTGAGGAGAGGCTGAGGGAGCTGGGGTTGCTTAGCCTGGAGAAGAGAAGGCTTAGGGCAGACCTCATTGCTGTCTATAACTACCTGAAAGGAGGTTGTAGCCAGCTGAGGTTGGTCTCTTCTCCCAGGCAACCAGCAACAGAACAAGGGGACAGAGTCTCAAGTTGTGCCAGGGGAGCTTCAGGTTGGATGTTAGGAGGAAGTTGTTGGCAGAGAGAGTGATTGGCATTGGAATGGGCTGCCCAGGGAGGTGGTGGAGCTGCCGTTCCTGGAGGTGTTCAAGAAAAGCACTTAGTGCCATGGTCTGGTTGACTGGATAGGGCTGGGGGATAGGTTGGCTGGACAAGCTTGGAGGTCTCTTCCAACCTGGTTGATTCTATGATTCTACAGCAGTTCTATCTCTATGGAACTGGGGAGTCCAGAACTGGACCCCGGACTCCAGATGTGGCCTCAACAGGGCAGAGCAGAGGGCAAGGAGAGCCTCCTTTAGGGAAAGGAAGATGTGGATCTTCAGGGCTTAGACTCACTGCCTGACCTGCATTTCCAGCAGCAGCTGGGTGGGTTCTGGTAGCTTCTCCCTCCCAGCCCAGCTGCCCCCTCTGTGCCAGAACAATGGGAGCAAAATGGTGTTTTGCCAGTTCACCTAAATGAACCAAAACCCAAGCCCTGGCAGAAGGGCTGCAGAGGCTGGGCTGAATCTAGACAAGTCAGCTGGGCCCATGGCAGATGAGTCTTTCCCATGTTTCACCTTTTCCAGGGAAGACAGGAGCGACTCACAGGAAGTGAGTCACTGGTGGCTGGTTTGGCATGAAAGGGGCTGGAGCAGGGTTTTCCCACTGTTCTTCATTCTCATAGCTCTTCCCATCTAGCCACTACCACCCTTTTGAACATGAACCCTTCCCTGCCCATCCCTTTGACCTAAAGGTGCCCACAGGCCCGTTCTCAGCTCCAGCCGAGCTGGCAGGATGCAGACCCTTCCCATCCCACAGCCTCTGTGGGGAGCTGGTTTCCAAGAAGAGGAGTGCAGGCTTCCCAAACAAGGCTGCCTGTCCACACCACATTTCCAGCCATACATAATCTAATATAGGTTACCATAGCGCCGATCAATAACGCAGTAGGCCAGCTCCGAAATTATTCTCTTAAAGGGCCAGCACACCTCTGCCTCCCCTTCCCCAGGCTCAGCTGCCTCCTGTCACCCTGCACCAGGCCCAGAAGAACCACGTGCCCTTGGGTCTCATCTGCCAGCCGTTGCCATGACTGTGGTGACAGCCTTCTTAGAATGACAGCATCATAGAATGGGTTGGGTTGGAAGGGACCTCAAAGATCATCCAGTTCCAACCCCCCTGCCACGGGCAGGGACACCTCCCACCAGACCAGGTTGCTCCAGACATTGTCCAGAACATCTCCAGGGATGAGGTGTCCACTACTTCACCCATTACATCCCCACTCAGCCACTCCCCTATGGTACAGGTTGTGAGGGACAGATGGAGGTGCCGCTGCTGCTTGGCACCACCTTCCAAGCCAGGAGCAGGTTTGGATCTGTCGGAGAGTAGTAGAGCCCTGCAGAGGGACCTTGATAGGTTGGATGGGTGGGCAGAGGCCAATGGGATGAGTTTGAACAGGGCCAAGTGCAGGGTTCTACACTTTGGCCACAATAACCCCAAGCAGTGCTACAGGCTGGGGACAGAGTGGCTGAGAGCAGCCAGGCAGAGAGGGACCTGGGAGTGCTGGTAGAGAGGAGCTGAAGATGAGCCAGCAGTGTGCCCAGGTGGGCAGCAGAGGCAACGGCATCCTGGGCTGGCTCAGAAGCAGTGTGGGCAGCAGGACAAGGGAGGTTATTCTGCCCCTGTGCATTGCTCAGGCCACATCTTGAGTGCTGTGTCCAGTTCGGGGCTCCTCAATTCAAGAGAGATGTTGAGGTGCTGGAAGGTGCCCAGAGAAGGGCAGCAAGGCTGGGGAGGGGCCTGGAGCACAGCCCTGTGAGGAGAGGCTGAGGGACCTGGGGGGGGTGCAGCCTGGCACAGAGCAGGCTCAGGGCAGAGCTCATTGCTGTCTGCAGCTCCTTAAAGGCAAGTTGTAGATAGGTGGGGTTGGGCTCTTCGCCCAGGCAACCAGCAATAGAACAAGGGGACACAGTCTCAAGTTGTGCCAGGGCAAGTACAAGCTGGATGTCAGGAGGAAGTTCTTCACAGAGAGAGTGATTGGCATTGGAATGGGCTGCCCAGGGAGGTGGTGGAGTCACCGTCCCTGAAAGTGTGCAAGAAAAGCCTGGATGGAGCACTTAGTGCCATGGTCTGGGCGATTGGACAGGGCTGGGTGACAGGTTGGGCTTGGAGGTCTCTTCCAACCTGGTTGATTCTGTGATTCTATGTTGGGTCCTCAGCCAGCCCAGTCCCATCTCTTTCAGACCTTGAGGGAGCCCAGACCTTGCTCACAAGCTCCGTCCCAGAACTGAGTAAGGTGATTTGAGTTAAGGCCAATGGGATGAGATTGAACAAAGACAAGTGCTGAGTCCTAGATTTAGGTCACAGCAACCCCATGAATGCCCCACGCTTGGGGAAGGGTGGCTGGAAACTGCTCAAAGTGGTGGTCAACATCAGCTGGAGATGGTCTGCTGTGTGCCCAGGTGGTGAAGGAAGCCACCAGCATCCTGGCTTGGATCAGCAATGATTTGTCCAGCAGGAGCAGAACAATGATTGTTGCCTGCACTGGGCACTGGTGAGGCCACATCTCAAATCCAGTGTTTGGTTTTAGGCCACTCACCCCAAAAAGGATACTGATTCTATGATTCTATGAATCCCTTCTCCACAGCTGCACCATGGGCACAGCTTTCTTCTCAGCCTGACCACAGTATGCCTGAGGTGGTCTCCCCACAGATTCACACCAGTGGTGGACAAAGCATCCTAAAACCAAGTCATGCTCTGCCCCCCACCTGCTCAACAGGAATTCTTAATCACTCCAGCCCCTAGGAGCTGGTGGTACCTGGGCTGCTCCTGGAGCACAGGATTAGGCAGCACCTGCCCAGCAGCTTCCTGCACCCATCACTGTGGGCTTGAGGACAGGCATGGAAGAATTCAGCACCCTGCCAGCCCCTGCCCAAGAGGAGCTGCTCCTGCTGGACACCCAGGTGCTACACAACCCCCCATGACACATTGTCAACCTCACTACCAGCAGCTTTTTCTCCTGCTCCAACACCAAGGGAAAAAAAAGCTCCAAAAGCCCCAGAAATGCCAGTGAGCTCCCACCAACCCTCACTGGCCTTAATGCCCACTCAGGAAAAAACCTCCTGATATCCATCTTGCACAGGGCTGCACACACCATCAGTGCTCTAACAAATGCCACCCTGCAACCACAATCCCCAGCCCCAACACTGAGCCCTCAAGGCATCATTCCCTTCCTCCAGCAACCCTGGGCCTGACTGAAGCAGCTTTACTGATGGGTCCTGCTGATGCTCCCCAGAGCCAGCTCACCCATTCTGCTCCCATTAGAGGATGGAAAAAGAAGCAAGACCTGGAAATACTTCTTTTAGGTGGCCATGGTGCCTCCTCAAACCCCTCAGAAAGAAAAATGAGCCTGGCAACCCCTACCTTGTCCCCTCTTATGAGTTTAAGACTCAGGTCAGCAGGGTGCTGAGCCAGTGCAGTCTGGGTTATGGATCAGTTGCACAAATTAAGCATTCTCAAGTCCCTGGGCCCTGATGGGATACACCCAAGGGTGCTGAAGGAACTGCCTGAGGTTGTCACTCTGCCACTCTCCATCAATTTTGCCAAATTGTGCCTGAGGGCTGGAGGAGAGCCAATGTCACCCCAGTCTTTAAAAGGGGCAAGAAAGAGGTTCCAGGGAACTCTCGACTGGTCAGCCTCACCTCCATCCCTGGAAAGATGATGGTGCAGCTCCTGCTGGAGGGCATCTCAAGGCACTTGGGAGAGAAGAAGGTTATCAGGAGTAGTCAGCATGGATTTATGAAGGAGAACTCAGGCTTGACTAACCTGATAGCACTCTGTGACGACATAACTGAATGGGTAGATTCAGGGAGAGCAGTGGATGTAGTCTACCTTGACCTTAGCAAGGCCTTTGACACCATCTCCCATGACATCCTGGTGAGCAAGCTCAGGAAGTGTGGGATGGAAGAGCAGGCAGTGAGGTGGATTAGGAACCGGTTACAAGATAGAGTCCAAAGAGTGGTGCTCAATGGTGCCAGGTCCAGCTGGAGAGCTGTAACCAGTGGAGTCCCCCAGGGATCAGTGTTGGGTCCAGTCCTGTTCAACATCTTCATCACTGACACTGGTGAGGGCACAGACAGACAGAGTCTGCTCAGCAAGTTTGCTGATGACACCAAGCTGGGAGGCTTGGCTGAGACAGCTGAAGGCTGTGAGGCCACCCAGAGAGACCTGGGCAGACTGAGTGCTGGGCACAGAGGAACCAAATGAGGTTCAACAAGGACAAGTGCAGAGTCCTGCATCTGGGAAGGGATAATAAACTGCATCAGTCCAGGCTGGGAGGTGGCTGCTGGAGAGCAGCCCTGTGGAGAGGGACCTGGGAGTGCTGGGGGAGAACATCCATGGGACAGTGATGTGCCCTGGGGGCCAAGAGGGCCAATGGGATCCTGGGGGGCATTAAGCAGCGTGTGTCCAGCAGATCAAGGGAGGTTCTCCTCCCAGTCTGCTCTGCCCTGCCCTGGTGAGACCTCTTCTTGAGTGCTGCCTTCAGTTTTGGCCTCCTCAGTTTAAAAGGGACAGGAGTCTGCTGGAGAGGGTCCAGTGGAGGGCTATGAGGATGATGAAGGGACCAGAGCACTGCCTGGTAAGGAGAGGCTGAGGGATCTGGGTCTGCTTAGTCTGGAGAAGAGAAGATTAAAAGGGGATTTAATAAATGTTTAGAAACATCTGAGGGCTGGGGATCAGGAGGAGGGGGACAGGCTCTGCTCACTGCTCCCTGTGACAGGACAAGCAGCAATGGATGGAAGCTGCAGCACAGGAGGTTCCAGCTCAGCACAAGGGGGAACTTCTTTACTGGAAGGGTCCCAGAGCACTGGCACAGGCTGCCCAGAGAGGTTGTGGAGTCTCCTTCCCTGGAAACTTTCAAGGCCTGTCTGGATGTGTTCTTCTGTGATCTGTGCTAGATTGTGTGATCCTGCTGTGGCAGGGAGGTTGGACTCAATGATCTCCTTGGGTCCCTTCCAACCCCTAATATCCTGTGATCCAGCTCATTTCAGCTGCACCATCACCTAGAAGGGTTGGACCCGATGAGCCTTGAGGTCCTTTCCAAACTGGCATTCTGGGATCCTGTGATATCTGAGTCTGTCTGGTGGGAACTCTGAACTCCCATAGTACCTGAAAGAGCTCCAGGAGAGGGACTTTGGACAAGGGCTGGGAGTGCCAGGATGAGGAACAAAGGCTTTGAGCTAGGAGAGGGGAGAGTGAGAGTGGAGAGGAGGAAGAAATTGTTGAAAGTGAGGGTGGGGAGAGACTGGCATAGGTTACCCAGGGAGGTTGTGGATCACAGAAGCACAGAATGGGATCTATGATCTATGATCTATCTACACTGCCCACAGGCTGAACTTGGGTTACCAGGACGTGGATCACGTACCTGCACTCAAGGCAGAGCAGCAAGTAACCCATGGAAGAGAAATGCTGCTGCCAGTGGCTGCCCCAGGCTGCTCCCAGCCCCTCAGCACCAGGGGAAGAGCTTTTTTAGGGGAAAATTTTCCAGGCTTTGCTGTGTTTCCAGCTCAATGTTGAAGACTCTGCAAAGGCAAATGAGAGGTTGGAAACTTCATGCTTGTTCTGAGCTGGTTGTGGGCAGGGTCTTGGTTCCATCCAGGTCCTCCGGGTGTGTGTGGAGCTCTACTGGAAGGAAGGACAACAGGTTTCAATCAGAAACTGAGGGGTTTGCTCTCCTCCTTTTATCTTCAGCACAGCCCACCAAGTGTTTCCAGGAAAATCCTGATGGCGCAGCTTTTCAGGTGCCTGGCTCTGGAGAAGGTGGCTACAGATGCTCCTGAAGAGCTGTGGTGCCCAGGGAAGGGTGCTGTCCTGGCAGACAGGGCTTGGACACACAGAGCTGTCTTGGAACCCAGAGGATCCCAAATTTCTGCTCTGAAGGGTCTGGTGAACAAATCTGGTAATGAGTGGCTGAGGGAGCTGGGGGTGATAAGTGTGGAGAAGAGGAGGCTGAGGGAGGCCTCATTGCTCTCTGCAGCTCCCTGAGAGCAGGCTGCAGCCAGGATGGGGTTGGTCTCTGCTCCCAGGGAACAAGTGACAGGACAAGAGGAAATGGCCTCAAGTTGCCCCAGGGGAGGTTTAGGTTGGATATTAGAAGAAACTTCTTCACTGGAAGGGTTCTAAAAGGTTAGAACAGGATCCTCAGGGCTGAATCCCCATCCCTGGAGGTGTTTCAGAGCCACAGAGATGTGGTGCCGAGGGCCAGGGCTTAGCCCCAGCCTCAGTAGTTAGATAAAGCTTAGACTGGGTGAGCTCAGAGCTCTTTTCCAACCAAAACAATTCAATGATCTGCTGATTCTAAAGCCACAAGGTCCCCCTGACCAACTCCTACCCCACCGGCACCCCCCAAGCCCCCGGGCAGGGTTGGAACCGGCCTCCCCGGAGACCCCTCCCAGCCTCACCAGCTGCCTTCAAGCAGCCCCCGAAGGGCAGTGCGGCCTCGGCAGTGCTGTCAGGCAGCCTCTACGTCTTCCATTAATTCACTTCACACTGTCCATATTGATCGGCTCTGCTCTCTCCCCCCAGCTCCCCCCACCCCTGCCTCGGCCTCCCCATCCCACTCCCACCCCCCCGCCGGCTGCTGCACCGCTGGGCAGCCCGGGCTGCGTGCTGCATGATCCATACAAACTCACTTACTCAGGGAAATCAATGGGCTCGAAAGAGCACACGCAGCAAGGCCAGGAGTCTGTCTGGGGATCGACCGCGCCGCCAGGAGACACAGGCAGCAGCGGCAGCCTGCGCCCGGCGCCCCCAGCCTCACCCCGGGGACGCCGCTGCCACCCCTGCCGCGGGGTTGCCGGCCCCCGCCGTGGGACGGTGCCTGGGAGCAAGGCGGGGATGGGGCTGCAGCCGTCCTAGGGGTGTTAGGTTCAGGGAATGGGTTGGAGTGGAAGGGATCCGAAACATGGTCCAGTTGCAACCCCCTGCCATGGGCAGGGGCACCTCGCCCAGCCTGGCCTTGAACGCCTCCAGGCAGAGGGCATCCACTCCCCCGTTGGGCAACCTGTGCAGGTGTCTTCCCACTCTCATTCTCAAGAATTTCTCCCTAATCTCCAGTCTCCACCTCCCCTCCTCAGGCTTCAGCCCATTCTCTCTCATCCTGTCGCTCCCAGCCCTTGCCGTAAATCCCTCCCCAGGTTTCTTGTAGGCCCCTTTCAGGCACTGCACAAAGCAGGGGGGCCGGGAGTGGTGTTGCAGTTGGGTGCTGCAAGGGACAGTCCTCACCAGGACAGTCGTAGAATAATAGAACCCTAAAATGGCTCCAGCTGAGGATCTTCGAGTCACAGAAAGCATTAGGCTGGAAGGAACCCCCGAAGACCACCTTGGCCACCCCCAGCAGCCAGCAGGGTCCCCTCTGACTTGATCAGGTTGGAAAGGGCCTTGCAGATTCATAGACTCATCGAATGGGTTGGAGTGGAAGGGGCCTCACAACCCATCCAGTTCCAACCCCCATGCCATATAGCAGGGATACCTCCCACCAGCCTCCTCCAGCCTTCAACACCTCCAGGGGTGAGGCATTCTCTTGGCAACCCATTCCAATGTCTCCCACTCTCGTAGTAAAGAACTACAAATGCCTTCTGCTCCCAAATCTGGGGATCCTCCTTGGGCCCTCCAGCCAGCACAGCCTCCCCTTGGGTCTCACTTGGCTTCAGATAGGTTGTGCTGTGCCTGTGCCTCAGTTTCCCCATGTTGCCACAGACTCACAGACTGCATGGGGTTGGAAGGGACCATCAAAGGGCATCTTGTCCAACCTCCAACTAGAGCAGGCTGCTCAGGGCCACACCAGATCTGATCTTGACTGTCTCCAGGGGTAGGGCCTCAACTGCATCTCTGGGCAGCCTGTTCCAGTGTCTCCCCACTCTCACTGTGCAGAACTTCCTCTTTATGTCCCTAACAGGACATTTACCTTCCAGCAGGTTTTGGGGTGAGGGAAGCCTCTGCTCTGCCCAGGTTTGTGGCCACCAGGATGACGACAGACCAAAAACTGAGTATTTTTGCCCCCCCACTCAGGTCACTACCAACCCCATTTGCACAGGCACCAGCTGCTGCTGCCCTAGCGGTGCTGGGAGGTGATGACCAAATCCTGCCCCAGGAGCTGCTGTAGTGCTGAGCTCTGCGGCCGAGGAAGGACATCTTTATTCCTGTAAATTCTATCAACTCATTTTTGCCTCTCTGCAAGAAATCCATCTCACAGCCACCAGCTGCAATCTGCCTCTGCCGCCGCTCGCACGTGGCTCCGTGTGGGATGCTGGGGTGGGGGGCGACACACAGCTGATGCAGGAGCATTCCAGCACTGCTGGACCTGAGGAGGGGGTCTCCAGGGTCCAAACTGAGGCTGGAGTCAAAACAGGAGCTTGGGACAATGTGAAGGGAGGGAAAAGCAGCCCACCCCACCCTGCTGCTATGTCACTCCTTGGTGGGAGGATCACAGAATCACAGCTTCATGGATGGTTCGGGTGGGAAAAGTTCTCTGAGGTCTTCCAGTCCAACATCAGCCCAATCCCACCATGGCCACCAAAACGTGTCCCCAAGTGCCATGGCCACACGGTTCTGGAACACCTCCAGGGATGGGGACTCCACCACCTCACTGGGCAGCCTCTGCCAATCTCTGACCACTCCTGCAGCAAAGAAATGGGGAATCAGGAGGGCTCCAGCACTGGGTGGCAGAGTTGTCACCACAGCTCAGCCATGGGACCCTGGGGAGGGCATGGAGGAACTGAGCTGGAGCTGTCAGTCCAGTACCAGTAAATCCTGGCAGTGCCCTTTCCTGTGGGCGATCCGGCAGGGGCTGGGGGTGGGGGAGCCTTTCCCAGAAGCCCCCTCCCCGAGGCCAGTGTGGTTGTGCTGGAGACACCAAGTCTGTCCTCTGCAGGCTCCAGCCTCAGACTGGGGGAGCCAGAAGGGAGCACAGGGGCAGCAGCAGAGCTCTGTGGGATGGCTGCTGCCCCCTCCCCACAGCCACCTCAGCCCAAGCTCTGTGCTGTCCTTGAGGAGTCAGTTTGGGGGGCAGCAGGTGGCAATGAAGGGCCTGATCACCCTGAGCAGTCTTTGCTGCGAGCTGGTGGTTTCTGGGGCTGGGACCTTGTCTGGGGGTGGCTGGATCCTGGGCGTTGCTGCACCCCTGGGCCACTGGGTCCCTCAGGATGAGAGGGTGCACAAGTTGGGAATTCTCTCCCAAGAGGACATCTAGGGATATCCCTGCCTGCCCTACCAGACTAAGGTGATCCTGAGGAGCAGGACCCCATTTTGGGGATGAGTTTCATGCCCCATGCCATGTCCCTGCTTGAGAGGGGTCTTTGCTGCCCAGCTGCAGCCCAGCTTGTCCCAGGCAGGGCAGGCAGGAGGTGTGGGCAGCGATCCCACTGGGGACATGAGTCTGATGGGCCTCAGACAAGCTAATAGCTCCTAGCCCAGGGCTGGAGGTGTGCGGCAGGAGGGTGAGGAAGGCTGAGAATGGAGGAAGGCTGTTATCAGCTTGCCTATTCAGGCAGGGACCCCTGAGCCCTTCCCTGGGCAGGAGGCTGGTGGAGTGCAGCAAAGTGTTGTCCTCCCCTCCCCTTCCTGCAGCTGCCTGGTAACACCAGTGGGATTGGGATTGCCCATGGAGGGATTGCTGGGCACCACTGCCTGACCTGGGCACCCTGACCCCCACGTTGCCTGGGGACATCCACCCAGGCATGTCCCAGCCCAGCCCCAAGATCTTGCAGCCTCTCTGCTCCCAGCTCCCTGCAGGGACCCACTTTGCTGGGGGTACTTGGAGATACTGGGACAGGCTTTTGAAGCAAACCTCCCAGTGGCTTTTACAAGATTTTTCTGCCCTGTTTTGTCCCCTTTTGTCCCCTTTTCCTGGGCTCTGCCAAGCCCTGGCACTTCTTACCCTGCTCTGTGCATAGCAATGAGATTGATTGACCCCAGTGACCTGGGGCAGGGTGAAGGCTCTCTCCAGGGCACTGGGGTCACTGGCTGCTGACCATCATCAGTTGCCACGGTGACACTGGGAGTCCCCAGAGAGGCCTGGGGGGCTCAGGGATGTAGGGGGCGGGGGAGCTGGGGCAGGTCAGCATGTCAAGGCTGGGCCATTTGTGGGATTCTATTAGCTTGAGAAGAGTGAAGGTTTAATTCCCAGTCCTTGTGGCACCCCAAGGGACAGGTCCCGTCTGAAGGGGTGCTGGGGGGTCACCAGTGAGGGTCGATGTGTTCCTTTGAGGAAACTGAAGCACAGAGGGTGGCCTGGGTCCAGCAGAAACTCAGAAGGGCTGGGGTGGGTGGGAGCTGGTGGGGAGTGGGAAGAAAGGGCATGGAGGGGGTGTGGGGGATGGACAGGTAGGGGGGAGAGGGATGGGGAAAGCAGGACAGAGGGTGTGGAGGGTGCAGGGGTGCAGGATGAAAGGGTGCAGAGGTGCAGAGCAGAGTGTAAAGCAGCGTGCAGGGGTGCAAGATGAAGGGTGCAGAAGTAGATGGAGGGATGCAGGGATGGATGGAGTGGTAGGGTGCAGGATAGAAGGGGCAGGGGCTGATAGAGGGGGGCAAGGGCAGATGGAGGGGGGCAGAGCAGGTTGGAGTGATGCAGGAGGAAGGGTACATGGGTGCAGAGCACGGAGCAGGGCAGGGTGCTGGAGCGGTTTGCGGCGGTACTGGATGCGGGTTCAACCCGGGGACCTCAATTCCTGGGCTCCCGCTGCCCTCTAGTGGGCACGTTCGGCCCGGGCCCGGCCCTGCCAAGGGCCCAGGGCTATCCCCACGCTATCCCCCACGCTATCCCCACTCTGTCCCCGAGCATGCTCCGCTACCGCCGCCGGGAGGGGTCCCGGCTGCCGTCTCCGCACCGTGTCCCGGGGGTGGGCCCGCGGCCTGACACGGTGTCCTCCGTGACGTGGACCGAGGGATCCTGGTCCGAGCATACTCTAACGCAGCGGGGCTGAGTCCCGCGTGGGGACTCTGTCACCTCTCGGGGGGACACGTCGGGGATCCGTCCGCTGGGTGAAGGGGAGTGAAGCTGGGGAAGGACCTGGGTTAAAGGTACACACTCGCATTCAAGGGGAGTCCCTGGGTGGCCTCGCTGCTGCCAAAGTCCTGCCAGCTCCACCACCCACTGGCCACTGTCGGGGGTCTGTCTCCAGCACCCAGTGTCCCTACTGGCCCATCCTTCCCTCCCTCCGAAACACATCACCACTACCACTCCCGAAACACAACCCCTACCCCCGCCCCTGCCCCGAAACACACTCACCCACCCAGTCCGGTGCACTCCCCAGCACCCAGTGTCCGCACTGCTCCCTAGTCCCCTCCCCGGCACACAGGGGTCCAGCGGCCTCCGCGCCCCTGCAGCGTGTCTTTCATCCGCCAGGTGGCGCCAGGAGCCCTCCAAGGCCGGGCCGGGCCTGGAACCTTGCCTGAGCTGTGCTGAGCCTGGGGCTCAGCTGAACTTGGGACTGAACTCAGCCCAGCCCTGAACTGAGCCTGAGCTGAGCTGAGCTTAGCCTGGGCCTGAGCCGTGAGCTGAGCTTAGCCTGGGCCTGAGCGGTAAGCTGAGCCCAGGACTGTCTGCAGCCCTACTCCCAACTCTATCCCTATCCCTAACTCTGCCACTGTTCCCAGCCCTGTCTCCAGCCCCAGTTCTGTCCCTATGCCCAGATTTAGACCCTGTGTTGCCTCTGTCCTGTCTTGTCCTCAGCCCTATCTTTGTCCTCAGTCCTGTCCCAGCTCTGACTCTATCCTCCTACCCTTTCCATCCCACTCCCTAAGGCCAGGCTGATGCATCCTGCACCACTGTGACACTTGCAATCTCTCTCTGTGCCCAGCCCTTGGCATCACTTGGCAGGCAGCCAAGAAGCAGCCCTGGGTTGGTGGCACCTGTCCAGGCTGCCTTCAGGGACATGCAGCCACACCATGGGCTTCAGATAGGGGTGGGAAGGCCTTGGTCCTGCTTCTGTCCTCTGACATGCTATGAGACCTGGAACGGGAGGAGAGAGCAGCTTCAGCCCCAGGGCCTGGGGTCATTGCACATTTGGGGACTGGGCAGCAGGTCTTGCCTGGGGCTCAACCGAAATGGGGAGCCCTAAACACTCTCTTGGGACAGTGACACACAGGGTGGGGTTTGCTGTCGCCAGAGAAGATGGACCAGAAGTAAAGCATCTCCAACATGGGCAGCAGTTGGGCAGTGCCCAACCTTGTCCATTACCCCAGAGCTGCACCACATCCTGCTGCCTATAATGAGACATGAGAAGGTTCAGCCATCCCTTCACCCCCTGCAGCCTTCCTCTTCTCACCAGCTATTTTGGGAGGTGGTGCCTCCATGCCCAGCCCTGTCCAAACCCTGTTCCTATCCCTGTCACCAGCCTAGACCTCAGCAGTGACCCAGTCCCGAGCCCCAGCCCTGTCCCTTCCTTCAACACTGTCCCTGTCCCTCTCCCCAGCCCTGCCCATTACCACAGGGCTGCCCTGCACCCCACTGCCCATAGAAAGGTGAGAAGAGGGCACAGCTGTTCCTCTATCCCCTGGACCATTCCTCTTCCCACCACTTATTTCAGGAGGTGGCACCACTATAGCCAGCCTGGTGCCCTGCCCTATCCCAGGGTGGCAGTGGGCACAGGGCTGGTGAAGAACCAAGGCCAGAGGGAGCAGGGGGAGGCCAGCCCCCCCAGTTGTCCCCTGCCTATTGCAGTTGGAGCCATGGAGTGGAAGTAACAGGAGGTGACACCACTGCCCACAGAGCCACCGGCAGAACAATGGAGAGGAGTGCGGAGGATGCAGGCGGCCACGCTGCCCCCAACGCTTGCCAAGGAGCTGGGCACAGCCCCGGGACACCCTGTAAGGGCACTCAGCCTAGGGCATCCCATACAAGGAACATCCCACAATGTCCTGAGGTGTTGTGCTAACAGAGAAGGTCTCACGTTTCTGATGGTGGCACTGGGGTGGCCTTGGGCCATCACAGAATCACAGAATGGGTTGGGCTTGAAGGGACTTGAAAGCTCATCTGGCCCCAACCACCTGCCGTGGGCACACGTCCCACCAGCACAGGCTGCCCAAGGCTTTATCCAGCCTGGTCTTGAACACTGCCAGGCAGGAGGCATCCACAACCTCCCTGGGTAACCTGTGCCAGTGTCTCCCCACCCTCACTGTCAGGAATTTCTTCCTCATCTCCAGTCTCAATCTCCTCTCTTACAGTTTATCATTCTGGGGTCACCACTGAGGACGACCTCACTGAGCCCAGGGCTGTGCCACCTCCAGCCCTAACGAGAGAAAGGGAGGAGAAAGAGAATGGCAGCAGAGACAAGAGAGGAGCAGGGTCGCTTTGCCTTTAAAATAATGCAGCAAAATTAGCAGCTCTGCAGTCATTAATATGCAAAAATGCAAATCAGGAGGTAATTAAGCTGCAGTCCTCGGGAGGATATTTCCATCATAATGAATTCCATTGTCAGGGCAGGAGCAGCAGAGACGTTTATATTGCTTACATGAATATAAAATCTGGGTATCAAAGCAGCGTCCTTGCTGCTCACTGCAGTCTCCTCTCCTGGGTGGAGGAGGCCACAGAGCACAGCATCCCAGTCCCTTGTGCCAGCCTGGTCGGTGTTGTCTCCACTGCTGGGCCTGCAGAAGGGGGGATATAGCTTCTCCCCTCCTCCTCCACACTATGGCCCTCAGCAAGCCCCCAAACAACCAGCAGCACACAGATCAGTGCTCACTGGCACTGAGACCTGTGCAAGGGCTGTGCCCGCTTTCCATCTCCATAGGGGTCAAAGAGGGATCTGGAACAGCCCAAGAGAGGAAGAGAATCTTCTCCATGTGGTCCCATGAGTGGGGATCTCCCAGTGGCATCCTGGCCTGTCCATGGCTATGTCTCCACAGGGATCTGGGATCCCAGCCCTGCCAGGATGCCCTCGTTCAGCTGACAGCCAAGCTCCAGGAGTGCTGGGTGCTGGAGAGCACTTGGTCCATCCACATGAGTGTGCCAGGGCCAGAACCCAACTGAGGCTGCCACTGAGGGTGTGCAGAGACCCTTGGACACTAGGACGGGACACCAAGCTGGGGGACATGTGGGCACTCCCAGGGTTCAGAGCAGTGGGGGTAGCAGACCACTGAGCCATGCAAGCAGTGCACCAGTCAAAGGGCCACCAGCCCTTGGGCACAGGGTCGGTCCCTGTCACTGCGCTGCCCACAGGTGCCACATCTTCCCCCCCAGCAGCCCCCACTGCAGCCCTCAAACCCAGAGGGTGAGAGCTGGGCTCAGCCTTCCCCTTTCATTCCCTCCTGTGCCGGCAAACAAACCAAAACCCACCCAAAACAGAATAGTTGGCCCAGTGCCACCCTGCAGCTGCTGTCTCCCGGCTCAGCCTGGCATTTTTCAAATGTCAAGGCGAAAGGCAGGCAGCGCCCAGCTCGAGGGGCTCCTGGCTGGGCTGGGGGGAGGCTGGGGACAAGAGAAGGGGTAAGGAAGAGGGGGAAGGGACACCCGCAGCCCTTGCAGCTGTCATTGTCACCCTTGAGGTGGAGGTGGGCGGCTGGGGGCGGTGGAGGGAGATGCTTGTTGGTGAGAGGGGAGGGAGTTGGCTCCATCTTAGTGCCGTGGCTGCGGCTGGGGAGAGAGGAGATGTGGGAAAAATAGGGGGGAAAAACAGGCGGGACCGGAGCTGGGCACAGAGGAGCAGCTGCTGCCCAGAGCAGGGCTGCCTGCTTGCTTTCGAAGCCACAAAAGTTCTCACCCACAGGCTCAGGAGCTCACTCCCACTCCCCCTCCTGCCCCACGCTGTGGTGCCGGGGTGGTCCACAGCTGGTGGACAGAGGTTGAAGCCACGTTCACCATCCAAGGAGCCAGAGCTTAGCTTGCCCCCATCCCAGGGAATTCCCTTGGCTCACCCAAAGGGAAGGGTTCTTCCTGCCCAGGGCACCACGAGTCCTGAGGTTGGCACAGGGCACATGGGACAAGTGGAAAGAGATCCATCATCTGCAACAGGACCATCTTCATCCTCATCGTGAGCCAAGGCTGCATGTCCCTGCCCATGCTCAGGGTGGTATGTGGGTGCCTTGCAGATGCAACTGAGCCAGCACCACCCGGTGGGCCCTCAAGGCCCCTGCCTGCCATGGGCCCCAGCCCCCCTGGCCCCGGGGCACACCTGCAGTGCCGGAAACCTTCATTGCCTTGGTGCTAGGGCACCGGGGCGGGGGCAGGGAGGACAAAGGGCTGACTCCATGTCCTGCTCCCTGTGCTCACCCCTTCACTGCTGAGCAGCAGGGAAATCGCTGCCCTGATGTGGCCTCATCCCTGGGAAAGTGGCACCTCATGGTGCCTGCACACATAGGTGTGTTGAGTGCCCTGTGGGCACAGGCAGAGGCTTTCCTTGTGTGACATCACCAAGCAGCACTGGAGCTGTGCAGCTGCACTGGAGCTGTGCAGCTGCACTGGGCACTGTTATACCTGCGTGCTCCCCACACCTCCCTGACACCCTCTGGAGTCCCATTAGGACCAGTGGGTGATGGCAGAGCTCCTTGCTGTGCCCCAGCCCCATGTCCAGTGTCACAGAGCCTGATGTGGTTTAGGGTCCTGGGTTCCCCAGCTTCCAGGGGGCTCATGCCCCCAGGTGGGTTGTGGTAGGGCTGAGAGGGTTATGTGAGTGATGGGTGAGCAGGAGTTTATGGTGGTGGTGACGAAGAAACTGAAACCAAATTTGGGCTTGAACAGCCCAGAAATGGGCTGAGGGTAGCATCCCAGGTTTCCCCTCCTGGTCCTGAGGACAGAGCTTTACACCCTACTGTGAGCTCGGAGAGTCTCCAACCATTGCCCCAAAGCTACCAAATCCATCTGAGGGTGGATGGAGTGGGCTGAGGGCTCAGGGTGCTGAGATGGCCTCAAAAGAGGACACTGAATGACCTCTGAGGGCATTAGGGCATTTTCCTCAGTCATCATCACATCAGGGTTGCAGCACAGCCCTGGCAAGGGGTTGTGTCCCCATTCCCCCAGGAGCTCACAGTGCAACAAGGCCATTCCCTGTGCCCAGGGGACATGAGAGCCACCTGGCTCCCAGCAAGGCTGAAAGGCTGCGGAAGAGGACGGTTGAGAGAGAAGCACTCGTGTTTACATTTGGTGGCTGGCAAATCCCCCCCTCCCGACATCCCAGCCACCCTCCCCCTCGCTACAGCTCCTCTTGAGGTTTGAGGTGACATCCTGCCTTCTGTGGCTTGCTGCCACCCTGGCATGAGGGGCCCCTGGGGCAGGTGGGCAAACCACAGAAACAGCAGAGGCAGAGGGCTGGGTGGGCACGACCCTCTGTCCAGCTCCAGCTGCACCCCAAAAGTGGCACCACCGAAGTCCAATGAAACACCTCCCCCTCCATCCTCCTTGCACAGCCTGTGGGGGACACATCTCAGGGCAAGGAGCTCAGATGTTCCCTGCCTTGAGCTCCACATCCCTGTCTCCTACTCCTATCCTCCTGGGAAAACACTGCCAGTGTTTGGGTTTATAAACTACCAGGAAAGGAAAAAAGCCAAATTACAGATGAGGGAGACCCCCTGCCCAAGCAAGTAGCAGGCTGCAGCAGGTGAAGCCTTTTGCATTTGGTGCTTTATTGTGTCAGTGTGTGAAGGACTGGAGATAAACACCAGGCTCTGCTCCACAGCCCTGAGCATCCCAGCAGCTGCCCTGGCACCTCCAGACCTTGAGGGCAGCTGGTTTTAGCTTCACCACTCATGGAAAGAGAAACGGGTGATACCTGGCATCTTGGGTCCAAAGGAGGTCACAGCAGTGCTGGCAGGGCTAGAAGGGCTCTGCTGGGAACCCAGGCTGAGAGAGCTGGGCTTGGGCAGCCTGGAGAGGAGAAGGTTCCAGGGAGACCTTCTGGTGGCCTTGTAGTGCTGAAAGGGCTGAGCAGAAAGCTGGGGACAGACTTTTGAGCAGGGCCTGTTGGGCCAGACCAAGGGGGGATGGTTTGGGCTGGAAGAGGGAGATTGAGAGTGAAAGGAGAAATGTTTGCCCCTGAGGGTGGGCAGAGCCTGTGCCAAGGTGCCCAGAGAGATGGGAGCTGCCCCATGGCTGTCACCATGGCAGGTCAGGTTGTCTGGGGCTCTGAGCAGCCTGCTCTAGTTGCAGGTGTCCCTGCTGGCTGCAAGGGGTTGGATGAGCTTTAAAGATCCCTTCTGCCCCAAAACACCACGCAAACCACTCTGTGACCCTGTGGCTTTATGGTTTAGCTCCAGCCCCTGAACTGGGACAGGAGAACTTCTCTGCTCAGGTACTCTGGGTGTGGAGGAGCTGCTCAAGGTTGGTCCAGCTTGGATGCCACAGAAGGGTTGCAGCCTCAGGATCAGGGAGGACCCACTCTGGCTGATGGGGCCCAGCAGCTTTGAAGTCTCTTCCCACCCAAAGCAGTTGGTGATTTGCTAATTCTTTGATCTCTGCCTCCCTTCCCCAGAATGATGGAGGACAGAGGAGGGATGTGGGGATGGGAGCCCTCCCTGTTGCCCTGATTTAAGCCAGAGGAAAGCTGTGAAGCAGCTGGTGCTCCCCTTTCCTGATGGGTATCTGGGTGCTGTGCTTCACACTGTGGGTGCCCCGGCCGGCAGCAGCAGGAGCAGGGGAAGCCAAGCCCTTGGCACTTGCTGAGCTGTGAGCAGAACTCGATGTAGAGATAAGAGGAGTCTGAGGCTGCCAAGTTAAACTGAGGTCACTGCAGCCCCAGGCTCTGAGCATGCCCCTGCAGCCCCAGGTTTACACTGCTCCATGGCAGGCAGATTTGTCCCTTCCACCCTGCTCTCCTGCCATGACACCAGGCATTGAGCAGAGCTGGTGGCAGGGCTGGAGGGTTGAAACCCCTGTCTGTCTGGTTTTACCCCAAATCTGAGCAAGGCTCTCTATGGGACAGAGGTAGCATCTGTCATTGATTCACAGAATGGATTTGAAGGAACCTTAAAGACCATCCAGCTCCAGCCCCCTGCCATGGGCAGGGACACTTTCCACCAGCACAGGCTGCTCAAGGCCTCATCCAACCTGGCCTTGAACATCTCTAGGCAGGGGGCATCCAGAACCTCCCTGGGCAACCTGTGCCAGCTTCTCCCCCTCCTCACTCTCACCAATTTCTTCCTCCTCTGCACTCTCACTCTTCCCTCTCCCAGCTCAAAGCCATTGTCCCTCGTCCTGACACATCAAGCCCTTGTCCAAAGTGTCTCCCCAGCTCTCCTGGAGCCCCATTCAGGTACTGAAGGTACTGAAGCTACTGTCCCCTTCTTGGGCCACCAGGGATGTTTTCTCTCTCCTGGCTCAAGCAAGGTGTTGTGGCTTCCCCTTCCAGTGTGAGGGTAGGGCTGGTGTGGGGCTCAGTTGTTAGGGCATGGCCCTGCCTCCCAGCCTCCTCCTGCTGCCCCTTTCCCTCTGTGCCCCAGCTCCATGGTCCTGATGGTGATACCCCTGGGCTGGCAGAGCTGGCAGACTGCTGCAATGCCAGCAGTTACTGAAAGCTCTGAGAGCAGCTTCCAAAGCTGGGCTGTGCAGGACCCTCAGAGCTGGGGCTTGGCAACACACCCCCAGCAGCCCTGCATCTGCTCAGCCATGCCTGGAGTAGGATGAGAAGGACCCAGACCATCTGACCACACTTTCTGGTTGACTTCCATGGGCACCAGGAGCCTGCATGGCTGCTCTCATATCCTAGGTAAGGCAGTGGTGGATGGAAACACAGAATCCTTCCTGCTGAGAGGGACCTCAGGAGGCCTCTAGGCCAACCGGCTGCTCTTGGCAGGCATTTTATGGGGCATGGGTGGCTCAGAGCCTGCTGCCCAGCCAGAGTCACCTTCCTGCCCTTTATTCTCTCTAAATGTCCTTTTTTTTCACCCTTAAGCTCCTGATTTTTAACAAAACTGTCATGAAACCCCTGATTCCCTGACCTGGAGCATTCTGGAGACCTCAAAAGAAGGGAGAGTCCCCAGGTGTCTGAAAATTGGGTTGGAATGGAGCCAGGAGTCCCGGCTGGAGGCTTCCTGTGGGAACAAAAGGCACAAACAAGGTTTAACAGGGGTAAAAAGCCTCTTTGTCACCCCAAGGCCTCCTCTCTCCCCACCACGCCCTCCCAGAGGATGCTCCCCACAGCCCCCCCGGATGCGGGTTTCCTGGGAGCGAGGTGGGGAGGGGCTGCAGGAGGGGGGGGCAATGCTGGGGGTGGCTTCGCAGGCAGATTGGGCTGGGAGACGCCTGACAGATGGGGCTGCCCTAGATTTCACGACTGGCTGCCGTTAATCTGGCTTCCTGCGCCCTCCCCCCCTGCCCACCTCCCACCAGGGTTCCCTGCTGCTGGGCTGGGGGGCAGCAGGGCCCTGCAGGGACACAGGGTGGGGGGCACGGTGCAGCAGGGCTCCTGAGAAATCCCTTTGGCAGGGCTGCTGGGAAGCCACGGGCCCAAGGCCACTCGCAGCAGCCTGCTCCCCCTCCTAACTGTCCCACAGCCCTTGGGCATGGCTCAAAAGCCAGCCCGGGGGTGCCCACAGCCTTTCTCAACCCGACGCTGATAAATCCCCCTGCAGGCAGGAGAAGTGGCTTTTGCTGCTGTGTCCTTGCACATACCCAGGGCTGAGCATATCTTCAGCCTCCTCCACCTGCATCCCTTCACCCACTCTTGGGTGGGTTCCATGTCCCCTCGGTGCCCCTCAACCCCATTCCCCAAAGACCCCTCAAAGCTGCAGATCTGGGGCTGGGGAGCACCCTGCAAAAGACCCAGGAGGGACTCAACAGCTTCAGCTGCAGAACTGCAGGCACCCACAGCTGGGCTGGGAGATTGTGAGCTACTCCCCACATGGGGACGTTCCTGGGTGACATCCCCCAGCCATGCCGGTAGGGACAGGGCACAGCTTGGGGAACGATGCTCTGCTCCTCTCTGCCTGTGCCCGGGCCAGTGAGGCACTGGGCCATGTCTCCAGCCGGCTCTGGTGGCACTGGGCCATGTTTCCAGCAAAGACTAGCAGCACTGGGGCTCACATCCCCTCATGTCCATCCCATCCGTGTTCCACTCCATCCCTGTCTGTGTCCCCATTCCATTCCCAACCTGTGGCCCCTCCAGCCCCATCTCCGGCCCCTCCCCCCCCCCCCCACCCCCCCCCCCACCCCCGGGGAGCAGGGAGGGTGTGTCCTCACACAGCTTCCCAGGCTCTCCAGCCCCCCTCAGACCCCTCCAGACCCCTCGCTGGCATCTCAGTTATAGAATCATAGAATCAACCAGGTTGGAAGAAACCTCCAAGCTCATCCAGTCCAACTTAGCACCCAGCCCTATCCAGTCAACCAGATCATGGCACTAAGTGCCCCATCCAGTCTTTTGAACACCTCCAGGGACAATGACTCCACCACCTCCCTGGGCAGCCCATTCCAATGCCAATCACTCTCTCTGTGCAGAACTTCCTCCTAACACCCAGCCTAGACCTCCCCCAGCACAACTTGAGACTGTGTCCCCTTGTTCTGTTGCTGCTTGCCTGGGAGTCCTCCCAGGAGCTTCTGCTTCTCCTTCCTTGCAGCCGTGCTGGAGCTCCTGGGCTTGCCACTGCAGCCAGGTCCCAACCGAGGCACCACAGCAGCAGGCGGAAGAGAAAGAGAAGCAGTGCCACAGCCAGGCTGGGTGGGAGAACAAGGTGGAGAAGCATCTGCAGCTGAGACAAAGGATGGGCAAGAGCTGGCACAGCTATAGCATCTCTGTGCCCAGCTCTTCCCAGGAGACAGGGGTGCATCTCAGGAGAGAATTTTGGCTCTAGCATCAGAGAATCCTGGAATGCATCAGATGTCATCATGTCGAACCCCCTGCAGGCAGCAGGGACAGCTCCAACCAGAAGCAGACTGCCTAGGGACACACCTGGGATGGTCTTGAATGTTTGCAGGAATGAGGCCTCAACCACCTCCCAGGGCAGCCTGTGCCAGTCTCTGCCCACCCCCACTATGCAGAACTTCCTCCTGATGCCCAACCTAACTTTGCCCTGCTTCACTTCCAAACCATTGTCCTCATCCTGTCACCACAGGCCCTTCTGAACAGTCCCTCCACTTGTCCCCATCCTCTGGGACAAGGCAATCTAGGCTTGGATGTCCTTCCAGGAGAACCACCTCCAGGTCTCAGCCCCTTGCTGGGAGCTGATCTGTGAGTTCAGGTCACACAGCATCAGTTCCTCCAGAGGACTGGGTTGGGTTTTAGGTGCCTGCTCATGCTCAGGTTGCTCCTGTGCCTCAGCCCAAGTTCTGGGGAAGCTTTCAGCACCTTCCATCCATGCCATAGCCACACACAGCAGGATGAGGCACAGAGCACTGGAACAGGCTGCCCAGCAGGGTTGTGGAGCCTCCCTCTCTGGAGATATTCAAAGTCGGCCTGGACGTGTTCCTGTGTGATCTGCTGTAGGTGATCCTGCTCTGGCAGGGGTTGGACTGGATGAGCTTTTGAGGTCCCTTCCAGTTCCTGACATTCTGTGACTCTGTAACTGCTTGAGGTCAGGGACTGGGGCAGCAGAGAAGAGAACGGAGCCAAGCTGGATCTTCCCCATGCTGGTGGGGCTGGACTAGGCAGCAAGGTGATGGTGTCCAAATCATACCCTGGGCTGAGAGAGGAGGGAGGATGGCAAACAGAGGTGAGGTGGGACCCACTGAAACCCCTCACTTTGGTGGAGAGGAGGCTTGAGCCCACCATATGACCAAGATTTGGCCATCCTCCGCCACAACTCTCCCCCACGGTGGGGGAAGGAGCCTGGTGCAGACTCTCACCTCCCTGAGATGGTTTCTCTTATTCCTCAGATGATGCTGAAACTTGACATCATGTCCTGAAACCTGCTAAAGGAGGAGACCTGGGCAGGGAAGGGGAATCCTCTGGCAGCTCCCAGAGAGGCTCTGTCCATGGCCTCTCTTTCACCCACAGAAAAGGCAGAGAGGCCACTGTGGTTCCCAGTGTGCTGATGCTCACAGCAGCTCCACCTCAGGGCACGTTTACAGATGACAGCTTTCTGAGCCTCACCACCATTGGGGTGTGTTTGTTTAGCTGTTCAGCCTGGAGAAGCTGGAAAAGTGCCCTGTTAACGGCACTTTCCCATCCCAGCAGCATTCAAACCCCCAGGCCAGCCAGGCAAATCCCTGCCATCTCCTATCCCTTCCTCGTGGGGACCTTTGGAGCGGGTGGAGACTTTCCCAGTGCTGGGGGTACAGTGGCAGTTCAGATGGGTGCTACCACCCTCCTTGTCCGTGGGCAATGTCCTCGGGTGTGACAGCTGTCCTCAGGTCCTGCTGCTTTCAGCCACAAAGAGGTGCTGGGCACCCCTTCTGTCGCCCTAGCCAGCACTTATGGGCAAGGCTCCTGTCCTTGTTCTCTGCCCCACACCCAGCTCCAGCGACAGCTATTTTCTTTCCTCCTCTCCCTTCCTTTCTGCTCCTTCTCTCTTCTCCCTTTGCCTGTCCCCATTCCCCTTCTCCAGAGACTCGTGCCTGTGCTGGAGCTGCCTGCCCAGCCAAGGGCCAGGCTCTCTTCAGCCTTTATCCACCAGAATCTCTCATCTCAGCCCCTTTAACCTTCACCCATCTGTGAGCTGTCTCAGCTGGCAGCAACTTTCACCCCTGAGGCACCCCGACAAGGGCACTCCCAGAGATCCCTCCACTCGAAGGAGGTTCTGGGATGCTCTCTGGGTACTGGGATGTTTTTTTCTTTCCATTCAGAGGAGATTCCCCAGCCCGCCCCCTCCCCCCGCCCCAATGAACACCTTCAGAGGGTTTCCTGTTCGTAGGCGGATGCTATCCAGGGCTGGGGCTGCAGCGGTGGGGACACCCCCTAGGGCTGGGGACACCACACTGCCTCCTCCAGCGTGCGGTGGTGAGAGCTCCCTCGTGATCCCACTTCATTTTTTGGTTGATTTTAAGAGAGCTTTTCCAAGTCTCCCAGGCAGGATTGCACCCCCCAAAAGCCCCCCACATCCAGGGGGATGAAGAGCACCCCCCAACCTGAAGTGCCTAAGCTGGGATTTTTTTCCAACCAAGTAATCTAAATAGTACAACTTGAGGACAACTTTCCCTGAGTCCCGGGAGATCCCACAGGATTGGAGTGTGCTGCACAACCTCCGCCCCCTCCCAGGGGTCCCATCAGCACCCACAAGGTTGCAGAGGCTGGAGTGGGAATTGTTGCAGGTGTAATGAGGGAGGGAAGCCTCGTGGCAGTGGCAGGAGGTGGCTGGAACCTTTGCCAGCTGGGGCTGTGCTTGGATGGAGCATTTTTGCACTTCCCAGCATTGGCAGACAGAATTCCCCATTGGATACTCCAGTGAGCTGCCCTGAAGTGTTCCGATGTGTACTTGAGAAGTTTCCATCCAGGCTCTGCCTGCACTGGTAGGTGGCAGAGGTGGGTGCTGTGCCTGTGATCCTCTGCAGGGCTGGATCTGATCAGTCACGCCAGCACTCAGCTCTGCAGTGGCTGCTGAGCAGGGCTTGGGCTGTGCTTCATTAGCCCAGAGCCTCCCTGCAGCATAACAAAATCCCAGAGTCCCACCACAGTGCAGTTGGAGGGGACCTCTGGAGATCGGCCCTTCAGTGGAGGAAGCATCAGAAACCAGCAGCACCTTCTGTGGGGTGGCAGGAGCCAGAGGGTGACCAGCTCTGCTGTGGGTGCTGCAGAGGGTGGGCAAGAGGGAGACACTCTCAGAGGAGAGTGGGACAGTGTGGCCAAAGGGTCACCACTGGCTGAGCTTCTTGGAGTGAATGAGCCAAGACCAGTGCCTGCCCTCACTGAGAGCTCATCCCCATAGCAGCTGGGCTGGTGTGGTATTGCTTGGACTGGGAGAGAGCTGGAAGAGCACCAGGAGAGAGCTGGGAGAGAACTGGGAGAGAGCTGGAAGACAGCTGGGAGACAATTGAAAGGGAAATGAGAGAATTCTGAAAGAGAACTGGGAGATAACTGGGATAGAACTGAGAGAGAGCTGGAATAGAGCTAGGAGAGAGCGGGGAGAGAGATGGGAGAGGACTGGGAGAACACTGGGAAAGAGCTGGAAGAGCAAAGGGAGAGAGCTGAGAGAGGGCTGAAAGAGAGCTTGGGAGAGACTTGAGAGCTGTGAGAGAGCTGATAGCTGAAGAACACTGGGAGAGAGCTAGGAACAAAGTGGGTTGGGTTTAAAACCCAGAAACAAATAAATAAACAAAAGGCTTCAGAGGTCTTTTTGCTCTCCCCGGTGCTGTTCTTGCCCATAAATAATAATTAAAGGCCCATTTCCAGCCCAGGCCACTTGTTGGAAGGGTCCTGGCTGAAGCCAGGCACCAGCTGTGTGTGATGCAACACCATGTGGAACACATCACGCAGGAAAGCTCCCAGCCCCAGCACAGGGCTCCAGCAGCCCCACACGTCTGAGCCAGACCCAGTTTTGGGTGCTGGAGTGAGAACATGGTGGCAGTCAGCTCCCTGCTCTGTGCCAGTTGAGCTCCAGGTCTGTTTGAAATCAAACCATTGCAAATCAGGACCTGGCATTTTGCTGAGGACAAATAAACCTGCCCAAGGCTGGCATAGCCTCTGCAGCAGAGCAGAGGGTCTGGTGGCCTTTGCCTGGAAGCCTCCTTCATGCCTGTTTCCTCTCCATCTTTCTCCCCCCCTCCTTGTCTGGCCCTGCCCTGGGGACTTGCTGCCATGCCTATGGTGGCCAAAAGCTGTCAGTGCTTTCAGTGGGGCTCCTGCCACCCTCATCTCCTCCTCCTCCCAATTGCTGGAGGGATGTTGGGGGCTCTCTGGCTTAAGTCCATCCACAACTGCACTGTCTGTCAGGCTTTTAACTCACCCCACCCCGCCCAGCAGCTTCCCACTGCTCTTCTCCAGGATGTCCACAACCACCCCTCAGATCTATTCCCTTCTGCAGCATCACCACTGCCCCATGCCCAGTGCCAATCCCATGGGAGCCTCACCTGCCTTTGAAACAGCACTGCCAGAGTGGGGAGATAAGAAAGGGAAGAAAAAGAGGAGAAAGAGAAGAAAAAAAAAACAAACCTAACAAAAGACCACAGCAACAAAACCACCAAAAACCCCCTCGGAGGCTGCAGTGGGAAATCAGAAGTCAGAGCTGCGGCATTTGGGCAGCCAGGGCTGGAATGTCTGACTCACACTGTGACTAAATGCAAATTCGAGCTCCAGCTTGTGCCTTAACGTCCCCAGGATCCAGCACCAAGCCTCCAGCTCCCACCCAGCCCCCTCAGCCCAAGACTGCAGGTGAGGTGACCTGAGCCTGCCCACATCACTGGCACATGTCTTGGTGGCTTTGGGAACAGACACCTGCAGATCCCCCCAAGGTAACAGGCAATGCTCTGCACCTCCTGGGTTGTTCTAGCTCCCTGAAATCAGAATAAAGGGAGAGCCTAGGGACAGGACAGCACCCCCAGACCACAGCTCTGGGTGGGAGATGCTCACTGGTCCTGTCCCTTGCTGTCTGCCACGCCAAAGGGGCTTCCTCAGGCTGCCCCGATTTGGGGGAGGCAGAGAGGATTTGACAAGGATTTTGTGCAGCCTCCAGCCTTGCTGGGTGGCCTCAACCCATCCACCTCCTCTGCACCAGGTGTCAGGTCCCTCATGGCTCTGGCGGCGGTCGCATGGTGTCCTCAGTCATTAAGAGAGAGGGCAGGAGTGTCGGTCCCAGACGAGGACAGGTCCCAGACAGGACAGGTCCCAGCAGCGTACCCAGGGAACCGTATCATGCCCTGGAAAGCTGGAAGGAAATTCCAGGGAAATGGGGATTTTGCTCCAGTATCTTTGTTTTGAAGCCTGTTTGGTTGCCCAGCCCTGCCCTGAACTTTAATTCACTTTCAGTTTTGTAAGAGGGGGTGGGAAGCTCCCTGGGAGGTGGCCGTGTCGGTGTCCCACAGCCCCCGCCGCGTCCTCAGCCTCCCCCAGGCATTGCTGCAATACTTGGGCTGGATCAGCCCAGCACTTCCAGGCTCTCCTGGCCAAGGACCACAGTGAGCCTTTCCCACACCCTGCAGAAATCCTGGGAGATGACACTAGGACAGGGGCAGGCCAGAGCTGGGGCTCAGAAACTGAACAACCTGCCTTGAAGCTGCTCATGAGCAAGTCTCACCCATCCTGCCCTGGGTCCCAGCCTTTTCCTCTGCACCAGCAGCACTTTCCCTGGAGACAGAGATGGACACTGCACCTCCTCGGGGAGAAGTTACATGGCCTCGATGATTTTTGGCGCCGGGAAGGAGACTGGGAGATAAAGCAGCTCTCCCTCCACTGGCTCGGGCAGGTTTCTGATGCAAAGTTTCTGACTTGTTCAGGACACCCCTTCCTGGGAATGCTGTCATGGGCTGACCACTGCCATATGTCCCAAGCCTAGCATGGTGGGGTGGGAAGGGACCTCTGGAGATCATCCAGTCCAACATCCCTGCTAAAAGAGAGCATCCACAGCAGCTTACTCAAGAGCACAATGCCCAGGGCAGGCTGGAAGCTCTCCACAGAAGGAGACTTAACAACTTCTCTGAGTAGCCTGCTCCAGGCCTCT
The DNA here is from genome assembly GCA_013400475.1 of Tricholaema leucomelas. Taxonomy (NCBI): domain Eukaryota; kingdom Metazoa; phylum Chordata; class Aves; order Piciformes; family Lybiidae; genus Tricholaema lacrymosa; species Tricholaema leucomelas. The sequence continues at coordinate 216,993 of WAAF01018308.1, forward strand.
AGAACTCTCACAACAAACAACATTCTCCTCCTCAGGTGGAACCTCCTGGCTGCCAGCTTGTTCCCATTGCCCCTTAGCCTGTCCCTGGGCACCACTGAGCAGAGTCTGGCCCCAGCCTCTAGTCCCCCACAGGCCCTTTAGCTCTTGCTGAGCATTGCTCAGATCCCCTCTGGTGCTGCTCTTCTGCAGGCTCTCAGCCCCAGGGCTCTCAGTCTTTGCTCCTCACAGAGCTGCTTCAGGCCCCTCAGCAGCTTTGCAGCCTTTGATTGACTCTCTCCAGTAGCTCTCTATCGGTCTTGAGCTGGGGAGCCCTGAAATGAACCCAAGACTCCAGCTGTGGCCTCATTAGGGCAGAGCAGAGGGTAAGGAGAACCTTCCTTGCCCTGCCCTTGCACTCTTCTGAGTGCTCCCAGATTAGTTGATCGAAGCAGGTCTGACTCCAGTGGGGTTTGTCTGAAGAACCATTCACTGCCCCACACTTTCCAGGGCTCTTAGTGCCCTGCTCCATGTTACAGCCATTAGGCACCACACAGTGTGGACCCAGAGCTGCAGTTTCCAGGGCTTCGGTACCAGCGATGGGACCCTGGGAAGGGGACAGTTAGCATCTCTGGAAGCAAAGCTGAGGGGTGTTGGCTGTGTTACATGCAGCAACCAAGGGACTTGCCATAGAATCACAGAATTTTGGGGGTTGGAAAAGCCCTCTGAGGTCATCCAGCCCAAGCAGCAGCCCAACCCCACCATGGGCACCAAACCATGGCCCCAAGTGCCATGGCCACACCACTCTGGAACACCTCCAGGGATGGGCACTCCACCACCTGCCTGGGCAGCCTCTGCCAATGCCTGACCACTCTGCCAGCAAAGAAAATTTTCCTCAGCTCCAACCTAACCCTTGCCTGGCACAATTCCAGGACATCTCCTCTCCTCCTATCCCCTGATCCTACGGAGAAGAGACCAACCTCAGCCTCACAGCAGCCTCCTCTCAGGGAGCTGTAGAGTGCAATGAGGTCTCCCTCAGTCTCCTCTTCTCCACACTACTCACCCCCAGCTCCCTCAGCTGCTTCTCCCCAGCTCTGTTCTCCAGACCCTTACCCAGCTTTGTTGTCCTTCTCTGGACCTGCTCCAGTCCCTCAATGTCCTTCCTGGCCCAAAACTGACCCCAGAGTTGGTGGGGCAATGGGAAGCTCAGCATGGGTAGAGCTGGAGGCTCTTTGCTGGAAGTCTTCACTGGAAGCCTGGAGGGCAGATGAGCTGCTCTGGACCTGCCAGCACAGCAAGGTTCACCACCAGCTTCCAGAGCCACAAAGCCCTTCTCAAAGGTAGCAAATGCTTTTAACAGAGTCACTTCCTCCAAGGAGGAAGCATTGCATGGATGGGTTCTTCTCTTTCCATCAAGGCCTGGCCAGGAGCTGAGCCTCAAGGGATAATCTGCCTGTGGGGAAGGTCTTCATCCCCTCCTTCAGCTGGTGCCTGCTCTGGACATCCAACATCACCAGCTCTGAGGGCTGCAGGAGCTGTTATGAAACTGTTTTATTTCAGCCACAGATCTTGGTGTTGTGGAACTGATACAGCCTCAGCTCCACTTCTTAGCACCACCAGTTGTGATAATGGTGGAAGTTGCTGTCCCCATCCCAAAGGTACAGGGGATGGAACCAAGAACTTAGGGTGCTGCTCTGTGTTTATGCTGCTACACAAGGGCAAGGGTTGGCTTGTGTCTCCCATCCTGAGGTGCTCAGGATATCTTGAGGTTGCTCTGCAGGCTCCAGCACATCTCAAGGTGGTTTCCCTCAGTTGTCTCCAGTGTCTTGGGAGGAGAAGTCTGCACAGCATCCCTGTGGTAACCCCCTGTGGATTCCTCACCTATCCTTTCTCCTTCCTCTTGCCCTACACTGAAATAGCCTGAAATGGGAAGCTGGGGGGAGCCATGCTGTGAACTGAAAGGGAGAACTTCTCAGCTTCAAGAAATAAAGATGATGCTGGAGGAATTTTCAGCCTCCCAAGTTCCCCACAGGCATCCCTGGGGACATGCTTCTTGTCATGCTGCTGTCACCAGAAAGGAGAGCCTTAAATTTTCAACATACACAAAGATACTGGGACCAGTCTTGTTCAACATCTGCGTTGGTGCCATGGGCAGTGGCTCTAAGGCAGCCTCAGCACCAAGCTGTGTGGTGTGGCTGACAGCTGGAGGGAAGGATCCATCCAGAGGTACCTGGGCAGATCTGCAGAGCTGGGCACAAGCCAACCTCATGAGATTCAGCAGCACCAAGTGCAAGGCCCTGCAGCTGGGTTGGGGCAATGCCAAGTGCTGATACAGGCTGGGCAGTGCCTGGCTCGAGAGCAGCCCTGAGGAGAGGGCTTGGGGGTGCTGCTGGAGGAGCTCAACGTGAGCCAGCAGTGGGCACTTGCAGCCCAGGTGTCAACCAGAGCCTGGGCTGCATCAGCAGTGTGGGCAGCAAGGCCAGGGAGGGGATTCTGCCCCTCTGCACCCTCTGCTAAGACCCCACCTGGAGCACTGTGCCCAGCTTTGGAGCTCCTAGAATAGCAAAGGTCTGGAGGGGCTGGAAGGCATCCAGAGAAGGGCCACAAGGATGATCAGAGGGCTGGAGGTGCTCTGCTGTGAGGACAGGCTGAGAGCTGGGGGTGTACAGTCTGGAGAACAGAAGGCTCTGAGGAGACCTTATTGTGGCCTAGCAGTGTCTGAAGGGGGCTACAGGAAAGCCTAGGAGGGACTTTTTAGGGTGTCAGGTAGTGATAGGACTGGGGGGAATGGAGCAGAACTAGAAGTGGGGAGATTCAGACTGGATGTTAGGAAGAAGTTCTTCACTGTGAGGGTGGTAAGAGACTGGAACAGGATGCCCAGGGAGGTGGTGGAAGCCTCATCTCTGGATGTTTATAAGGCCAGTCTTGATGTGGCTCTGGGCAACCTCATCTAGTGTGAGGTGTCCCTGCCCATGGCAGGGGGTTGGAGCTGGATGATCCTTGAGGTCCCACAGAATCAATTCTATGATTCTATAAAGATGCACAGTGACTGAAACAGCTCAAAGCAGGGGAATCTCCCCACCACTTTCACCCTGTACTCTCATGGCTTCAGATGCCCTGGGAAAGCTGGCAAGGCTCACACCAACTCCTGCCCACCATGGCTGTCCACCAGCAGCAGGACAGCTCAGCTCTAGGGTTTAATCACCATTTTTTGACAGGGAAGTTATAACCACCCAGGCAAAATCAGAATATACTTGTGTTAGGGAACTCTTTCATCTTCTCCTTGTCATCCTCTAGAGCAGAAGGCACCAGAGGAGTGGAGGAAGAGAGGTGATGGTGGCAGGAAGTGCTGGCACTGTGCTTTATGAGCAACAAAGTTGATGAACGGTCTGGAGAACAGGGCCGGGGAGGAGCAGCTGAGGGAACTGGGGGTGTTCAGCCTGGAGGAGACTGAGAGACCTCATTGCTCTTTGCAGCTCTCTGAGAAGAGGCTGCTGTGAGGTTGAGGTTGGTCTCTTCTCTTAGGATCTGGTGATAGGAGAGGAAATATCCTGAAATTGTGCCAGGCAAGGGTTAGGTTGGAGCTGAGGAAAATTTTCTTTGCTGGCAGAGTGGTCAGGCATTGGTAGAGGCTGCCCAGGCAGGTGGTGGAGTGCCCATCCCTGGAGGTGTTCCAGAGCAATGTGCTCATGGCACCTGGGGCCATGGTTTGGTGCCCATGGTGGGGTTGGGTTGCTGCTTGGGTTGGATGATCTGAAAGGGCTTTTTTCCAACACAAGAAATCTCTGATTCTATGATTGTGGTGGGAAGCACATGGGGTTAGGGTGCTGCAGGGTGACAGTAGCCTGAGGAATCATCAGGCATGTAGAAAATGCAGGAGCAAAAGCAGATACCCTCTTTTTACAGAGTGGCAACACACAAGACAGTGCTCCCCTTCCTTTGGGAGCAGAGGGAGTGCAGAGCAGGGGCAGAACTGCACTTCTGTTACCCTCCTAGCTCAGGGCTCAGCTCTGCACTGATTCCCAGGCAGAGGCCAGCTCCATCTGTTCTTTGCCCAACTTCTCACTCCCAGCACAGGCTCCTCAGCCAGGCTCTCTGCCCAGGGCTGATGGTGATGAGCAGCCCCTGGTACCACACCCAGGATCAGAGCTGGATCAGCCTGGGGTAGCCTAATGCCATCTCTAGGGGACACTGCTGCTCTTGGAAGGGCTGGTGGTGACCCTTCACACCTCTTAGACCACAACCACTGCCACATCCAGCGGCTCACTGCCATTTTTGCCAAAGCAGGCTGGAGACCATCTCAGCACTGGGAAGATCCATCCCTGATGACAAGAGATGAATTTGGTCACCGACCCCGATTAAATGCAGGCAATTCTTTCTGCTCTAGAAAAGAATGCCAAATGGCTCCGAGGTCTCAGTGACAGCTGGGCCAGGACCTGGCTGCAGCAGGGGTCAGGCAAAGTGAAAACGAAAGCAGCCTGGCTGAGCGAGCACTCCAAAGATGACCTGGCAGGGCAGGAGCTGCAGGCTTTTGCCAGGGAAAGTGCCTGCTTCAGCCTGGGCAACAGCCCAGATCCAGATAGATCCCTCTGTCAGGTACTGGTGTGGGCTTGCCAAGCTGAAGTAACCCCTCAGCACTCACAGGCTTCTCTGTCTGCTTTTGCACCTGCCTGGATTGATTGAGCTGGGCACAAAGCGTCAACTCTCCACTGCAGTGTGACTCCAAGCAGGGAGCAGCGTTGGGATCACAAGAGTTCAGGGATCCCCCAGATCTGACTCCCTCTTCCCCAGGTGGTATTTCAAAGAGTCAGCAAACAAGTGTGGCCCATGGGGAAGTAGCTGCCTGGGCACCAGAGAAATGTAGGCTGCGAAGCTGCTGAGGGGCAAAGGCTGAGCCCTGGGGCTGAGAGCCTGCAAAAGAGCAGCCTCAGAGGTCATCTGAGCAGTGCTCAGCAAGAGCTAAAGGGCCTGTGGGGGGCAAGAGGCTGGGGCCAGACTCTGCTCAGTGGTGCCCAGGGACAGGCTAAGGGCCAATGGGAACAAGCTGGCAGCCAGGAGGTTCCACCTGAGGAGGAGGAAAAAGTTGTTTGTTGTGAGGGTGCTGGAGGCCTGGAGCAGGCTGCCCAGAGAGGCTGTGGAGTCTCCTTCTGTGGTTTGCTCACAAAGCCATTGTGATCCCAGGGAAGCTGCTATGGGCGCCCTGCTTTAGTTGGATTGGACTGGCTGATCTCCCTTCCAAGCCCACCATGCTGGGGGTGCAATAGTCCACCCACCAGCAGCCTTCCTCACCCTGATGAACTGTGCAGGCACAGGGCACACTACCCAGCGTTCCGAGGCTGCCCAGTCGGCACCTTTGATACAAAGCTCCTGCCAGCTTCTAAGCGCCCGTAGCCAGCGGCGGGGTTGAACTAGGCGGATGAACGGGCGGGAAGATGTGAAGATGCGGATAGAAAATAAGGACTTGTCATCACAAGGCCCGCTGGGGCTGCCAGGGCCCGCTGTGGGGGTGCACGGGCACCACTGTCCGCAGGCCTCACACAGCTCCGCTCTGGTGGGTCTGTTGCGGGGGCGGTTGGGCTGCCTTGATCGATTTCCCCAGCACCGCCAAGGGAAACACCCCAGGGGGCGACAAGACCAGGCCGCGGCTCCTATGCATTGCCAGCGCTGGTCCCGCTGGCAATTCTATAGGACCGGGTAAAGCAATCCCACGGCGAGGCATGGAACAAATGAGGCAGCTACCGGGATGAGGACCACGCTCCCGGAGCGCGACTAGCCCGTCCTCTAAATCCCCACACTGGGGTAGGGCGCAGCCCGCCCAACCCCGCCGGGGGCCCCACCAGCGATGGGAGCCACAGGCTGCAACGTGAACCAGCGTCAGCGACCGCCCGCGGCCTCCGCCACGCCCCGCCTCCCGCATTCGGTGGGCGGCCACCAGAGCAAGACGCGCTCTGATTGGCCTTATCGTTTGCCACTCAGAGCTGTGAGACCCTCCTGTTGGATGGCGCCCCGTGGCTTTATCAGTCTATCGCTCCTGTGACGTCACGGCACTCTTCGGTTGGCCCGTACCGTCCCCCTCCGCCAGAAAACATAGTTCCCCCTTCGAGGAGTGCTCTCTCGCAGGCCCTTCCCTACTCCGTCTCGTCGGCCCGTCCCCGCCGCTCAGCAGCCGGCGCATTTCCTCCCACAGCAGCATGGCGTGCGTGGGGTGCAGCGCCTGCCCCACCACCTGTCTGTGCGCCCGGCGGATGAATACAGCAAGGACTCTGTATAGAGTGGGAGGGGCTGCATCACGCAGGGGGCGGGAGCGGGGTGAGGTGGGGGGAAGGGGAGCGCCGCGTCCCAGCCGCCACCGCCGCAGGGGGACCATGCGGAGGCAGCGGGGCAGGTGGGCGCAGCAGCAGCAACAGTGGGGCCGGCAGGAAGAGGAGGCGGAGCGGGCGCGGCAGCAACAGCAGCGCTAGGCAGCGGGCGGAGGAGGAGGAGGAGGAGGAGGAGGAGGAGGCGGCGGCGGCGGCAGCGGGAGGCGGAGGTGGGGGCGGGCCGGGGCGCACGCGCCGCCCGGTGCGGGGCAATCGCGCCGCTTCGTTACATTGTATCCGCCGGCGGCGCGAGAACAATAGGCGCCGCCGCCGCCCGCCGGCCTTGGGCGCTGCGGCCGCCGCCCGCCCGGTGTCCCGTACTCGCTGCCCGCCCCGGTATTCGCGGGACCTTCATGCGCTTCCCCTTACCCCGCCTGGGGTGCGCGCCTGCCCCGGAACAGGTAAAAAAAATAATCATGATAATTATAATAAAATCAAGTAAAATAATGGAAAATAGAGACGCGCGCCCCCTCCCCGTCCCTCCCCGGTGCTCTCGCTGCAGGACATCGGCTGCCTGCCTTCCCGCCCCCTCCCTCCACTGGCGCTGCCCCGGGACGGGGCTCGGTTCCATTGTCCCTCCGCGCTGTTGGCTCTCGGCAAAGTTTGCCTGGGTCGGGGGGAGAGGGGGAGTGGGAGTGGGCAGCAAACGGGCTGTGCTGGGGTGTCCCCGCGCTTGCCGGGAGTTCGCGCTCCACCCCGGGAAGAGGGAGCCGGTTCCCCGTCCTGCTGCGAACTTCAGCCAGGCACCCCTCCCACACGCACCCTCCCCGCCACCCCTCGGCCAGCATGCATCCGCCCGCGGGCGTTCCTCGTCCCTGCTCCTGGGTCGCGGCGCAAGGCTGAAAAAGTTGGGGGACTTGGCGGGGCGGGGGAGACTGTTGCGGCCTCGCCCCCGCGGCGTGGAGGCTGCCCGCTTCCACCCGCGGCAGGGAGGAGGCCCGCGGGGGCTCGTTTCGGCCGCCTCCTCTGGGCGCGGAGAGAGCCCCCGGGATCCCCTCCCCACGGCAGAGGGGAGAGGGTTGGGGCGCAGTGATCCACCTCGCCCCCCTTCCCGCAGAGTGGAGGTGCTGCCCGCTTACCACCATTCCCCTCCGGTTGGGACCCCAGGCCTGGCGAGGGGTGGGCGAGCGAGGCCCTCTAGGACCACTTGGGCCTGGTCCGGCGAGGCCGGGCCCGCTGCGGCGCGGCCCGACCCGGACCGGTCGGAGTGGGCTAGCTCGGTACCGGCCCGGCCTGCCTGGGCCCACGGCGTGTCTCGGGCTGCTCAGGCCGCGCCTGGAGTTGAGGGATCAAGGAATCCGGGAGCGGGAGCAGCTCGGGGCGGCCGAGCCTTTGTCCGAAGCGAGACGGTGCCGTCGCCGCGCCCCGCTAAGGAAACCCGAGCGGGACGGGGGGAGAACGGACATCTGCTGCGCGTTAGCCCGGCACCGCCGGGGCCCCCTGGCCGCCCCCTGTGCCTGCCGGGTCAAGTTCTGCCTGGCCTTTGTGCTGCCGGGACGGGTAAAGCCCTTGGCCGGGTCTGGGCGCTGCTTCCCTGAGGAGGATTTAAAAATAGGGGAGAGTGGGGTAAAAATAAATTTGGGGTGAGGAATGTGTATTGGTGAAGTCCGAGAGCTTGGCGGGGCTGTTAGAGTTTGGGGAACTGCGGGCGTTTGAGGGACTGCTGGGTGATGCTTCAGACTCCCCCTTTCTCGGGGGCACAGAGCTCTAACAGAGACGATCTTCATCTCCCCCAACCCCACCGGCGCGGCCAAAGCAGGAGCTTGGTAGAGTTGCTTTTAAAACATTGCCCAGATGCATCTGGGACACTTAAAAGGCTTTTTAAAGAAAAAAAAGCGCCCCAAAAAGACACCCCCCCAGAAAAACCCAACCCTGGATCCTGCTGCAGGCTCTTCCACGTTGGGCCGATTTCAGTCTTTTATTCTTTTTTTTCTTTTTTTTGAGGGGGTGTAAAACTTCATTGAAATGTGGTGGCCGAAGACGGGGCTCTGCCTACAACCTCTGTATGCAGTTTTCTTTTTTTTCCACCTTATGATTAATGAGTTAAATTTATTGGCCAGCTGCCCTTTGTAACCATGAATGAGTGCCTGAAAAAAAAAGGCCAAATGAGGAAAAATAAAAAGGAATCTTTTTATCTCCTCCCAGGCCTCTTTTCCTCCCGCCCCAAGAAGTATTTTTTTATCGTAGCAAGCTGGCTAAATAAACTCACCAAAAAACCTCAATCTCTCCTTAAAAAAGGAAGAATAATATTTACCTGTCTTGCGAAGCTGCCTGGAGGGCTTTATTTTTGCCGAACACTTCGCAAAGAGGTTTTTTTGTATATATATATTTTTTTTGGTTGTTGTTGGGTTTCTTTTTTTGTGGTGGTGTTTTTTTCGGTTTTGTTTTGTTTCCAGTCCCTTCGGGTTCGCTTCTCGCTGAGTGTTGGGCATCCCCCAAACTCACCCCCTGAGAACGCAGCTGCAGGTGCTCTGCAACCCGAAGGAAGGAGACCTAAGATCAGACCTTTTTTTTCCCTTCTTTTTTTTTTTTAAACAAAACTAGGCGAGGGCAGGAGAGGCTCCTGCAGGGAGGAGTGTGGGGGAAGGCGAGGGGGCGAGCCAAGCCAGACAAGCGCCCGAGTGATAACTTGCCTGAACCTTTTGATAAATGAGTTGACTTTTTAAATTTCTTTTTCTCCCGTATTTTTTTTTTTTCTTCCCTTTATTTGCCACACGTCAGGGACAGAATTGGCCTGAACGAGTGGTATTGGCAGCAAAAAACTAACATACAAGTGTGTGTCTGGTCAATAGAGTGCTTGTTCCTGCCTCTGGGTGCTATGTGAGCACTCTTGAGTGTGCTCTCTGAGGCCAGGATTTGGCTGATGGAGACGTACAGAGGATTTTTTTCTTCTCTTTCCCCTTTTTCCCTGGCTCTGTCTTTTTAAAATATTCATCAATGGGGGGGGGGGTAGTTTGCTCTAGTCGTTAAAATCTCTCGCTCTCTCTCCCCTCCCCCTCGCTTTCTCTAGGGCTGCCACTGTTGAGTCTGTGGGAGTATGAATCAGCAGCAGCAGAGAATGGCTGCAGTTGGGACAGACAAAGAGCTCAGTGACCTGCTGGACTTCAGTATGGTAAGAGTGCGCTGCCGGGGGGCTTTAAAGGCCCCGGGGCTTTGCCTGTGTGCGGTGTTTTGGAGCTGCAGAAGGGAGGAAATGGGAGCCTGTAAATTGGACGTGATGGGTTTCAGATGTGCCCTGTTTGTGTGGCTGTGCACATGTGCTGCAACTTGTTTATTTTCAAGTTAAAGCGACGCCTCAGCCTCTCCTCGTCCCTTTCTCCCCCTTAAAATACGTGCGTTGGGAACACAGAGAGGTGAGTTGGGGAGGTTGGATTTTGGATGGGAGTTGTCTGTCCTCTGTTTAAATGCTCACTGCGCAGCGGGCTGGGTGAGTGTGTGAAGCTGTAACTTCAGTAGCCGATTAACCAGGCTTTTTTCCCTCTTCCCCAGCTCCAGACCATTAAACTTTTGCTCCCACAGGTTATTTTGTCACACTTTGAAACATGTCCAAGCTCTCCAGCACATTATTTTTGCAGCAGTTGAACACTTGTGTTCCACACACTCTGCTCTTTTGTATCCTGGAAACCTTCAGCTGCCTTTAGGAGCTGTTTATTTTCAAAGAACCAGGACTTAAGAGTTCCTCCTGTAGGGCGTGCACAGCTCGAGGTGACAGGAGAGGTCCCTTCTGGTTGTGGCAGAGTGAGGTTTAGCCCCCCAACACCTTGATGCACCGGTGCTGACTGTCCTTGGCAGGTGATTAGTGGAGGGGAGTTTGTGTTCAGAAGAATGTGACTTGCCGTTGGCTTCCTCTGTTGGGTGCTGCACCCTCAGGGCCCTCCGAGCGTGCCTCTTGCTTTCTAGATAAGCACACCACTGTGGAGATAGAAAAAAAAACATCTCTGTGAGGAGGAATAACCATGAGTGCCACTGCTGTGGCTCTGGTCTGTCCCAGGTCATCCAGCTCGTGGCCTCATTGTGTTGATTTTCATGCCCCTTGGAGAAGAAAAGAGTGAAGTGGCAGAACTGGGGGCACTCCCTAGTGCCTATTAGGCCTGTGGGAAGTGCTAAGGCTCAACTGCCTTTCAGTACCCGAGTGCTGAGGTCTAGTACTGGGAAATATGCTAAACCTTGACAGGCTGAGTTTGGGTTGTTCAGTTTGGAGAAGGCTCCAGAGAAACCTTACTGGCTTTGCAGTATCTGAAGGGGGCTACAAGAAAGCTGGAGAGGGACTTTTTAGGGTGTCAGGTAGTGATAGGACTGGGGGGAATGGAGTAGAATTAGAAGTAGGGAGATTCAGACTGGATGTTAGGAAGAAGTTCTTCACTGTGAGGGTGGTGAGAGACTGGGACAGGTTGCCTAGGGAGGTGCTGGAATCTTCATCCCTGGAGGTCTTTAAGGCCAGACTGTATGTGGCTTGGGGCAACCTGCTGTAGTGTGGGCCTGTGGCAGGGGGTTGGAACTGGATGAGCTTTGAGGTCCCTTCCAGCCCATTCTGTGAAATAAATATTTTTATGCTGTTGGGCATAAAACCAGTCCTGGCAGGACTCTGTGCTGTGAGGCAGTTGGTTGTAGGGTCTGTCAGTCCCCCAAGAGAAGTCCTGCCCCTAGGATCGTCCCAGTTCTCCCAGTTCCATGCTTGTGCTGGGCAGCTGGGTCTGTTATTTCATGGGCGATTTTATCGGTGATGTTTCCACAGCAGCCTGCTTGGTAGAGGAACCGAAGGGTTTCAATGCAGGGCCATGTTTAGGGTTCTCTGAGGAGTGGTGCTGCGGCTGTTTTGTCTTTTTGTCATCTCAGAGGTCTGTGGGTGAGCAGCAGTCCTGGAGCTTTCCATCTCCTGCACCCCAGAGTGCCTGATGTGGAACTGCACTTTGGGAGACTAACCCAAAGTTTGCTTTCTGGTCGAGGGTGCAGTGGCTCCTGCTTTGTTTTTTTTTCCTCTTCAGATAAAAATCAAGCCCCACTGTTTGCTCAGAGCTTTAGAAACCCCAGATCTTGCTTTCAAATGTAACAAATCCTCCTCATTTACATGCTTAGAGCTGTGTTCCCTGGAGAAGTCGTGACCCATTCCTTCTGTACACGACTGTCTCTGCCCGTGGAGATTGATCTGCACCTAAATGCTTGAGTTTGGGTTCAGTTCCAGCATTTCCACACTGGTGTAACCCTCTGAATGACCAGGACTGGTTCTGTGCTTTGGGTAAGGCTCCATGAGCAGCAGCAGTGGGGGTGGCTGCATGCAGCAGGGTTAAGGCCTGAAGATGTTCTCTCCAAGATGAGTTGTGCTCCAACATAGCCTAGATTTGAGCCAGAGCTGTTTCACAAACCCTCCTCTCTGCACACCCCACCCCCTACTCTGAGTTTGCATAAAGGGAATATTCACTTCTCTTCTGAAGGATGAGTAGCTAACATGGGAAGCTTCCCATCCTAGCCAGTGGATGATCTTCACCCTGGCATGGTGAGATCGCAGTGCCCAGTGTGGGGCTGTGGAAGAGGCTGCTCCATGGGTTGCTCTTCCTGTGCTCTCCCCTGCAGAGAGTTTGACCACAAGCCTGCTCCTTTCAAGTATATTTCTGTTTTTCTTTGAATATGCAAGAGTGAGAAATCAGACTTCCTGTGGCCTTGGACAGCCTGATCCTAGTTGGAAGTGTCCCTGCTCACTGCAGGGGATTGGACAAAATGACCTTTGAGGGTCCATTTCAACCCAAAGCAATATCTGAGTGGAGGTCTGGTCCAGTAACTCTCTCCAGGAGAGGTGCTGGAAGGGAAGGTTAGAGAGATTCAGAGCAGCTGGAAGCATTTCTTTCAAGGATTTTGATTCCTTTTTTTAGGCAAGTATCAGCCCCCACACTCTCTGGTCCACCTCAGTGCTTCATTTTGCTGGGCACTGAGTGGAGTTTAAGGCCTGGCCCTAACTGGGTTGTATGGTCAGAAGGTGGTAGTGCGAGAGGATCTAAATTTGCCTTCCAGCCCTTTAAGAAGTAAGGCCTTTGGGCCCAGTGCTTGCCCAAAGCCTTGAAAGGGGTGGAAAGCAGAGGAGTTTACAAGGGTACAAATCAGAGGGGTCTGCAGGGTGCAGCTGAGGGGCAGAGCCTACAGCAGCTGTGGTGTCTGATGGCTGCTTTGGGCTGTGCGTGGCAGCATGCTTTCTTCCCTCCACCTTGGAACAAATTGTCTTTAATAATTGCCCCAAAGTGCAGGTAATTTGTAAGCTGCTCTCACCACTGCTTCCTGGCAGGACTCCAGGGCTTGCAGATCCAGAGGAGAGCTTTGGAGAGTGCATTCTGCCTGTAGAGCCCAGTTGCTGGTTTACTCTTTCTTAGGCTTAGGTTTTGGTATGTTATCCCCTGGGCTGGTAGCTCAGCCTCATGGGGAAAAGACCTGTTCTGATAGGCCAAGAGGGAATGGATTGAAACTTGAAGAGGGCAGATTGAGACTGAGAATCAAGAAGAAATTGTCAAGAGTGAGGGTGGGGAGAGACTGGCACAGGTTGCCCAGGGAGGTTGTGGGTGCCCCCTCCCTGGAGGTGTTCAAGGCCTTGAGCAACCTGAGCTGGTGGGAGGTATGCCCATGGCAGGGGGCTAAAGCTGAATGACCTTTAAGGTCCTTTCCAACCCGTTTTATCAGTCTGTGGAGCTGCCCTTGCACTGTGCCATCCAGAGATGCTCAGACTCACTGTGGGTGCCCCAAGTGGTATCTCAGCCCTGCCATGGTGTGGTGGCAAGGTGGTGGTGGGGGGTGTCCTAACCAGTCTGGGATGCTTGGAGAGCACTGGGAGAGCTGGGATGGAGCAGCCATGGGGCTGGGAACCTGTCCGTGCCGCAGAGCACGCCTGCCAAGTTATATAGAGGCAGACGGCTGCGTGCCAGCCTAGGTCTCTGGTAAAAGTGAAATGCTGTTAACAGACATGATTATTAGCGGAGTATTAACCATATGCTGCAGGGCTGCTGCTTGTCAGGGTGGGTTTCTAGCTCCACGAGATGTCACAGAATGGGCAGAGGCTTGAGCAGTCAGATAGGATCTGCCTCGGGGAGCAACTGCTCTCCTTTCATGCTAGCTTTGGTGGCTGCAGCCAGCGAGCAAGGGGTGGAGACCAAACTGTTCCTAGGGAGCAGAGGTTGAAAACCAAAGGGTTTCCAGCAAGTAGGGTTGGAGCAAGCTCCTGCTGTCCTTACTGCTGCTGCTTCGGACACACTGGGGGATGTTGAAGCTGTGCCCTGCTCCAGCCAAGGCACAGCTCCTGGTTTCTCCTGATACAAGTCTTGCTTTTGTTTAGAGTGAAGCAGTTGTAAAGTTTTGACTGTAGGCCGCAGTGGACATTTGGGGCTGTAGTCAGGAAGGTTTGTCTTAAATGAACACGTATAAAATATCCTGCTGGCAATGGATATGGAGATGAATTCCCTCTTTTCTCTGGATTAACAGCTGGATACTTGCCATGCTGCAAAACAGATTTCAAGTTTTGAGTTCAGCCTGGAGTCTGGAGTTCATGAGGTGGGAGAGTGGAGGAAGTGGAAACAGCTTTTTAATTTCAGAGCACTGATACACTGCTAGATGTACACAATAAATGAAATGCTGCCTTGGTGGTTGTTCCTTGTGTCTGACAAATTCCCATTCTTGCTTATGAGTCTGGTGGAAGTGTGAGGTCTCTTATCTGTCACTTCCATGGTGGTGGCTGCAGGAGTTTGGATCTTCCCATGCCCTGGGTTTGCATCTTACCCTGGGAGAAGAAATTCTTTTGGATGGGTGGAAATTGAGATAGGAGGGCATGCAGAAGTTGTGGTCAGCTGCTGGGGGGAGGCTGGAGGTAGGGCTTGAGAAACCAAATACAGCAGCTTAAGATGGGGGTGAGGCTTAGGGGGTTTACATAACCCTTTAAATCGACAAGATTCAAATCCAGTAAAGGCCAAGGAATGACCCAGTGGTGGTTTCCTCAGCTGCTTATGCTTGGGTTCTTGCTCCGTGCCTCTGGGTGCCTCCAGTATGTGCCAGCTCTGGTTCATCCTCTGCCTCCCTCCCCATTTATTTTGAAAGCAGCTTTTAAAAAAGCAGAAAGGAAATTGGCAGTGGGTGGCTGAACTTCACCTGTGAGTGGCACAGGCCAGTGAAGGCAGACACCACTTCACCTGTGACTCCTGCGGGCAGCACCCAGGCAGCCTCAGCCCACACCACGGTGGAAAAACAAACTGGCACAAGACAAAAAAAACCACCAACCCCAAAAAACCACTTCCTGGAGTTGACAAGTGATAAGATACAAACCCTGGCATTGAGGCAAGGGGTGACCCGGGGGTCTCCCCCATCCCAATATCACCCTGCTTTGACATCCCCACCTGTCTTGGGGTGGAAAAAGGGTGGGTGACTCAGTCCCTTGGGGAGGGAGTGCAGGAAGGTATTGCATCAGTCTTGAAACCTCTCTAGAAGCAGGGAGGGAGGTGGGGAGGGCAAGAGGTCGTCCCCCGGGGTGTGGGGGCGTTCTGGGGATTGCCAGTGGCAGGGAGACACACACCACAGCTCCTCTTCTGCAGAAGTTGAAAGCACTGCTTGCACAATGGAAGAAAGCTGCTCAGTTTCTCGACCTTATTTGCCACTCAGACCTTGGGCTTTTCAGCATCAGCAAGTATGAAGCAGAAATACTCCTGCAAAAGAGCCAGCAGTGCTTTTTTGTTGCGTTTGGTGCTTTTCTGTACCGCTCAACACTGTGATGCTTACACATCCCAGCCCTCCCTGTGCGCACAGGCAGGACTCTTGGCAAGGGGATTTGGCACCACTTAATCCCCTTCCCTACCTTGGAAAGGTAGGGGGTTTGTAGCCATGTAATCCTCTTTCTTACCTTAAGAGGGAAGAGGATGAGCACAGGCTGGGTGGGATCCCGTAGGTAAAGTCCATTTGTGTGATTCTAGAAATCTTTGCAGAAAACAGCAAGAGCAGGGGCAGGAAAAACCTGTAGCTGTGCAGAGAAAGGTAGGCTGCAATTCTTTGGCCTTGTAAGGATTTGTTGGTGGTGTTTCCTCAGGAAGTGGGACTAGGAAACAAGGCCTATTTGATGGGGGTGCTGCTAGGCTGCCCCAAGTGACTCTGGAGCCCACCCTAGGGGAGGGTCAGGCTGGATATCAGGAAATATTTCTTCTCTGAAAGGATTCTCAAATATTGGAGTGGTCTGCCATTGTGATCAGGGATTGGAACAGGTTGCCCAGCAAGGTGGCGGAGTCATCATCTCTGTGGGCCTGGTGCCCATGGTGTAGTGGAGACCTTGCAGTGCTGGGTTTTAAGTGAGTCTAGATGGTCTTGAAGGTCTTTTACAAGCAAAGAGGTTCTGGGAGCTGCCTCATGGGCGATTGCAGTAGGGTGCAGTGCCAGGGTGTAGGGAGTGAGGAGTGAACATAGTCACGGAGTGGCTTTGGTTGGAAGAGACTTCAAGAGATCATCTATGCCAACCTTATTGCCATGGACAGAGACACCTCTCAGATAGATTCAGCTGCTCATGGCTGCATCCAGCCTGACCATGAACACCACCAAAGAGGAGACATCCACAATCTCCCTGAGCAACCTGGTACAGAAATAGATCATAAAATTGATAGGGATCACAGAATTGTTTGGGTTGGAAAAGCCCTCTAAGGTCAAAGGTCATCCAGTCCAGCCAACAACCCAACCCCACCATGGGCACCAAACCATGACTCCAAGTGCCATGACTGTACTTTTCTGGAACACCTCTCAGGATGGCTGAGGGTGAGGCCATGGTGAGGCAGGAAGGCTGCGGGCTGCCTGCTGGTGTCCTCCCAGAAGCTGTACACTGAAATGCTCTCCACCTCTTATTTCCATGCAGAGCTCTGGCACAGGCAGGCTCTGCAGCCTTAGCCACCTGCCCAATTTGTGTGCTTTGCTTGAGTGGCACTTTGGATTCCGCTGCACCTCTGCCATGTTTAACTGTTGGGTTGTTGTTTTGTTTTGTTTTTTTTTCTCCCCAGCATTTGTGAAGACAAAGCTGGGCAGAGGGTTTTGTACAAAAGAATGCTTCTGACCACAGGCAGACACCAGCTATGTCAGGGCATGAAGCTGCTGTTTTCTCCAGGCTCTGGTGCCATGACATTGTTTAATCTTCAAAGCTTTAAACTTTTTGGAGTTGCTCAGACATTGCAAAGCTAAAAATAATAAAAATTCAAATTACTTGGTGGTGAAAGTATCTGGAGCTGAGTAGTAAAAAGGATATTAAAATGTTAATTCACTCAGCCTTTTCCCAACAGTTGTTTTATTGGCTACAGCTTCGTTTGTGTGGAGAAGAATTAGGAGTTGGGGTTTTTTTTGTGCCTGCTGCATGCAGGTGCATATAAATTTTTAAATAACAGATCCTGAAACCCTCCCAGCTTAGATTAACAATATTTATACAAGTTAGCTGAGGAAGCTTGCAGTGTTTTGGAGGCAGCTTTCCGCCAGGAGAAGATTAGTTGTGATACCAAAGCTGCAGCAGTACAGCAAACAAGCAGCCAGGATGATCCATGCAGTAAAATGCTGGAATCTTTCTAACCAGGGGGCTCAGTGCCTTTGGGCCCAGTGCTGCTTCTCCCGTGGCACCCCAGGGCTGTGTAGGTGATGGTGCTGCCAGCTGAGGGTTCAGTGAGGCTGGAGAAGAGTAGGCTGCGGGAGACCTCATTGCTCTCTACAGCTCCCTGAAAGGAGGCTGCAGCCAGGTGGGGGTTGGGCTCTGCTCCCTAGGTTCAGGAGATAGAAGGAGAGGAAATGTCCTGAAATTGTGCCATGGCAGAGTTAGGGTGGAGATGAGGAAAAATGTCTTTACTGCCCAAGTGGTCAGGGCTTGGCACAGGCTGCCTGAGGAGGTGGTGGAGTGCCCATTCCTGGGGGTGTTCCAGAAATGTGTGGCCATGGCACTTGGGGCCATGGTTTGGTGCCCGTGATGAGGTTGAGTTGCTGGTTGGACTGGATGATCTCAGAGAGCTTTTCTAACCAAACCATTGTGTGGTTCTGTGTTTCTATGGAGGCTTTTTCCCTCCCGTAGCTGGTGTGAGGCTCCCTGCACTGAGGTCGGGCTCACCCAAGTGTATGGCTGCCACCTCTGCCTGTGCCCACAGGCAGCCCTCGTCCTTCCTAGGCACTGCAGCATGCTGGGAGACACTGGATGAGGCCTGGCCTGGGGCTGGTGTTGGGGAGCACAAGGAGCTCTATGGAGTGCTGTTGTTTTCACAAAATCACGGAATGTAAGGGGTTGGGAGGGATCTCCAGAGATCATACAGCCCAACCCCCCTGCCAGAGCAGGGTCACCCAGGGCAGCTCACACAGGAACACATCCAGGCAGGCCTTGAGAATCTCCAGAGATGGAGACTCCACCACCTCTCTGGGATGCCTGCTCCAGGGCTCTGCCACCCTCAAAGTACAGAAGTTCCTCCTCGTGTCTAGATGGAACTTCTTACAGTCAGGTGTGTCCCCATTATCCTGCCACTGGTGACCGCTTGGTAGTCTGGCCCCATCCTCCTGTCCCCTACTCCTTAGATATTTGCGAGCATTGATAAGGGAGCTTTTTATGAATGGAGTCAACCTTCCTCTGTGGGCACCCTCAAGTCTGAGTCTCTGTGAATGACTGAGGGAAGAACTATTGGTTTTGACCACAGCAATGCTGCTGCTTGGCTACCTTTCAGCTGCACCTAAGGAAGCAGCCAGGCTGTGTGTGCAGGAGAAGCTTCTGCACGTAGGAGTGTGCCTGCATCCCAGCTGCACTGCTTCTGCCCCTCCCGCAGCTGATCTGTGGAGCAGGGACAGGAGAGGAGAAAGGTTTTCACATCAATCAAGTGCTGCTCTTCCCCCTTTCCTCCCCCACGCCTGCCCACCTGCCCCCTTTTGCAGCAGCGCAGTAAAACCAACACACTGAAATCTCTTCTCTTTTCCTTTCTTTCTCATCTGCTTGTTTTTCTAGATGTTTCCCCTGCCAGTGGCTAATGGAAAAAACAGACCCACGACCCTAGCAAGCACTCAGTTTGGAGGATCAGGTACTGTCATCTACATTTGTTATTTTTTTTTTGTTAGCACCATAAATGTTTCTTGCAATCAATTTGTGTTTGCCCCCAGAGCCCCAGTGTGGTGGGGTTCTGTGCTTGTGTGTTCTGTGTCTGTTTGGTGCTGGCCTCCTATGATTTCTCTAGATGATTTTCTCATTGCTCCACATGTCTCTGGGTGGGAAAAGCTGCTCTTGCTGATGAGTTTCCAATGAAGAAGCTGCAGGTTGTTGCCTGTCTGCTCGGGCTGCAGCCGGGAGCCCACAGTCAATGTTCTTTTCTAAGCTGCATAGATGGGCACCTGTCTGCAGGCACTGTGAGACTTCTGCTGTAGGTGACTGAGAAGACCTGGTGGTGGTGGTTAGTTCCTGGGTCTCAGCTGTCCCACAGAGAGGCTCTGGTGCAGTTTGCTCCACTCAGCCCCTCCAGCAGCACCCTGCTGTTTGCTGGGATATCTGTGTTCCCAAAGAGACCTTTGCAGAGCCCTCCTGGCCAGATGTCTGCAGGCAGGTGGGCAGCAGGTGTGGCTGGAGCTGTTTCACCAGACTCTGAGCTGAACCCTGCAGTGGTTTTTGAGGTGCTGTTGCCTGTCCCACCTTGCCCCCAAAGACAGCAGCTGGTCCCACTCCCCAGACATGCTGTGTGGCTACATCTCTGCCCATCTAACATCAAAGGGCACTGGGTACCTGCAGGAGGAGCAGGCTGGTGATTGGCAGTGATAGGAGCCTGGCTGGAGGGCAGCTAGTGTTGGGTGTCTGGCTGGGAGATGTGGTGCTGGTTCATTTGAGGCTAGAGTGGAGAATTCCCCAGCTGGGCACGGCATGGTACCCTGCCAGGCTTTTGATGCCCGGGGAAGCCGCTCTTTGCCTGGCTCGCTGCAGCCCCTGGCACACAGGAAGCTGAGTTCATTTGCCTTTCTTGCTGGAACATGCTGATGCTTTGAGAATGGTTAAAATTTGACCTTCCCTGCCCTGAGCTGTCCAGAGAAACTCCTGGCTGTATGAAATGGCTGTGCCCTGGCACTGGGAAGCATCCCAGAGCCCATGGTGGGATTTCTGGACAGTAGCATTGATGCCACAGTGCTGTGGAGCAACTCTGCGGGGGGGGAACCTGCTGATGTGGGATGGGAGGGACATGGTCTGCCCTGCTCCTGCCATTTTGAGGCAGGGAAATTTTTCTGCTTTCAGATGGGGTTGTAGGGCTGTATGTCAGGATGGTTTTTAGCAAGTATTTTTACAGGAGGGAAGCTGTTGAGTGGGTGCTGGAGGAAATTCGAGGGGTAGACAGCTCTCCGGTTAAGCCAGATGGAAGCTGATCTCTGCAGTGAGTATTCCCCTGTGTGACTGCTGCTGGTAAAGTCATCCACAGAGGACTCACTGGCCAGAGGAGAGCAGTGGAGCAGTTCTCCGTTTCCTCTCAGGGGCTGGTTGGCTGCAGGCTTTGTGGTTCTGGCCGTGAGCAGGGCTGTGCAGTGCACGGCCAGACACCCCCTCCTTGGCTTTGCAGCAGCCTGAACGACAGAGACTCTCTGCCCCCTCCTCCTCCTCTTCTTTTGGGTGAGTGAAAGGTAATGTTGACACCACCCTTCCTCTGGGCTGCTGTTTTTTGAGTCTGGCTCTCAGCAGTTCATAAAAACAGAGAACTGATATTAGACAACTGAAGGCAGTTTCATAACTGCTGCTATCTCGGTCCCCTTGGTGGCTCCTTTGTCCTACTGTGGGCATCATGGCTTTGAAATGCAGCTTGGGGCTTGGTTTGGGCAACAAAGTTATCCCTTGGCCAGTCTCATTCTTGGCCTCACTTTTGGAGAGCTGGGGGTGTGTTTTGGTTGTGTGTTGGCTTTGTGAGTTATTTCTGGTCCTGAACGTTTGGTGATGGATTTGTGCTGGAGATGAATGACTGCAGTGAGGTGCTGGCTGCTGTGCCCATGCAGAGGGGTACATGGGGTCTGTTAGTCACAGGCTGAGTTGGGTGGTTGCATCTCATCCAGTCTAACCCCCTCTGCAGTCAGCAGTGACATCTGCACCTATAGCAGGGTGCTCAGAGCCCCAAGCAACCTGACCTGCAATGGTTCCAGGCATGGGTTAGCTCCCACCTCTCTGGGCAATGTGGGCCAGGCTCTCACCACTGTCAGTGTAAAAGTCTGTCCGTTCTCTCCAGTCTGAGTCTTCTTTTGTTGTCAAACCATCCCCTCCTGTGCTGTTCCACAGGTCCTGCTAAGAAGTCTCCCAGAAGGATCTGAAATGTCTAAGCTAAGTCCCTGACAGTGCCTAGTGGTTGATTTTATAGTTTGTTAACATTGATTGGGCTTAAGTCACTAATTAAGAGCAAAGTGTGGTCAGTCACTAGTCCATCCCCAGTCTGCCAGCACACTTTGGTTTGAAGTTGAATCCTCACCAACCCCAGTGTGGTCGGAGGGTGAAGGGCAGATGGTCCTTGGTTCTGGAAAGTCTGACTTGCTGAAGGCTATGCAGCCAGGCTGTAATCTGGATCTGCAGATTAGCTCCCTTAAATCTTGCCTTGCAGGAGAAACTGAGCTTCATCATCAGTGTGTCTCATGTTTGTCAGACTCTTGTTCAGCTCATGTCCCGCACCCCTGATAAAGATCGTGCAGCGCTTCCTTGCCACTGTCACCCATAGCTCAGCCTGGAAAGGAAAATCAGGCTCCAGTGCATTTCTGTCTGGGTTGGGTGACGTGCACCACAGTGCCAGGATTTTATCCGTGGGGGTTGTTGTGGCAACCCCAAGGTAATAAGCTGATAGTCTCATGTGCCAGAAAAATTGGTATGGGGATGTGGTGCTGAGGTATGTGGCTTAGTGGTAGTAGCTTAGCAGCAGCAGTGGTATTGCTCCAGTGAAGTGATTGGACTTGATGATTGTAGAGTCATGGAATGGGTTGGGGACCTTCAAGACCACAGAGTTCCAACCTCCCTGCCATGGGCAGGGATACCTCCTACCAGCCCAGGTTGCTTGTAGAATCATAGAACTGTTTCAGCTGGGTGATCTCATCCAGTCCAGCCCTAACCTCCCATTTCAAACCATTGCTCCTCATCCTATCACTGCAAGCTCTTGGCAACAGTCTCTACCTGCAGGTCCTCTTCAGACACAGAAATGTAGCAGCTATTCATGTCCAGTTGGTCAATAAGGTAGCACAGGCCTTTGAAACAGCACTGCTAGAAAAAAAGCACAGTGATAAAATTACGAGGGGCAATGGTTTGAAACTGGAACAGGGCAGAGTTAGGTTGGACAACAGGAGGAAGTTGTGCACGGAGAGGGTGGGCAGAGAGGTCCCATCCCTGGAAGCATTCAAGGCCAGACTTGATGTGTCCTTGTGCAGCCAGCTGTGGTTGGAGCTGTTCCTGCTGCCTGCAAGATGCCCTTTGAAGGTCCCTTCCAACCCCATGCAATCTGTGAATCCCAACTGATAACTGCCCTGGCCAAGCTGCTGCCTCCCATGGTGGCCTCTTCCTGAAGAGGAACACAATTACTTCTCCCAGGCCAGCAGAATTCAAAGTGTTGAATGAAGCAAACCCTCCAGTGCCGAGATCCTTTTTGCCTTTATGTTTTTGTCTCCTGCTTTTATTTTAAGCTTTGCCACTGTTTCCCTTCATTTCTGTCCTTAAATGCACCAGGGGAGGAACTGTTTTAGCTCCCCTGTCGCATGGACAATTCAGCACCTCCGCTTTGCCTTTTCTTGGCAAGGAGCAAGCCAACAATTGCCACTAGGCTGGAGCTGACGTCAGGCAGCCCGTGGCTGCAGCATTTATAGCACATATAGGTCACCACGGGGAAGTTTGGCTTCCTGGGGCTTTGTGCTGCAACTGGTGTTTGCCAGCGCCAGCCACAGTGCTTGCTGGTGGAGGGGGGGACACGCTCCGGCTTTGCCCATTGTCCTCTGCATTTGTCATCCCTCGCCAAACTCTTTTGTTTATTCTTTGCAGTAGCAAAAACATCTCAAACCCTGTCTTCCATCTCCCCCCCAGCCCCATGTCATGGTTTGTAAATGACTAAGCTGATCGGCAAGGAGCTTCCTCCCAGCACTTTAACTGCACCTCCAGCAGGACAGGGTTCCTGCAAAACTTCAGATGGAGAGAACCGTTGGCAACTGACATGGAGGCAGCAGGGTTGGCAGGAGGCTGACAGGTTTCGCTGTGTTCCTTCCAGCTTAGGCTGTGGTGATGGCACTGTGGCCTGGGGCAGTGCCAGGGCTGTCACAGGGTCATGGAATGGTTTGGGTTGGAAGTGACCTGCGAAGGTCACCCAGTCCAGCACCCTGCAGTGAGCAGGGACATCTGCAACTAGATCCGGTTGCCCAGAGCTCGACAGGCCAACCACCTCCCTGGGCAACCTGTTGCAGTGTTCCAGCACTGTCATGGTGCAGAACCTGGTCCTGACATCCAATCTAAATTTGCTCTACTCTCATTGCAAACCCTTGTCCCTGCAGGCCTTTGCAAACAGTCCCTTTGCAGCCTTTTTGTAGCTCTCTTCAGGTACTGGAAGGGTGCTGTTGGGTCTCACCTCATGTTCTTGGCTGGGTCAGCACTTGCTGGCTCTGCCCTTCTTCAGCAGAGCAGGGAAATAAGCCAAGGTTATGTCGTTTTTGGACCTTTCACTCCAAGAAGGACATTGAGGTCCTAGAGCACAGGTCTTGTGAGGAGTGGCTGAGGCACTTGGGCTTGTTTAGGCTGGAGGAAAGGAGACTGAAGGGAGACCTCATTGCTCTCTAAGACCTCTCAGCTCCCTGAAAGGAGATTTGAGCTAGGTGGAGGTTGGGCTCTTCTCCCAGGTAAAGAAGTAACAAAATGAGAGGAAATAGCCTCAAGCTGCACCAGAGGTGGTTTAGGTTGGACATGAGGAACAATTTCTTTCCCAAAAGGGTTGTTAAGCCCTTGTGAAGCTGCTTAGGGCAGTGGTGGAGGCCCTGTCCTGGGAGAGGCTTCAAAGCCGTGGAGATGCAGTGCTGAGGACCATGGTTTGTTGGTGACCTGGCAGAGCAGGGTTCAGAGGCCTTTTGCAACCTAAATGAATCTGAGATCCTACCTCATGGAGCAGCTCATGAGCAATGCTTTGCATATGTGGTTAATAAGGAGAGTGTGGAACCACCTCCCCATCACATCAGAACAGCTCTGAAATGCCAAGTCTGTGTCCTGCTGAAACAGGAGCCCAGGCTGTGTCCCACATCAGACGATTCTGCTACCAAAAAAAAAAAAATCACTTGGTTTTTGCTCCCTTTTTGAGCAAATTCACCACTAAATGCCTTTTCCTTTCTGCTTTGTGCTAGGGGGAGATTCCTTGATTGGGATCTGCAGCCCTGCCCCAGCTTGTCCTGGGCTGATCCCCAGCAACAGCGTGGGCAGCAGGGCAGGGGGCGGATTCTGCCTCTTTGCTGTGCTCTGCTGAGGCCCCCGCCCTGCAGTGCTGGGACAGCTCTGGAGTCCTCAGCACAGCACAGACAGGGACCTGCTGGAGCAGGGCCAGAGGAGGGCACGGCAGTGCTGGCAGTGCTCTGTTGTGAGGCCAGGCTGAGAGAGTTGGGCTTGGGCAGCCTGGAGAGGAGAAGGCTCCAGGGAGACCTTAGAGCAGCCTTCCAGTACATGAATGGGCTCCAGGAGAGCTGGGGAGGGACCTTTTGGAAAAATGTGGAGTGACAGGATGAGAGGTGATGGCCTCAACCTGGAGGAAGCTGAACTTAGATGAGACATAAGGAAGAAATTCTTCCCCGTGATGGTGGTGAGGCACTGAAATAGGTTGTCCATGGAGGTTGTGATGGTTCCAAAGCTGGAAGTGTTCAAGGCCAGGCTGGATGAGAACTTTAGCAACCTGGGCTAGTGGGAGGTGTCTCTGCCCATGGTACGGGGGTTGGAACTGGATGATCTTGAAGGTCCCTTCCAACCCAAACCATTCTGTGATGATGTCTTAGGTGGGTTTAGAAGGGAGAGTCCCCTCCCGGTCTGTGCTGTGATTTCCACCCCCAAAATCTGTTCAGTGCTTTTCGTGCTGGCAAGATGGGGAGATGAGGCTCGTTGTTGAGGGAATTGCTTTGATCAGGGCTAGTTTGTAAAAGACATCTGAAGCTGGCTGAGCAAGGAGGCTTTAAAAGAGGTACAAGCTGATGCATGTAGCAAATGTTGAGTTCGTCGCCTGAACAAAGCCAGAGCATTCTCCCTGGAGGGAGGTGAGTCTGAACCCCCTTTGAAGGCTGCTTTAAACAACCTTCAAACTTGGATACCTGTGGCAACAGCACTGAGAGTAATAAATTCTCTGAGAGATGAGCTTGTCTCTTTAATTGGTGCTATGGGTGAGGTGTTTGAAGATTTAATTCTTTGTGTGTGCACGAAGAAGCTCCAAGGTGGAGGGGTTGTGGGGGGGAGTCTGAAGCTCAGACCTGGAGCTTGGTGTCTGCTCCATAGCTCTGCTCTGGAGTTCCTTTTGCCTCCCAAGCATGAGCTTGGCTTTCTGGTGCTTTCTTTAATTGTTGTTGGTTTTTTTTTTTTTTTAAATAAAAAAAAAACTGAGGCAAGTTTCCTTAATGCATAGAATTACAGAATGGGTTGGGTTGGAAGGGAACTTAAGCTCATCCAGCTCCGGCCCCTGCCATGGACAGGGACACCACCCACCAGTACAGCTTGCTCAAGGCCTCATCCTACCTGGCCTTGAACACCTCCAGGGAGTGGGTATCCACAGCTTCCCTGGGCAACCTGTGCCAGGCTCTCCCCACAATCGTTCTCAACAATTTCCTCCTCCTCTCCACTCTCACTCTCCCTTCTCCCAGCTCAAAGTCATTGTCCCTCATCCTGCCACTTCCAGCCCTTGTCCAAAGTCCCTCTCCAGCTCTCCTGCAGCCCCTTCAGGCACCAAAAGGCTGTTCTGAGGTCTCCCTGGAGCCTTCTCTTCTCCAGTGTGCAGCAAACCCATCTAATTTAGAGTTGTGGCATGATTTAGGTTGGAAAAGTCCCCTTCAGTTGATGGAGGCCTGGGGCTGTGAAGAGCTCAGTGCAGTAGTGTTGCGGTGCTGTCAGCAGCCAAGCCCCGACTGCTCCAATGCATGGGAGTGAGGAAGAGGGAAGCTTTTATTAGCAAGGATGTCTCACGTTTTCCTCTCCTTCCCACATGTTCTGCTCCTGCTGAAGTGGGAGTGCTGGGCTTTGCCTGCTATTTTGATAGATGCTGAAAGGCAGACATGAGGTGCGCAATATGGGACTGGATCTTGAGCTGTGCTCTGTGCTGGGGAAGGGCCCTTAGGCTGCCTGCTCCCTGTGTTCATGCCCACAGTGTGGGTCTTGCAGAGCTGGCACTGCACACAAAGCCACCACCACTAAAAAGCCAATGCAGAACAAGGTACTGATCAGACCCCACCTGGAGTACTGTGTCCAGTACTGGTGTCCCCAGCATAGGAAGGACACAGAGCTACAGGAGTGAGTCCAGAGGAGGCCACAACAGCGATGTAGCGGAGGATGTCCCTGCTCACTGCAGAGAATTTGGACCTTTGTAGGTCCCTTTCAACATAAACCATCTCATGATTCCGTCAGCCAAGGGCCAGGCACCTCTGCTGTGAGGGCAGGCTGAGGGAACTGGGGGTGTTCAGCCTGGAGAAGACTCCAGGGGGACCTCAGAGCTGCTTTCTGACACCTAAAGAGATCTTAGAGGAAAGCTGTAGAGGGACTTTTCCTAAGGATGTCTAGAGACAGGACAAAGGGGAGTGGTTTGAAGCTGAGACAGAGCCGGGTTAGACTGAAGCTGAGGAAGAAGTTCTTCAGTACAAGGGTGCTGAGACCCTGGCACAGGCTGCCCAGGGAGGTTGTGGATACCTCGTGCCTGGGAGTGTTCAAGGCCAGATTGGATGAGGCCTGGAGCAACCTGGGCTAGTGAGAAGTGTCTCTGCCCATGGCAGATGGATTGGAGGAGCTGATCTCTGAGGTCCTTTCCAACCTGAGCCATTCTGTGATTCTTGTAAAAATTACTATTCAGCATTACCAAAGTTGAAAAATCAGCTTTAGCATAGCCAAGGCACACTTGCAAACTGTGAAGGCTTGGAGACAATCCCTGCAGCATTTCCATTACTGCTCCCGGGGTGTGGGAGGGTGCTGCAGGGAAGCACCCAGGGGGCTTCATCCCAGCCTTGCCAGCCTCCGAGCCTGGAGGACTCTGACCTTTGGCTCCCACGTGCTGGTCAGGTGTGTTCCACAACTCTCCACTTGGTTTGTGTCCCTGCCTTCGGGAAACTCCTGCTTTCCTTCCTCTCCCCTTTCTGCTCCCTGTTTTTCCTGTTAACCAGGGTACAGAAAGCAGGGTTGGGAAGAAAAGGGCTTGGAGGAGCTGAGAGCTGGGGGTAGGGAGCAGCAGGAAATGGCAAGGGTGGGGGAACGAATGGCAGGGAGAGATCTTCATGCCTCTGTCCTTTAATCCAGTGTCACACCCTAGTTCCAGCTCTTATCCTTGTGTCTTGGGGTGCATGTTCCTGGGGCAGCTGCTTCTCCTGCACCTTTGTAGTGAGGGTGGAACATGAAGCCCTTCCATTCTCTCTCTGTTACCTCTCTCCAAATTTGTTTTTTCCTAACCTTGAATTCCTGGGCAAGGCTGACAGTGAGGCTGTCCCACCAGAGACAGGGCTGGCGCCTGGGGGACATGCAAGGAGTGAGCCTGGGAAAGGCAGGAAAAGGGCAGCTGAGCTATTGGGACAGTGAAGGTTCTCTGGCAGCAGCTCACTGCTTCTCCAGCAGCTGAGGAGAGGCAAATGTGGAACCCTCATTCCAAGAAGGACATTGAGGGGCTGGATCAGGACCAGAGAAGGGCAACAGAGCTGAGGCAGGGTCTGGAGAACAGGGCTGGGGGGGAGCAACTGAGGGAGCTGGGGGTGAGTAGTGTGGAGAAGAAGAAGCAGGAGGAGACCTCATTGCTCTTTACAGCTGCCTGAGAGGAGGCTGCAGTGAGGGTCTCACATAAAACAAGTGACAGGACGAGAGGAAATGCCCCCAAGTTGTGCCAGGAGGAGTTTAGGTTGAACATGAAGAACAACTTCTTTCCTGAAAGGGCTGTCAAGGCCTGGCCCGGGTTGCCCAGGGCATTGGTGGAGTTCCCATACCTGGAGGGGTTTCAAAGCAGTGATGTGGTGCTGAAGGCCATGGTTTAGTGATGCCCTGACAGTGCTGGGTTAAGGGTTGGACCAGATGATCTTAAAGGTCTCTTCCAACCAAACTGAATCTGTGATTCTATGAAATGTGACCCATATCTCGGGCTGTGCTGAGGTTCAGGGGCTGGAGGGGTCCACATTGCACAGCAAGAGGGGGTAGACTTTTATTTTATGTGTGTATGTGTTCCGTGTTTTTTTTCCCTCCCACCCTGGGGAGCAGTCAGTCCCTCAGGCAGGGCTTGAGAGGAGGGAGCAGAGGGAATATCAGGAGTGGCAGGGAGCTGAAGCTGCATTGAGAGCTTTTGTTTGGAAACTGCAGATTTGAGGCAGACCTTGTTGAGGATTCAAGCTGTGGCCTCACCAGTGCCCAGTCCAGGGGCACAATCCCTGCTCTGCTCCTACTGGCCACACCACTGCTGCTCCAGGCCAGGCTGCTGGTGACCTTCCTGGCCACCTGGGCACATTTCTGGCTGACGTTCAGCTGCTGTCACCCAACACCCCCAGGTGCTTTTCTGCTGAGCGGTTTCCAGCTACACTGCCCCCATCCTGGAGTCTTCCTGGGGTTGTTGTGACCCAGGTGCAGGACCCAGCCCTTGGCCTTGTTGAGCCTCATACAACTGACCTCAGCCCATAGATCCAGCCCCTGGTCTGGTCCCACTACTGCCCAGTTTGGTGTCACCTGCAGACTGTGTGCAAGCTCAGGAATCTGCTTTTTCTTTACTGCAAGGATCTGGTTGCATATTGACCACATCTGCTTTTGTTGCCTTGTTTTGCTGCTGTCTTCTCAACCACAAGGGCCAGGGTCTCCTCACAGATAGGTTTCTGGAGGTCAGTGTGCTTGGTGTTTAGCTTTGCCTCAGCTCCCCTCAGCTCCTGCTCACACAGGGCTGGACCAGTGGCACATGTTAGTGAGCCCTTGGCTCAGCATCCCAGCTTGAGGCCTTGTTGTGCCCTTTCCAAAATGCAGGGATGGCTTTGGAAGGGGCCCAGCAGCTCTGGCAAGCGTTGCTGCTGGCCCTGGCTGCTGCTCATTTCACATTCTGCATGCTCTGTGGGATGTCCTGCTCCAGCATGTGTCCTTCGTGTGACCACTCACTGCCCAGCCCACCCCCCACTGCTCATGATGCTGAGCAGTGGAGCAAGAGCTGGGGGTCCAGAGGGGCTGGATTTAATGCCTGTGGCTATTCCCTTGCTCTGCAGGGCCTCGGCTCTAGCCTGGCGCTATGCTCTCCATCGTTAACACAGCTGAAGCATGTTATAAAGGCATCCTTCTACAAGTGACATTTTGGATGCTCTTCTAACCCAAGAGCAGGCTATGAACCCAGCTGGGTGATGGTCTTGTTGAGTAGAGACATTTCACAAGCAGGAGGATGATGGTGATCCACCACTTCAGCTAGAAGAAGGAGCACTGTGTCCTTTCTGGGGCACACAGTACAAGAAGCATGTGAAACTGTTGGAGGGGGTCCAGAGGAGGCCACCAAGATGCTCAGAGGGCTGGAGAGGCTCTGCTGTGGGAACAGGCTGAGAGGGCTGGGGCTGTGCAGCCTGGAGAAGAGAAGGCTCTGGAGAGACCTCAGAGCAGCCTTCTGGTGCCTGAAGGGGCTCCAGGAGAGCTGGGGAGGGACTTTGGACAAGGGCTGGGAGTGGCAGGATGAGGGACAATGGCTTTGAGCTGGGAGAGTGGAGAGGAGGAAGAACTCGTTGAGAGTGAGGAGGGGGAGACACTGG
Organism: Tricholaema leucomelas; assembly: GCA_013400475.1. Classification (NCBI taxonomy): domain Eukaryota; kingdom Metazoa; phylum Chordata; class Aves; order Piciformes; family Lybiidae; genus Tricholaema lacrymosa; species Tricholaema leucomelas. The sequence continues at coordinate 246,221 of WAAF01018308.1, forward strand.
CACAGGTTGCCCAGGAAGGTTGTGGATACCCCCTGCCTAGAGATGTTCAAGGCCAAGCTGGATGAGGCCTTGAGCAAGCTGTGCTAGTGGGAGGTGTCCCTGCCCATGGCAGGGGGTTGGAGCTGGATGAGCTTTAAGTTCCCTTCCAACCCATTCCATTTTGTGAGTCTATATGGGCAACCTTTCTGGCTCAGCTGAGAGCTGCCTTGGCTGCAAGGCTGCCGCTTGCCCACCTATGGGCAGCCCTCCATGTGATGGGGAGATCTCTGGGCAGCAGGTGGGTAGGTAAAGCCTGCAGTCCTGCACCCGAAGCAGGTAGAACAGGCTGAGCAGAAGTGGGGAGACCATCCATGGGGAGAAGGCAGCGAGACAAAAGAAAGCAGAGCCAGCGCCACGCGGCTGTACCCACACCAGGAGTCCTGCGCCGCGTGGCAGCACTGAGCCTTCGTAGCCTCCTTCAGCTGTGTTGAAGGTGGAGAGCGAAGTGCCAGGCTAGAGCTGAGGCCTTGCAGAGCAAGTTAACAGCCACAGACATCAAATCCAGCCCTTCAGGACCTCCAAAACAAAAATCATTTTAATTCTGGTTTGGGCTTCACTGCTCAGCACCAGGAACAGGCAGGGGGCAGCCACAACCTCCCTGAGCAACCTGTGCCAATCTCTCCCCACCCTCACTCTCAACAATTTCTTCGTCATCTCTACTCAATCTCCCCTCTCCCAGCTCAAAGCCATTGCCTCTTGTCTAGAAGTACAAGCCCTTGTCTACATCTGCCTCTCAGATTGCCAGCCCTCATAGGTTGGGGTTGTTTTGCCCTCTCCCAGCACCTCCAAAGAGCTGTGAAATCCCAGGAGCATGGCAAGAAGGTGGCAGCTCCAACAAGGAGGAGCAGTAGTCAGCTGTCCCTGTATGGCAAGGACAAAGGGACCTGGCCAGTGTTAGAACTAGGTGCTGGGATTTCCCTGACGCGTCCAAAGGCCACCAGCACAGCTTGGTATGTTCAGCCAGGGCAAGTGCAGGGTCCTGCAGCTAGGGAGGAGCAAACCCCTGGAGCAGTTCAGGGGAGGAGGGAGCTGCTGGGAAGCAGCTCTGTGGAGAAGGAGCTGGAAGTGCTGGAGGACAAGGTCATCATGAGCCAGCAGTGTGCCCTCGTGGCCAAGAAAGTCAGTGGGCTCCTAAGGTGCATGAAGTGTGGCCAGCAGGCTGAGGGGTTCTGCTGCCCCTCTACTCTACTCTACTCTACTCTACTCTACTCTACTCTACTCTACTCTACTCTACTCTACTCTACTCTACTCTACTCTAGTGAGGCCACATCTGGAGTCCTTGGTCCAGTTCTGCTGTCCCCAGTACAAGAGAGACAGAGAACTTCTGGACAGGGTCCAGAGGAGGCTGCAAAGCTGCTGAAGGGACTGGAGCAGCTCTTTGAGGAGCAAAGGCTGAGAGCCCTGGGGCTGAGAGTTTGCAGAAGAGCAGCCCCAGAGGGGAGCTGAGCAATGTTCAGCAAGAGCTAAAGGGCCTGTGGGGGGCAAGAGGCTGGGGCCAGACTCTGCTCAGTGGTGCCCAGTGCCAGCACAAGGGGCAGTGGGCACAAACTGGCACCTGGGAGTTTCTACCCGAACAGCAGGAGAAACTTGTGTGGTGTGAGGGTGCTGGAGGCCTGGAGCAAGCTGCTTAAAGAAGAGAGGTTGTGAAGTCTCCTTCTGTGCAGAGCTTCCAACCCTCCCTGGACATTGTGCTCCTGGGTGAGCTGCTGTGGTGCCCTGCTTGATCAGGAGGCTTGGACTGTCTGAGCTCCAGTGGTCCCTTCCAACTGCCATTATGGGACTGGGCTTCATATTTGCTATGATTCTGTGAACCTGCTCCACTTGAGAGGTGAGGATGGGCAGTGACCTGGTGATGCTGTGGCAGGTGCCAGTGGGTAGCTCGGGGGCTGCGAAACAGGCTCAGCTGATGTGGTGGTGGGAAGGCAGACGCCTGATGGTGACCAGCACTGATGGGGCGTGGGTTGCATTTTAGGAGGGCTGAGTTCATCCAGAGGGTGGCTGCAGGCAGGCTGTTGCCAGGCAGTTGATGCCTGTGGCCATGGTGGCCTCCAGAGGAGCCACCCAGGAGCACATCTGGCTGCTAAGACCCTTGTGCCAGAAGGTCCCCACGTACTTTGCAAGCCTTCATTAGCAAATTATCTTCAACAAAATGAGTTATCCCTGGCAGTGAGTGAAGAAAGGTGCTGTAGTGCTTCAGTGCTGACTGAAAGTTTAATTAATTTTGGTGCTAAATGAGTCATGAAATCCAGGGTGAGAGGCATCATGGAGCGGGTACAGTGAGTGCTGAGCAGAAGAGATCACCTGAGGCAAGCTGGGCACGGAGCCCTCCTGGCACCAGAATGTGGGTGCCTGGCAGCAGCAGCACAGCCCTGACTTGTGCCAGCAGCTGTGAGCTGAGCTGGGGGGACTTGTGACCCAACAGTGCTCTTTGAAGCAGTTTGGACCAAGCCAGCATCCTCAGCCAAAGTGGAAACTACTGCCACACCTCCAGGGACTGTCACTGTTGTGGGATTTTAGCTGGGCAACATTCAAACAGCTGGGCACTGGGGAGCTTCTCAGTGCTGAGCCAGAGCTAAAGGGCCTGGAGGGGGCAAGAGGATGGGGCCAGACTCTGCTCAGTGGTGCCCAGTGACAGGATTAAGGGGCAGTGGGCACAAACTGGAACTCAGGAGGTTCCACTTGAGCAGGAGAATAAAGTTATTTGTTGTGAGGGTGCTGGAGGCTTGGAGCAGGCTGCCCAGAGAGATTGTGGAGTCTCCTGGAGAGTTTCCAACCCTCTCTGGTCATTGCGATCCTGAGCTAGCTGCTGTGGATGCCCTGCTTTAGCAGGAGGGTTGGACCAGCTGAGCTCCAGAGATCCCTTCCAACCCCATCCTGCTGGGATTTGTTGACGAGGTAGATGCAAGGGTGGTGAGACACTGGAACAGGGTGCCCAAGGAGGTGGTGGAGGCCTCATGACCCGAGACATTCAAGGTCAGGCTTGATGGGGCTCTGAGCAGCTTGGTCATTCTGGGGATGTTCCTGCTGACTGCAGGGAAATTGGGCTGGTGACCTTCAGGAGTCCCTTCCAACCCAGTGTGTTCCATGATTCTGTGCCTGTGACTCCCTAGGGTCTGTCCTCTTCATGAGGAGGAGGAGCAAGAGCAGCTGCTGTGGTCTTTGTGTCTTTGCTGTCTTAAAGCCACTTCAGCCTGAGCTTAGGGTAGGAGGTAGGGAGGCATCTTTGCCATCTGGGTCTAGAGATTTTGTCTGTGTCTCTCCTGGGTGGCCTTGCAGGGTGGAAACACCTATGAGGAAACATCAGAAGAGGAAAAAAAAAGAACAGACCAGGGAGTAAAGACTTCTTGAATCAGCTTCTGAGAATGTTTACAGTGGCTCTTTTGGTGCTCTTCTTGCTGCTGTGATGGATGTTTCTGGAGGGAGGGTGTCTCCACAGTACCTTCATCCCCTGCTAAAGGAGGGAAAGAGGTCTCCAGGACATCAGCCTCCCTCGTTTTATTATCTTGGATTTTCCAGTTCACTTTGCAGGTAGCCCAGCTCCAAAGCCAACAGAGAGGAGACCCTAAAAGCCTTCTGTCCATCTGTCTGCTGACCCTGAGGAGGTCATCCCCACCTCCAGAGGGACCTCAGGCAGCAGCTCCCCCTAAATTTAGCTGGAGATTGCGTCATCAGCAAGAGGGAGGTGAAGTCAATGTGGCAGAAGCTTTTTCTAGCAGGGGAGGCTCCGTGGTTAGGCAGAGACCCAAAATAACTGCCCAAGCTTTGCCTTGGATTGTCTGGGGGATGAGGCTGAGAGGGAGGGCAGGCTCCAGCACACCAGGGTGCTGGAGCACACCTGGGGTCCTTCATACACCCAGTGGGGCAGAGGACAGTTGACTGGAACAGCTCTGATATGAGGACAGCCTGAGAGAGCTGGGGCTGGAGAGGAGGAGGCTGAGTGGGATCTGATGAGTGCTTACAAATATTTAAGGGAGGGTGACAGACTCTTCTCAGTGGTGCCCAGTGACAGGATGAGAGGTAATGGGCAAAAAGTTGACCATAGGAAGTTCCATCTAAACATGAGGAGGAAATTCTGTGCTGTGAGGGTGCTTGAGACCTGGAGTAGGATGCTCAGAGAGGTTGTGGAGTCTCTTTCTCTGGATGTGTTCCTATGTGACCTGCCCAAGGTGACCCTGCTTCAGCAGGGATGCTGGATTCAATCATCCTCAGAGGTCTCTTCCAACCCCTACCATGCTGTGATTCTTTCTACAAATCCTCACCCATCCTAAACAGGAAAAACCTTCAGGAAAGGAGTTGATGCTTTCCATGTCCTGTCTGCAGAGTGCTGAAGTATGACAGCAGTTACCTGTGAACTGCTGAGCAGCAGGTGTGAGGGTGGCTGCCCAGGGCTTGCTGGCCACCCCTTGAGGCAGAGCTGTTCCTCTCCTTCTCAAAGAGTTTTGAGTATCTTCTGTCCATCCTTCATCACTGGCCCCTGGGGAAGAGGAATTGAGGTTTATCTTCTTACAGAAGGTCTCACAGACCTGCATGGTGGAGTGGGAAGGGACCTCTGGAGCTCATCCAGTCCAATGCCCCTGCTAAAACAGGGCACCCGCAGCAGCTTGCCCAGGAGCACAATGCCCAGGGGAGGCTGGAAGCGCTGCACAGGAGACTCCACAGACTCTCTGGGCAGCCTGCTCCAGACCTCCAGCACCCTCACAACAAACAGCTTTCTTCTCCTGCTCAAGTGGAACCTCCTGGGTTCCAGTTTGTGCCCATTGCCCCTTGTGCTGTCCCTGGACACCACTGAGCAGAGTCTGGCCCCAGCCTCTTGCCCCCTGCCCTGTAGACATTGGTCAGCGTTCATAAATGTCTTCCCATCCTGAGTCTCCACCGTGCTCTTTGATCAAAGATGTGGTGGCATCCAGGTGTGCCACTGTGGCCCTGACCTGGAAGAACACTCAGCCAGCCTCCTGCAGGACAAGTCCTAGAGGACACTGCTGTTGCTGGTCACCTCTTATGCCTCACTCAGCCTGCACACCTAGAGGGGTGGTCTGGTGGCTTGGCTGTGACAATGCAGAACTCATTTATGGAATCATGGAATGGGCTGGGCTGGAAGGGACCTCCCAGAGTCATCCAATCCAACCCCCCCTGCAGTCAGCAGGGACACCCTCCACTAGATCAGGTTGCTCAGAGCCTTGTTGAGCCTCACTTTGGATATCTCCAGGGATGGGACCTCAACCAAACCCTCCCTGGGCAACCTGTTGCAGTGTTCCAGCAGCCTCATCGTGCAGAACCTGTTCCTAATATCCAATCTAAATTTCCTTTAATTTCAAACCGTTGTCCCTCAGCCTGGCACTCCCAGCCCTTGTCAAAAGTCGCTCCCCAGCTCTCCTGGAGCCCCTTCAGGCACTGGAAGGCTGCTCTGAGGTCTCTCTGCTGCCTTCTCTCCAGGCTGCACAACCCCAGCTCCCTCAGCCTGTCCTGGCACTGGAGGGTCTCCAGCCCTCTCACCATTTTTGTGGCCTCCTGTTGGTGTGACCACTCTGTGGGGAGTTCCTGGGCCCCTTCTGCTTTGACAGTGAGGAGGTCTCCTCGCCGAGGCTCGGTGCCCTGTTCCTGTTGGCACACAAAGCAGCAGTGCCATTTAATTAGGAAAAAATTCCTCCTGACCTCCACCATATGCTGCTCCTCTCCTCAGATTTGCATTTGAAAGTCCAGCTGCATTTCAGTGTGAAGCTGGATTTGATCCCAGTGATGGATGGCCCCAGAGGCCTGGGAAGGTGGAGATGCCTCCCAAGCATGAGTTTGGCTTTCTGGTGGTTTGGTTTTTCTCCTTTTCGAATAAAACTCTTAAGCAAGGTTCCTTAATTCATAGAATTACTGAATGGTTTGGGTTGGAAGGGACATCAAAGATGATCCAACTCCAACCCCCTGCCATGGGCAGGGACACCTCCACCAGCCCAGGTTGCTCAGGGCCTCATCCAGCCTGGCCTTGAACACCTTCATGCAGGAGGCATCCACAACCTCCTTGAGCATCCTGTTCCTTCTACCCTGGTTCAGACTGTTCTCACCATTCTTCTAAAACCTGGAGCTGACTTTGACTGTGTCATTGTCCCTGTGTCCTCTGAAGAGGAGAAGCTCTGCCCCAGATTTACTCTTCAGCAACACCTTCTGACCAAAAAGCTGAGCCTAGTGCTGAGCCTCCCTGTGCCTTGGGTTCCAGCTGTGGCTGCTGTGTTCTTGTAGGTTTGGAGAAGAGGAGGCTGAGGGAGACCTCAGCCTTTCTACAGCTTTCTACAGCTCCCTGAGAGGAGGTTGCAGTGAGGTGGTGGTTGGGCTCTGCTCCCTGGGATCAGGTGATAGAATGAGAGGAAATGGCCTGGAATTGTGCCAGAGGAGGGTTAGGTTGGAGACCAAGAAAAATGTCTTTGCTGCCTAAGTGGTCAGGGATTGGCAGAGGCTGCCCAGGAAGGTGGTGGAGCACCCATCCCTGGGAGTGTACCAGAGCGATGTGCCCATGGCACTTGGGGCCATGGTTTGGTGCCCATGGTGGGGCTGGGTTGATGGCCTGGATGACCTTGGAGTGTTTTCCAACTCAAGCAGTTCTCTGATTCTTAGTGAACCTCTTCAAGCTCAAAATCACTTTGGCATCAGCAGGCTTCTGCTCTGTCAAAAGGCACCTCCATGGCCCAGCCACGCAGACTTGGAGCTGGCTTTGCCTCCATGGCAGGAGCGTGGGGAGGGTTATGGCATTGTTTTGTCCACACCTCAAATGATCTCCAGGGGTGCAGAGCTTTGCTGAAAGTCCACTGCCCACAGCTGGGGGCTGAAGCATTTTGGCTTTTCATTGTGAGTTGGTTGGAATGGTGGCAGCACAAAGTCCCTCCCCAGACAGGGATGTGGTTTGTCTGTGGCTTTGGCTTCTCCAGCAGTGCTTCACAGCCACTGGAAAACTGGAGTGATGGCATCTGAGGGACCTGAGCACAAGTGATAGGATGAGAGGTGATAGCCACATTGGAGGTGATAGCCACATTAGAGGAAAATTCTTCATAGAAAGGGTTCTAAAAGACTGGCACAGGCTGCCCAGGGAGGTGGGTGAATCCCCATCCCTGGAGGGGTTTCAAAGAGGCAGAGCTGTGGTGCTGAGGGCCAGGGCGTAGCCCCAGCCTTGCCAGAGTTAGAGAATAGTTGGAGTGGATGCTCTGAAAGGGCTTTTCCAGACGAAGCCGTTCTGTGATCTTGGTGCTGGAGGAAGAAGAACTGGATCGGGAGCTGAGGCCATGGCTGGGGCCATCCCCTTGCTGTCTTAGAGCTGCCAGGACTTTCCCCTTGGCTGGGGGCTGGATTTTTCTCCTGGTCTGAGGGAAGTTTAACTGAGGTTAAGCTCTGTAACAAGCTCAGTGTGAGGCTGCTGAGCTGAGCCTGCTCACATGGCTCTTTCTGACCTATTACCTCACCTACCTGGCAAAAAACGCCCTTCATATCCTGATTATTTCACATCCTCTGCCTCTGGGACTCTCTGTGGAGGCTCAGTTGGGTGCTGGGCTGGCCACAGGGCATGCAGGAGGTTGCCACAGGTTCCTGACTTCTGTCCTCCTATCTCTTGGCCCCTTGCAGATCAGTTTGGGTCTTGAAGGCAGTTTTGTGTTGGTTTTATTTTGTTGTGTTGATGCAGCTGAACCAATCTGATTGCATTTCCAGATCTGGGCAATGGAATAACAAAGCAGGAAGCTCCTTTTTTTTCTCTCTCTCTTTTTTTTTTTTTCCTATCTTTTTTTTTTCCCCTCCAGAAACAGGAGAATTTGTGTGACTTCTGAATGATCCAAGGCTCCAGCTGGGAGGATCTTTCCCTTTCTCAGTACTCTTGCCATGAGGGCTGCTCGGCTACCATGGCCACGTGCATCCTCCTGTTCCTACTTCGAGGGCTACTGCAATTTGTGCTCTCTGCTGTGGTCAGCCTGGAGCTGTAGCAACCATGAGGTTGTCTTGGGTGCCCAAAAGAGATGGATCATCCCTTGTCCATGAGAGCTGCCAAGCCAAAGGGGCCATGTCCATCCCCCAGTGTTTGTTGCCTTTGGGGCAGAGACTCTCACACACAGATTCATAGAATGGGTTGGGTTGGAAGGGATCTTCAAGATCATAGAATCAACCAGATTGGAAGAGACCTCCAAGCTCATCCAGTCCAACCTATTCCCCAGCCCTGTCCAGTCAACCAGACCATAGCACTAAGTGCCCCATCCAGTCTTTCGTTGGACACCTCCAGGAATGGCAACTCCACCACATCCCTGGGCAGCCCATTCCAATGCCAGTCACTCTCTGCAGAACTTCCTCCTAACATCCAGCCTGACCCTGCCCTGGCACAACTTGAGGCTGTGTCCCCTTCTTCTGTTGCTGGTTGCCTGGGAGAAGAGACCAACCCCACCTGGCTACAGCCTCCCTTCAGGCAGCTGCAGACAGCAATGAGCTCTGTTCTGAGCCTCCTCTTCTGCAGGCTGCACACCCCCAGCTCCCTCAGCCTCTCCTCACAGGGCTGTGCTCCAGGCCCCTCCCCAGCCTTGCTGCCCTTCTCTGGACACCTTCCAGCACCTCAACATCTCTCTGGAACTGAGGAGCCCAGAACTGGATACAGCACTCAAAGTATGGCCTGAGCAGTGCTGAGTGCAGGGGCAGAATAACCTCCCTTGTCCTGCTGGCCACACTGTTTGTGATCCAGCCCAGGATGCCATTGGCTCTGCTTCCCACCTGGGCACACTGCTGCCTCATCTTCAGCTCCCCTCTCCCAGCACCCCCAGCTCCCTCTCTGCCTGGCTGCTCTCAGCCACTCTGTCCCCAGCCTGTAGCGCTGCTTGGGGGTCATCCAACTCTAACCCCCTGCCATAAGCAGGAACACCTCCACCAGCCTAGGTTGCTCAAGGCCTCATCCAGCCTGGCCTTGAACACCTCCAGGCAGGAGGCGGCCACAGCCTCTCTGGGCAACCTGTGCCAGTCTTTCCCCATGGTCACTCTCAACAGTTATCTCCTCCTCCTCTTCACTCTCTCTCCTCTCCCAGCTCATGTCAGAAGTCCCTCCCCAGTTCTCCTGCAGCCCCTTCAGGCACTGGAAGGCTGCTCTGAGATCTCCGTGGAGCCTTCTCTTCTCCAGGCTGCACAGCCCCAATTCTCCCAGCCTGTCCCCATGACAGAGTTTCTCCAGCCCTCTAAGCGTTTTTGCGGCTTCTTCTGGACCCACTGCAGCAGCTGCATGTCCATCCCTCCCCTGGGGTCATTTCTCTCTGCAGCATCTCAAGCCTTGTGGGCTTTGCTTATCTCTGTGCCCTCTGTCAGGCTGCAGAGGAATAATCTGAAGAACATCTTAGCCTCATGGCCTCAAAACGGCCACTTCCCTCCTGCACAGAGGAGGATGTGGTGCACTCAGTGGCTTCCCATTCTCATCCCCAGTCCCAGCACCTTCTCACCGTCACTCCAACAGCCTCAGGATGTCAGGTTTACTTTGTCTGGAGACAGCCAAAAGCACACCAGGGCTGGGGACTCTGCAGGCTTTGGCCTCCCCAAGTACCAGACTGCCCCTCCCCTCCCAGCACCCAGCCAGGAGGTCCTGGCAGAAGCCCCTTGCCCTGGCACAGCCCCCGCTGTGGCAGCGTTTGCCCTTCTTTGGTGATGCCGTAGGCAGGCAGTGACTCACTGCCCCTCAGCCCCACAGTTACCCTGCTCCTGCCTGCTGTTTGTGTTGTGTAGCCAGCAGGATTATTTATAACTCAGGCCATTGTTTCAGCAAAGAGCAGCAATGACTGGATGACTTCCTGAGATTTGAGAGTTTTTTACCACCCCCTCATTATTATTTTTTAATTATTTTTTCTTTTTTTTCCCTTTTTTTTTTTTGTAAGATCTGCTTTTCCTTCCAAGTATTATGTTCACCAGTTGGATGCTTTCCCTCTACATCTTCCCCTCCTGATTGTGCATTTGTGCTGCTGACAATCCCACTACCGGTGCTACTTTAGCTCTGGAAACCCTCCCAGGAAGAGTCACAGAATGGCTCAGGCTGGAAAGGACCTCAGAGATCATCTCCTCCAACCCCCCTGCCATGGGCAGGGACACTTCTCAGCTAGATTCTCCTGCTCGAGGCCTTGAACTGGCCTTGAACACCATTGGAATGGGCTGCCCCGGGAGGTGGTGGAGTCACTGTCCCTGGGGGTGTTCAAGAAAAGACTGGATGGGGCACTTAGTGCCATGGTTGAGTTGACTGGATAAGGCTGGGTGCTAGGTTGGACTGGATGATCTTGGAGGTCTCTTCCAACCTGGTCGATTCTGTGATTCTATGACCTCCAGGCGTGAGGCATCCACAACCTCCCTGGGCGACCTGTTCCAAAGTTTCCCTGCCTTTGTACTGAAGGACTTCCTTAGCTCCACTCTAAACCTGCTCTGCTTCAGCTTCTAACCATTCCCCCTTGTTCTGTCTCCAGACACTCTCAGGAAAAGTCTCTCTGCAGCCTTCTTGTAGGATCCCTTCAGGCCCTGGAAAGCAGCTCTTAGGTGTCTCTGGAGTCTTCTCCTTTCCAGGCTGAACACCCCCAGCTCCCTCAGCCTGTCCTCATAGCAGAGAGGCTCCAGACCCTGGATCATCCTTGTAGTCTCCTCTGGACTTGCCCTGAGAGGACTGGGGCACTTTACCTGGCATGAGCAGCTCTCATCACCTGGAGCCAGGTTCATGGGTGCTGAGGACCAAGGCACAGGGTTGCACCTTTATGGTCTAGTTCAGCCTTTTTGTCACTAAAGGTGCTGACTGGAGCAAATCTAAATCCCCCAAAGCATGGGGCTGCATTTTGGGCTACTTTTGGGCTATTTTCACACAAAAGCCATTTCTATGCTGCTAGAAATGGCACATGCAGCCCTGGGGATGTGACATTGGTGGGCATAGAAGAAGCAGGTCCTGAGCTCCTGTTCTGGCACGAGCAGCCACTTAGCCAGTGACCATCTGGACAGTGTTCACCCTGCATTCTGGAGCTCTTCTAGTGCTTCTTCTCTTTATCCACCTGTCTGCAGTTAGATCACTCTTGATGCTGCCAGGCCCAGCAGCCATCACTTTTCTCATGAAGCTCTTCCCCTTTCAGCAGGTTGTAAAAGGGTACAAAATGCAGAGAGGGGACACGGGGGCTGCTTTGGTGATCTCAGCTGATCTGAACCTTTGGGAGGTTGAGCTTTCCTGGGGGGTAACACCCAGAGATCACCCCCAAGTGGCAGCCATCCCCAGCTCCTCCTTACCCAAGCAACCCAGGTCCACTTTGGATCTTCTTGCTTAAAATTTGGGGCATCAGACTCCCACTTGGGTTTGATTTAGACAAATTAGTCACCTGGCTGGGTGAGATGCTCTGACCTGGAACCTTGCTGGTGCCTTCATTATCTGCATTTGGGCAGTAGTTTGGGATGTAGTGAGGAGCCACAGAGGCTGGCAGTGCTGCAGCTACAGCCTGGGCTCAGAGCAGCTGAGGAGAAAGAAGCCTTCACTGCCTTGTGGTCAGCAGCAATCCTGCAGAGCTCCTCTCGGTTTCTCTTAGCTCAAAACTCAAAACTTAGTGCTCATTTATTTTTAAGCTGCTATTTCTAGCCCAGATGCCTTCTAGAGCCTTGCTTGTCCTCTCCTTGAGGGTAAAAGCTGCCTTGGAGCCCTTCTGACTCTGGATTCTTCCCCGGCAGGGCTGCAGGGAAGCAGTGGAAGGAGCTGGTGGTGGCCTGGCCTGTCTCCTGTCCTCTCCCTTCTCAGGGCTGGCAGCAGAGAGGTGTTGCTTTCCCTGTGCTGGCTTTCCAGGAAAGCTCCACGGGGAAGCATGAAGTTGATCCAAATGGAGTGATGCCGGGCTGGAAGCGCTGCTCAGAGGTGAACAGTTTGGAGTGGAAAAAGAGTCCTGAATTCTGGCCTGTGGGTTGTTTCTGTGCTCTTTGGAGCTGGCTTTGCTTTCCAGCTTTCTTGTGGTGCAGAGCAGTAGGTGTGGGTCAGAAACTGAAGTGTTGATGAGACCGAGGCTTTTGGGAGAGATGATGTTCCAGGAAGAGCCTGGGTATTGGAGGCATTCAGGGTGCTGATGTCTGGAGCAAACTTCTGGGGTCCTCCCTAGAGAGCTTGTTGCAGTCAAAATCGGAGGTCCTTTGAAGCAGGCACTTACTTCATGTAGGAGCTGATCCCAAAGCCTTCACAGCAAGGTGCTTTCAGGACCTCCTGAATCCAAGAGTATTCTTGTGCCAGCTGCTGGGCTGCCTCCAGCTGCTGCTCATTCTTGTTCCTCTGAGGTTTTCAAGCTGCTGTTTCCCTGACTGGAGCACCCTTCTGCTGGCTCCTTCCCATCCCAGGCACTTGGTTATTTCCTTCTCTAGCTGGAGCCTACAGGCTGTGATCTCCCCAGTAAAGCTTTGGTGTGACTACTGGGAGCAGTGGCAAAAGCTAAGCCTGGATGGCACTGAAGAATTCCATTTTGTGCCACCCACTGTGAAACTGCTGCAGCTTGGGACCTTTCGGAGCAGGACATGAGCCACAGGATCAGAGTCACAGGCTGCTTTGGGTTAGAAGGGACCTTTAAAGCTCATCCAGTCCAACCCCCTGCAGCCAGCAGGGACACCCACAACTGGAGCAGACTGCTCAGAGCACGAGACAACCTGACCTGCCATGGTGCCAGCCATGGGGCAGCTCCCAGCTCTCTGGGCAACCTGAGCCAGGCTCTCCCCACCCTCAGGCCCCACAGCAGAGCCCTTCCAGCCCTGCCAGCACTGCTATGCCCTGCTCTGGCCCTGCTCCAGCAGGTCCCTGTCTGTGCTGTTCTGAGGGCTTCAGAGCTGCCCCAGCACTGCAGGGGGTTCTCAGCAGAGCACAGCAGAGGGGCAGAATCCCCTCCCTGCCCCTGCTGCCCACACTGCTAGGGATCAGCCTAGGGCAGAGCTGGGGCAGGGCTGGCAGCGCTTGGTGCCAGCTCATCTCATCTCCAGCTTTTCACCCCCCAGCACCTCCAAGTCCTTCTCCTGGGGGCTGCTCTCCAGCCGTTCATTCCTAGCCTGGATTGATAGCAGGAGCTGCCCCTGGCAAGGAGATCCAGGCATAAGCAAGTCTACACCTCACCGCCTATTCCTGCCATCCTGGTTCAGCTCAGAAGTTGAGGACTTCTCCCCCAGCTCGCTTTGTAGCTTTTAAAGCAGTGTGTGTGGGGGGTTGTTCTGTTTTCTTTAAATAATTTTCTCAAAAGCTGAAACTGGAGCCCTGCTGCTTTTTTTTTTTCCCCAAAGAAGAAAACTGAAAGATGAGAGGGACACTGTGGTTTGGATCACCACTTGTAAAGATGTTTTTGTGTGCGAGGACCTGGTGAGCACAAGTGCCTGGGATAATAGCTGAGATGGGTCTGGCCATGCAGGATTCACTGAAAGGTTTGGGTTGGAAGGGACCCTGAAGATCATCCAGTGCCAACTCCCTGGCATGGGCTGGGACATCTCCCACCAGTCTAGGCTGCTCAAGGCCTCATCCAGCCTAGCCTTGAGCACCTTCAGGCAGGAGGCAGCCACAACCTCCCTGGGCAACCTGTGCCAGTCTCTTCCCACCCTCACTTTCAACAGTTTCTTCCTCCTCTCCACTCTGAATCTGCTTTCTTCAACGTTTAATCCATCCCCTCTTGCCCTGTCACCATCAGTACTAGGATCTGTGCCATTCTGTGCCACGAGAGGCTGCCTCAGCTCTGGGCTCTCCTCCTGCGTCTCCAGCTCTGCCCTGGTTTTTGGGCATGCCTTCGTCTCATACAAAGGCAAGGAGCAGATTTGTTCCCTAGGGAAGCTTTGAGGTTTCACTTTTATAAAATGCTTTGAGATCAGCAGATAGAGGAGAGGAGACAATAAACAGTGCCCAGGCTCTGCCAGAGAAATGCCCTGTGTCCCACAACGGAGCAGGGCAGGACTGGGTGGAGATGGCTTTTGTCAGAGGGCAAACAGCTGCTCTGGGAGCCACTGCTGCAGACCTGGGAGCCCTGGGGGCAGTAGGGGTGCAGCTCAGCCCCGACTCTGGCCTGTAGAAGAAATTGTGTTCAGGAGAGAACATCTGGGGGTCAGGGCACAACAAAGGCCCTGACCTGGCCTAAAATAAGCTCTCTGGAGCTTATTTTAACAGGGGTGGTTTTGCCCAGGCTCCTATTGCCCAGCTGCTGGCCCAGGGCTCAGAGAATCACAGAATGATGGGGTTTGGAAGGGACCTCTGGAGAGCATCCAGTCCAACCTCCGTGCCAAGGCGAGGGCACCTAGAACAGGTCATACAGGAGCACATCCAGATGTGTTTTGAATGTCTCCAGAGATGGAGACTCCAGCACCTCTCTGGGCAGCCTGCTCCAGGATTCCATCACCTTTTAGTTACAGAATTTCTTCCTCATGGTCAGATGGAACTTCTGACGGGCAAGTTTGTGCCCATTGCCCCTTGTCCTGGCATTGGACACCACTGAACATAGCCTGGTGCCATCCTGCTGGCACCCACCCTTGAAGCATTGCTCAGCACTGATCAGATCCCACTCAGGCTGCTCTTCTCCAGCCTACAGAGCCCCAGTTCTCTCAGCCTGGCCCCATCAGAGCTGTTCTGTTCCCTCACACCATATTTGTATCCCCGAGAGCCAACCTGCTCCGGAGGAGATGCTGCTGCGCTGCTCTTTGCTCTCCTCCTCCAACCCCCTGGCGAGCTCAGTGCACTCCATAAACCTCCTTAGCTTCCTGCTAACTGCCTTCTCCTGTCCTCAGAGTGACCTCCTTTAGAGTGGCCCAGACAAAGGCAGGCAGGGGTGGGCAGGGACGGAGGCACCAGGAGCTGCTCCTCCCCGGAGCTGCCGGCAGCGTGAGAGGAGCGCGGTGGGGCCGGAGCACAGGGCTGCAGGCTCCGCGGCCACCAGCTCCGCGGCGCGCATGGCATCCCACAACAAGCTGCTCTGGGGTAGGTCTTCCTGCCAGGAGTCTGGCATGTTCGGGCAGAGGGCAGGAGGATGGGGCGTGGATGAGTAATTTTTAGCAAATGAGTTGGGAATTGTGCTCCTGAGGGATTGGGAGGCAGGTGGGCCGTGGTGCCAGGTTGGATGTCTTCAGGAGCTCTTCCTCTCCTCCTCCCCATGCTCTGAGTTCCTGCATTGTGCTTTTGGGCAGGAGCAGAGGGTGCTGAGTGCTACCCCACATCTTGTATGAGGATCGAGATGTGCAAGAGCAGCTCCACTTCTGCTGCTTCCTGCCTGCCTCTGAAATGCACAGGCTGTGAAAGGCAGCCACGGCCAGGAGAGGAGCTGGGCACAATGAGTGGAGCTGGGCACAAGCAGTGGGGCTGGGCACAAGGAGAGGAGATGGGCAAAGGGAGCTGGGTATAGAGAGAGGAGCTGGGTACCGAGAGTGGAGCTGGGCACAGGGCAAGAAGCTGGGTACGTAGCTGCAGGCCTGCTCTAGATCACAATGAGGGGTTACCTGGGAAGGTGGTGACCATGGTGCCCTGTAGTCCCCATGCTGTGAGCAATAGCAGAGGTGGTTAGAATAGAATAGAATAGAATCAATCAGGTTGGAAGAGACCTCCAAGATCATCCAGTCCAACCTATCACCCAGCCCTATCCAGTCAACTAGACCGTGGCACTAAGTGCCTCGTCCAGTCTTTTCTTGAACACCCCCAGGGACGGTGACTCCACCACCTCCCTGGGCAGCCCATTCCAATGCCAATCACTCTCTCTGTGAAGAACTTCCTCCTAACATCCAGCCTATACTTCCCTCGGCACAACTTGAGACTGTGTCCCCTTGTCCTGTTGCTGGCTGCCTGGGAGAAGAGACCAGCCCCCACCTGGCTACAACCACCCTTCAGGTAGTTGTAGACAGCAGTGAGGTCTGCCCTGAGCCTCCTCTTCTCCAGGCTTAACAACCCCAGCTCCCTCAGCCTCTCTTCATAGGGTTTGTGTTCCTGGCCCCTCATCAGCTTTGTTGCCCTTCTCTGGACACGTTCCAGCACCTCAACATCTCTCTTTAGTTGAGTAGCCCAGAACTGGACACAGGTTCTATGTGGGTGATGTACCCTGGGTGAAGGCTTCCTTGCCCTACCGGGGTTTGTGGGGGTTTTCATTTCAGCCAGGTTTAGAAAGAAGCTGAAGGCTTGCCCAGCTCTCTGGAGCTTATTTTAACTGGAGTGGCTGCTGTGTGTCTGGGTTTAACCTGAGAGGAACCACTGCCAATGCTGCCTGCTTTGACATGAGGGGGGTCCAGAGGCCCCTGCTCTGCTGGGAGCACCACAGCCCTCTTAGGTTTAGATCAGCACGGGCTTGCTGAAGTGAGGAGGTAGCTGTATGCTTCATAGTGGACAGGGTTCCCCCTGGGATGCCAGCGAGCATCTGAGGTTTTGGAATGCTGTTTAGATAAGTGTGAATGGGGCAAAAACTCTGCAAGCTCAGAATTAGCTTCCCAAGAGAGAGCTAAACCTCCATGCCAGAGGTCACCAGAGGTAGATGTGAGTTCCTTGTCCTGCTCAGAGCAGTGTAAGGAGGAGCTGGGCAGCCAAACTCTAGACTGTGATGGGTCCTGGGCACCTTGGTAGTTTACAGCTGGCATGTTATCCCTTTGATTCTGTCTGGGGTTGAGGGGCTCCAGTGGAACAGTTGTCCCCAAGGGGCTGTCCTCTCCAGCCTCTGACCACCAGGTCAGGACTTACACTGCAATGTCAGAACCAAGCAGGGCTCTCAGGTCCTCTGGAAGGCAGAGGTGTGAAGCTGTGGTTTTGCAAACAGCTGAGGTTAAGATCTTCCTCTTCCTGTCCATGCTGGCCTGCCCCTTGGGGGCTTCTGGGGCACATTGTACTCCAAATGGGGAACTGATTTTTGTTAGGTTTCCTGCTGGCTTACACATTTAGCAGCCCCTGGAAAGTCCAATGAGCCCCAGAACTTGGTTGTGACAAATGCAGGTTAAGAAGGGCCGAGAGAAGTGAGTGCTGCAGTGCCTGAAGCCTCCTCATGAGCCTCCTCATGAGCCATCCCCATGCAGCGAGGAGCTGGAGGGAGCTGAGTCCCGAGCTGGAGTGGCCCAAGGTCCTCCCAGGAGCAGAGATGGGATGGGAGCTGCTGGCAGAGCTTTGTGTGTTGGAGGCAGTGATGACTTTAATCCTTCACTTCTTCCTTGTAGCACTGAGGCTAGAAGTGGCTTTCCCCCTCCATTTTTTTACAGATAAGTATTTTTTTCCCGAAGTTTGGTTTGCAAATGCAGCTGCAGAGCAGCAGCTTCTTACCCTGCATGCCTCAGCTCTCACCATCCCAACAAACAGTGGAGCTCCAGGTTTTAACAAACCCTTTCAGACAGCCAGAGCTGCTGTATTTTTGAGTTGGGCACTGAGCAGCACTTTGTTCGTGGAGGGAAGAAGCCCTCTGAGCTTCTTGCAGTTAAGAGAAAGCAAAGGTTAAGCAAATTACCAGAGGAAGCATTTGTCCTGGGGAGGGGGAAGTGTTGCTGCTTGTCCAGACAGCACCAGAAAGCAGAACATCCTGTGGAGGAGACACAGACAAGATCATAGGATGGTTTGGGCTGGAAAAGACCTTGAAGATCATCCAGTTCCAACCCGCCTGCCATGGGCAGTGACACCTCCCACTAGACCAAGTTACTCCAGGCCCCGTTGAACCTGGCCTTGAACACTACCAGGCTTGGGACCTTCAACAGCCTCTCTGGACATCCTGCTCCAGTTCCTCACCACTTTCATGGGAAAGAATCTAAGAGATCTCTTCTTGTCCCCAGCTTGTTCCTCTGATGTGAGAAGCGCTCAGAGGGCTTGACTGTGGTGCGTGTGAAGCCAGGCTGGACTTGTGTGGGTTTGGCCATCCTGACCTTCCCAGCAGCACCTCAAGCCCAGTGGTGGCTCTCTGCATGCCTAGGGAAGGCTGAAAGCTGCCAGTGAGGTGGTTCTTGTTCCTTCATGCTGTAACGGGCAGAGGAGTCAAAGCTGCCCATAGGAGAGATCTCTGTGGGGCTTCCTGGGAACTGTGTAGTTGGTTCTTCTCAGGACTGCTTTTGTTGCTCAGCATGAGGGAACAGAGCCAGGAGGATCTGCTCCTGGTCTGTCACTGAATAATGCTGAAGTGGCACCCAGGAAATGGTTTGCAATGTGCAGGCAGGAAAGAAGTGTTGGTGGGTCCCAGAAAAGAGAGGAGACATGTGACACTGGGAGTGCCATCTGCTGGTACCTCAGCTGTGGCATTGAAGTTTGCCCAGGGAGAGCCGAGGTGAAGGTCATCAGCACTGGACTACTGTGGGGTTTACAGAGGGAGCCCATCCTGTTGTGAAGGGGTGGTAAGGATGTGCTTCTCTTCCACTTGTACAGCACTGTGCTTATTGTCCAAGCAAGTTGTAGTCCAGCTTGGTGCAGGAGGAGCCCAGAAGTAGGTATTTGCTGATGCTGGCACATCCGGGCTTGAGCTGGATGCTCCACGCAGCACCTCCATGACTGATGAACATGGGATGAATCCAGGCTGCAGGTGGCAGAGGCTGTGCCACTCCCTGTTCCTGTCCCCTCTGTTCTTGTCCCCTCCCTTGAGCTGCCTCTCACACTGAACCAAGGGCAGATGTTTGCAAAATCTTGACCGCTCCCAGCAGCTTGGTCCCTAAATCTCTGTGCCAGCCTTTGGGCTGATGTCCTGCTGGGACATGGCTGTTGGGATCTGGTTTTATGGACAGAGGGAACCAGAGTACAAGGGGCTGGAGAGATTTTTTGGTGTCTTCTGGCCAAGGTGTGATTAGAAGCGTGGTCTAGGAACCTGGGTGACAACCTGAAACCATGACACAACCCATCACTAACACGCTCAAGAGGCTGGATGAGTCCTTGCCTGATGGGCTCTGTACCATCTACACCATAAACCTTAAAGACGTTAAAATAAAGATGATGATACAAGCTTGAGGTATGAGCTGAGCCCCTCATGAGGTTCAATAAGACCAAGTGCAAGGTCCTGCACCTTGACTGGGGCAACTCTTGATATCAGTCTAGGGTGGGAATGAAGATCTGGAGAGCAGCCCTAAGGAGAAGGACTTGGAGGTGCTGGGGGGTGAAAAGCTGGAGATGAGCTGGAACTGAGTGCTGCCAGCCCTGCCCTGGGCTGATCCCCAGCAGTGTGGGCAGCAGGGCAGAGAGGGGATTCTGCCCCTCTGGTGCGTTCTGCTGAGACCCCCCCCTGCAGTGCGGGGGCAGCTCTGGAGCCCACAGCATAGACAGGGACCTGCTGGAGCAGGGCCAGAGGAGGGCACAGCAGTGCTGGCAGCGCTGGAAGGGCTCTGCTGTGAGGCCAGGCTGAGAGAGTTTGGCTTGGGCAGCCTGGAGAGGAGAAGGCTCCAGGGAGACCTTCTGGTGGCCTTGCAGTGCTGAAAGGGCTGAGCAGAAATCTGGGGCTCCAGAAAGGTGGAGCTGTGGGTGCTGGAATTGGTGCTTCTTAGGAGCAAGTAGATGGATGCAGCCCTGGTGAATGCTGTTGAAATAATCAATGGTACAGTACATCAGTTCGAGAAATACTTGGCAGAGCTCTTAAGTAGGTCATATCTGTCCTTAAATTGTTCTTCAGGTAAGTCTCTCCCCATGCTGGCTTTGTGGGCCGTGTTCTGTAAGAACTTGAGGTTTGGGGTGACAAAGTACTCGTCTGGACAGGCAATTACCCCAAATCTCTGCACCTCGTGTGCTGCTGGGGTTTGGGTTTGCTTTAGGGGTGCCTCGGGAAGCTAGTCTTGTGTGTTCAGCCTGGAGAGGAGAAGGCTCCAGGGAGACCTTAGTGCAGCCTTCCAGCACCTGAAGGGGCTCCAGGAGAGCTGGGAAGGGACATTGTCCTGGAGGGATAGGACAATGGGTGGTGGCTTCAAACTGGAAGAAGCTGGGTTTAGATGAGACATTAGGGACAAATTCTTCCTCGTGAGGGTGAGGAGACACTGGCACAGGTTGCCCAGGGAGGTTGTGGATGCCCTGTCCCTGAAGGTGTTCAAGGCAAGGTTGGATGAAGAAATACCTGGTCTAGTGGGAGGTGTCCCTGCCCGTGGCAGGGGTTTGGAACTTGAAGGATCTTGAAGGACCCTTCCAACCCAACCCATTCTGTGATTCCTTTCCAATACCTACTGAAGTTTGCAGTTCTGCAGTGACAGTGCTGAGACTGTGCCCGGGTGCTAGCTTTGCCATCAGGCTGCTTTTGGTGGCCATTGTCTTGCCACCAGCTTGCTCCCAGTCTCAGGATGGCAGCCATGAACCTTCTGCTCAGCTTGGGACAGGAGAGGGCACAAAGAGGAACCTTTTCTGCAGCCACCATGGGCTCCAAGTTATTTGCAGACAAAAGCTGGAGCCGAGGGTTTGCCCCAGACCCGCGGAAGGAGGCAGAGGAGGGAGGCTGCGGGCAGGTGCTGTTTGGAACACTTTGTTTGGGAAAGTTTTTCTCATTGTGTCGAACAATTCTTCTGAGATGATCCTTCCTGTGGGCTGAATCATCGTCTGCACAACATCTTAGCTCCCCCAGCCAGCCCCACGGCCCCATCCTGTGCGGGCTGGGCCATCCTGTGCTGCCTTTTGGCAGCTCAGCACCCTGCGGGGTTGAGGCATTTTGGGTCACCAAGAAACACTCCTGGCTGTGGGTTTGACTTGGCTTTCCTCTGCCGTTTGGGGTCTGTCTTTTTTCCCTTTGCTCCAAGGAATTTTGCAGGGTGAGTGCTGGCTGATTAGCAGTGGAGCACAGCAGTCGTTAATACCAAGGTGGTCAGCAGGCCAAGGGAGGGTCTCCTTCCCTACTGGTGAGGCTACCTCTGGAGTCCTGGGTCCAGTTCTGGGCTTTGCAATACAGGAGAGACAGGGAACTGCTGGAGAGGGTCCAGAGGAGGCTGCAAAGCTGCTGAGAGGCCTGGAACAGCTCTGTGAGGAGCAAAGGCTGAGAGCTCTGGGGCTGAGAGCCTGCAGAAGAGCAGCCCCAGAGGGGAGCTGAGCAATGCTCAGCAAGAGCTGCAGGGCCTGTGGGGAGCAAGAGGCGGCTGGGGCCAGACTCTGCTCAGTGGTGCTCAGAGACAGGACAAGGGGCAGTGGGTGCAAACTGGAACCCAGGAGGCTCCACCTGAGCAGGAGGATAAATTTATTTGGTGTGAGGCTGCTGGAGGCCTGGAGCAGGCTGCCCAGAGGTTGTAGAGTATCCTTTGGAGAGCTTCCTATGCCCCATGGGCATTGTGCTCCTGGGCAAGCTGCTGTGGCTGCCCTGCTTGAGCAGGGAGGTTGGACTGTCTGAGCTTCAGAGGTCCCTTCCAACCTCACCGTGCTGGGATTCTCTCTTAAGGGAAGACTTAGAGATCACCTAACCACTGTGCTGCTGTGTCCATGTGCTTGGCCCCATGTAATTCCACCATTTTTTTTGGATGCTGTCTTTAATTTGTCTAATTTTTAACCACCTCTGACCTCCCTACCCTTGGCTTTTCAGCATGACACAGTCTGGCAGGGCTGGAAGTAGCTTGGGCAAGCTGTGTTTGATCTGAAATCTCCCTTGGATACTTTGGGATGGTTTTTTTTTGGTCAGGTCATAAGCAAACAGCTTTTTTTTTTTTAATTCTATTCTCTGGCTTGGAACACAAGTGGGAGGAGATTTCTTTGCTGCCCAGCACAAGGAGAGCCAGTCTGGAATTTGGTTTTACATTGCAAATTAAACAGGATTTGGAAAGATGCAAATCAGGGAGGAAATGGAGGGTGAAGGAAGTGTATTTGAGGTATGTGTGTGCCTGTTCCATGCAAATCACACAATTGCTGTGAAACCCATAGGGTCAATTCCTGGTGTCTGAGGGGGACCCACAGCTCCCAGACACCAGGAGTTGACCTTTGGGGTTTCATCCCTGGCTGGCAACTCACTTGCAAGTCCTGTAGGCACTCATGGAGTCATAGAATGGGTTGGGTTGGAAGGGACCATCAAGATCATCCAGTTCCAGCACTTAGCTGCCTCTGGGCTGCCAGTGACCAGTGCTGGCTCCTGGGCACTTTGTCACCAACTGACAACCCCAAGGCCTTCTCCTCAGGGCTGCTCTCAGCCACTCCTCCCCCAGCCTGTGCTTGGGGTGCAGGAACCTTGCCCTTGCTGAACTCTGTGAGGTTGCTTGGTCCCGCCTCTCCAGCCTGTTCAAGTCTCGCTGGCTGGATCACTTCCCTCCAGCCTTTCAGCAGCACCACACAGCTTGGTGTCATCCCCAAACTTGCTGAGGTTGCAATTTTCATGTGGGCTTCAAGCTGGGTGCTCACTGAGTGGCTTGAGTCTGCTGGTCAGTCAGTGATGCAGCTCCTTGTAGCATTTTGTGTTTAATATTTAGTTAAGATAATTAAACATTGAAATTGCCCTCTTGGAGATAGCAGCATCTTGGCAGCCTTCAGGAGGGCTGAGTTGAAGGATTGCTGGGGAGGTAACATGGCTAGTATCCAGTGCTGTGCCCCTTCCTCTGCTCTGGGATGTGGCAGCCCCCAGGTGGAGCATGAGGATATTCCTTAGGCTGTTGTCACAAAGCTTTTCAGGGAGGGCTGAGGTGCTTCTGGGTACCCTCCTGGAAAGAGAGATCTCACAGATCTGAGCCACCTCCTTGTTCTTCTGCAGGACTGGGTTTGTTGTCAGCTGCCACTAGCGGCTGCAGGTGGCTCATAGCAGCATAGAATGGTTTGGGTTGGAAAAGCTCTCTCAGACCATCCAGCCCAAGCAGCAACCCAATGCCACTGTGAGCACCAAACCACGTCCCCAAGTGCCATGGCCACACCTTTCTTGGACATCTCCAGGGATGGGCACTCCACCACCTCCCTGGGCAGCCTGTGCTAATCCCTTACCACTTGGGCAGCAAAGATAGTTTTCCTTATCTCTAAGCTAAACCTGCCCTGGCACAATTTCAGGCCATTTCCTCTCCTTCTATCCCCTGATGCTAGGAAGCAGAGCCTAACCCCCACCTGGCTGCAGCCTCTTTTCATCTCCAGTGTGGGCTCATCCCCAAGCTTAGGGCGATCCCTCATGCTCCTTCCACCCTCCATGGTCCCTGCATTGTTGTGCCATGGTGCAGTGGCACCGCAGGGCTGCCCAGTGGGTGGCATTGGGGTTTCTCACACTGTGTCCGTTTCCATCTGTAGGGAGGGTGACACAGGTGCTCCTCCAAAGCACCACCTTGATCCAAAATGGTGGCAGAGAAGGGATTTCTGTGCCACCTGTCAAGGTCTGACTCAAAGCAGTGTTGTTTTTTTTTTGTCCACTTCCCTGCACTTTTGTCCCTGAGACCCTCCTTGACTTGCTGCCTCTGGCAAAGTGTGGATGGGCTACTGGCCTTGGGTGGAGGCTGGGGACAAGGGACTTGGGTAGGTTCATCCTGGCAAGGCTGAGGACAAGGGGCATGGTGGGATTGTCCCTCAGGCTGTTGACCTCTTGAAGGCACAGTCTGATCGGGCTCTGTGTTCTCCTCCATCCCCTTTTCATGCTGCTCCTTTGTGATGGTGTTTGGTCATCGTAGTGCCTTTGTTTTTACAGCTGGGGGAAGTGTTTTCATCTTTCCAGTTTATTTTCTTCCCTCTGGTTGTCGTCACAGATTTGTTTTCTTTCTCCCTGTGGCATCTTGCTGGCTTTCCATGGGCTGGGAGGTAGGAACCATCCCTACAAGCTCCCTGCCTGTGCTTGGGAGGCCTCATGGCCTCCAGACCTTCACTTGCTCTCACCAGCTTTTCGTTAGTTTAATAAATCCTGCCCAGCTGGGCCTGGCACCCAGGAAAGGACTTCTTTGGGCAACCTAGTCCAGTGCCTTACAGATTCACAGAATGCATCAGTTTGCAAGGGACCCTCCAAGGGCATCTTGTACAACTGCCCTGCAGGCAGCAGGGACAGCTCCAGCCAGAGCAGGCTGCACAGGGACACAAGAAGTCTGGTCTTGAATGACTCCAGGGATAGGGCCTCAATCTGTGCCAGTCTCTGCCCACCCTCACTGTGCAGAACTTCCTCCTGATGTCCAACTTAACTCTGCTCTGCTTCACTTCCAAACCATTGCCCTTGGCCTATCCCACAGGCCCTTCTGAACAGTCCCTCCCCAGCCTGCCTGGAGGTCCCCTGCAGATACTGAAATGCAGCTCTAAGGTCTCTCCTCACTGCTCTCCTGGGAAAGAGTTTCTTCCTAATGGCTAATCTCAATCCATCTTCTTCCAGGGCAGATTGAGACGGGAGGTGAGGAAAAAAGAGTTGAGAGCAAGGGTGGGGAGAGACTGGCACAGGTTGCCCAGGGAGGTTGTGGCTGCTCCCTACCTGGAGGTGTTCAAGGCCAGGCTGGATGAGGCCTGGAGCAGCCTGTGCTGGTGGGAGGTGTCTCTGCCCATGGCAGGGGTTTGGAACTGGATGATCTTGAAGGTCTTTTCCAACTCAAACCATTCCATAAATCCAAGAGGCTGACCCAGCAGTTCATTACTGGCAGAATCATAGGATTCTGGGTTCAGTCCTTTGCCACGTTGTGGACTCCAGTAGTGGTGGCCATGCCGTGGTGCTGCAGTGTCCCACCACCAGCACAGCTGTTTTTCAAGGCCTCAGTGAGGTGTGGGCTGATCTAGGTGATTTATTTCTTATTTATTAACTTTAAGCAGGAAGCTCTTTTTGATTAGCAAAAAGCCAGCCCTTGAAACACCGCAGGGACCTTCCCGGAGGGTCTGCAAACCACACTTGGTTCTGAAGTGAAATTGAATTCCTGAGTTTTCTTCTGTGGAGAGCTTTCAACCCCCCCTGGCCATATTGATCCTGGGCAAGCTTCTGTGGGTGCCCTGCTTAAGTAGTGGGGTTGGACTGGATGATCTCCAGAGGTCTCTTCCAACCCCTTCTCTCTACAGCTCCCTGAAAAGAGGTTGGAGCCAGGTGGAAGTTGATCTCTTCTCCCAAGCAGCAAACAGTAGGATGAAAAGCGATGGCCTCAAGTTGTGTCAGGAAAGCTTTAGGCTGGATGTTAGGGAAAATTTCTTCACTGAAAGAGTGATAAAGCCCTGGATCAGGTTGCCCAGGGCATTGGGGGAGTCGCTGTCCCTGGAACTGTTCAGAACCCATGGAGATGTGGCACTGAGAGACATGGCTTAGAGGTGAGCTGGCAGGGCATAGTTAACAATGGGACTCCATGATCTTTGTGTTCAGTTTGGGGCACTTCATTACAAGAAGGATATGGAGGCGCTGGAGCGGGTGCAGGAAGCTGTGAAGGGGCTGGAGAATAAATCTCATGAAGAGTGACTGAAGGGAGCCAGTGGTTAGTTTGAGGAAGAGGAAGCTGAGGTGAGACCTCATCCCTGTCTACAGCTACATGAAAGGGGGTTGTGGAAAGGCTACTGCTGGTCTTCTCTCACAGGTAGTTAGTGATAGAACAAGAGGGAATGGCCTCAAGCTGCCACTGGGTAGATTTAGACTGGACATTAGGAAACATTTTTTCCCAGCAAGAGTGGTCAAGCATTGGAATGTGCTGCCCAGGGAGGTGGTGGAGTCACCAATCCTGGATGTGTTTAAAAGATGTTTGGGTGTGGTGCTTGAGGGTATGGTTTAGGGCGCACCATGTAGAGTAGGGATAACAGTTGGGCTTGGTGATCCTGGAGGTCCAGCCTCAATGCCTCTCAGATTCCATGCTGGCATTCCCTGAATTTGCCTGCTGGATTTTCTTTCCCAAACCTTCCTCACCTCTCTGCTGGGCACTGTTTCGAGCACTTATATTTCTCTTCTGGTGCAGTTTTGGGGTGTCACCCCAGCGCCCCACAAAACCTGCCTTGGAGCCAGCCCCATCCTTTGAGAGCAGCTGCAGCCACTCATGGGCTGTGACATCAGAGGGGAGCAGTGTCCTGACCCCCAGCAGCAGCTGTGCCAGCAGCTTCAGTTGGGAACTCCACCTGCAGCATCTCCCAGACCATCTTCTAATAGAGCAGCAGTAACTGAAGTACCTCTTGGGCTCTTTCCCCCCTCTTTCTGGTTTTGTTTTTTTTTTGGTGTTGACTGTGGATCTAATTTCTCTCCCTAATGGATCATTTTCCCACTCCATTTTTCCCCTGCCCAAAACATTTCCCAAAGCCCAACTCTGAGTGTGGACTGTGCAGAAACTGCTGAACCAGAACATGGTGCAGGAGATGGCAGAGCAGATGCTGAGCAGAGGAATTAATGATCACCAAAGTGGTGGCATCAGCTTCTTTTATGTGAAAAATTATCTGAGTGGGTGTTTGGGGAGGGGGGAAGCAGCAGCCAGCACTTCCCTGGGGTAGGGGTGTGGGGTGCTCTGTATCTTGGCTCAGGATTGTGGGTGCATTCATCAGCAGAGAGAGAAAATGGCAGAGTCTGCCCCAGAAATCCTTAGGGATCTGTGTTAGCAGGCTCTGAGGTGACCTGGTTGTGCAGTTGTGTGTGTCCCTGCTTCAGGTGCCTGAGCTTAGAGCAACCTTCAAATACCTGAAGAGGTTCCAGGAGAGCTGGGGACGGACTTTTGCCAAGGGCTCAGAATGGCAGTATGAGGGACAATGGCTTTGAGCTGGGAGAGGGGAGAGTGAGAGTGGAGAGGAGGAAGAAATTGTTGACAGTGAAGGTGGGGAGAGACTGGCACAGGTTGCCCAGGGAGGTTGTGGCTGCCTCTTGCCTGAAGGTGTTCAAGGCCAGGTTGGATGAGGCTTTGAGCAAGCTGTGCTGGTGGGAGGTGTCCCTGCCCATGGCAGGGGCTGGCACTGAATGATCTTTAAGGTCCCTTCCAAGCAGAGTAGCACAGGCTGGGTGATAAGGCATGAAGCCGCCCAGCGCTCAAGTGAGAGCCACCAGAAGTCTTTCTCTGCAGGCAGAAGCAAAGCTGAGCCTTGCTGACTTGGCCAGGCTGCTCTGCTCCAGCCTCACATTTGGAGAAAAACACCCTTAAAGTCATCAGATCCAGCCCTTAACCCAACACTGCCAGGGCACCACTACACCATGGCTTTCAGCCGCCACATCTCCACTGCCTGGAAAGCCTTCCAAGAATGGGGACACCACCACTGCCCTGGGCAGCCTGGGCCGGGCCTTGACAACTGTCATGAGGAATAAATTGTTCCTCATGTCGAACCTAAAGGCCCCTGGGGCAACTTGAGGTTGTTTCCTCTTGTCCTACCACTTGTTTCTTGGGTGAAGAGCCCAACCCCCACCTCAATGCAGCCTCCTCTCAGGATGCTGCAGAGAGCAATGAGGTCTCCCTCAGCCTCCTCCTCTCCACACTGCTCACTCCCAGCTCCCTCAGCTGCTCCTCCCGAGCCCTGCTCTCCAGACCCTGCCCCAGCTCTGTTGCCCTTCTCTGGACTTGCTCCAGCCTCTCAATGTCCTCCTTGGAGTGAGGTACCCAAAATTGAACCCAGTATTGAAGGTGCAGCCTCACCAGTGCCCAGCACAGAGGGACAATCCCTGCCCTGCTCTTGCTGGCCATGCTTCGGGATCAAACAGAGCTCCTCTGCCTGGGACTAGGATTCCTGATCTGCCAGGTCCTCCAGGCTGGCGCTGCAGGGACCCCTGTGCTGCTCCCCAGGTGTTTGGCACTGTTGGATTTTGGGGTGGTTTTTTTCTATTTGCCTCTTTGTTGTTGTTGTTGTTGTTGTTGAATTGTTTTGTGGAGCTCCGGGAAGGGGAAGTGCTCACATTGTGTAGTCCCCTCCACAATTCACGTCCTGTAAACAGCTCCCGGCTGCCTTCCATCCACAGCTGTTTTTTCCTACCGGGGGTGGATGGGGCTGGTAAATAAACAGGAGCCGCAACAGCCCCTCCCTGCAGCCTGGCAGGAGCTCTGCTGCACCCAGGGCCCTTTCCTGGAGAGTTCGAGGGGGGTTATACTTCCCCCAGCCCTGGTGTGGGGCTCTGGGGGGCTGAGGCCTGCCAGGAAAAACAACTTTGCTGGTTTGCCTGGGACTAAAAGCTAATTAGTAGTCAACTAATTTTATTGATTTCAAATCCCTTTTAGCAGAGATTTTGCTGTGGGGCTGATCGCCAGAGCGATTAGGAGACAAAGCTGCTTAATTTGGAAGTGTTTATCAAGCAGCCTTCTGTCACCTCTGTTTCAAATCAAATTCTGGTGGCACTGGTGGCTCTGCCATCCCACCTCCATCAGGGCCTTCTGCTTCTCCCAGAGTGGTTTGGTGGCTATCAAGGGTTAAGAGGATTCATGAGGCATTCACCCAAGGTGCCCAGAGAGGTGGGAGATGCCACATCCCTAGCACCGTTGCAGGTCAGGTTGTTTGGGTATCTGAGCACCCTGCTCTAGTTGGGGGTGTCCCTGCTGGCTCAGGGGGTTGGACTGGATGAGCTTTGAAGGTCCCTTCCCACCCAAACCATTCCATGATTCTGTGACACAAGTGTGGTGGGTTGCTGGCTCTGGGGTTTTTATTCTCTGCTGCCACCACATCCTTGTCCTGCTCCAGTTCTGCTGAGATGGATTTGCCACCCAACTTTCCAAGCCTTGCTGCAGGCACCTTGTGGTCCACAGAATGAGATTAGTTGGAAGAGACCTTTCAGATCATCAAGTGCCACCCTTAATCCAGCACTTCCAAGACGCTACTAAACCTTGTCCTTCAATGTCACATCTTCACAGCTTTTCATTCCTTCCAGGATGGGGACTTTACCACCACCCTGGGCAGCCTAGTCCATGCTTACCCCTTCAGGAGAGGAACTTGTTCCTCCTGTCCAACCTAAACCTCCCCTGGTGCAACTTGAGGCCATTTCCTCTTGTCCTGTCGCATGCTTCTCAGGAGTTGTACATGGCAGCTGCAGCTGCTCCCAAACCTTGTCCAGCCACATGAAGGGCTTGGCCTAAATATTTTTAATAGACTTTAAATAAAAAAGCCTGTTCCAGTCGTGGTGCTGGGGATCAGATTAGGGAGGGCACTTGAATGCTGGCAGATTGCAGAGCAGGGGCAGCCTTGGGGAGGGAAGGGCTCAGCCCAGCTCAGCCCCAGCTCAAGCAGGCAGCACTCCCAGCACTATCCCCCACTGTCACCCATGGGGCTGCTGTGAGGGTCTCCTTGCAACTTCACAGAGTCACAGACTGCATCAGGTTGGAAGGGACCCTCCAAGGTCATCTTATCCAACCCCGCTGTGGGTTGCAGGGACACCTCCAACCAGAGCAGGGTGCCGAGGGACATATTGAGTCTGATCTTGAATGTCTCCAGGAGTGGAGCCTCAGCCACCTCCCTGGGCCAACCTGTTCCACTTTCTCCCCACCCTTATCACTCAGAACTTCTTTCTCATGTCCAGCCTAACTCTGCCCTGCTCCAGTTCCAAACTGTTGCCCCTCATCATATCAACTTCCGAGCAGCCCCTCCCCAGCCTTTGAGCCATTTGAGGCTGCTATGTACCACAGCTCTGCAGCAGGGAGTGTTCTTCTCCAGGCGTAGCTTGGTGCAGGATTTAAGAGCAAACCCTTTGCATCTTGCAGCACAAAGAGTGGCAGAGAGGTCTCAGGAGCAAAGGTCCTGCTCTGCATCCCTGCATGTCCTCCATCCCCCAAGGGATGGCTGTGCACCCCTTGAGCTTTGCTCACAAAAGAATCATTAGGGATTGAGCTTGGCCTGAATGCAGAGGCCACATGTTGGAGTGTCCTTCCTGGCCACATCTGCGTGGCACCAAAGCCATACTCACTGCCAAGCCATGTCCCAGTGCTGTGCTGGGATCGATCAGGGGGGTTGGGGCTACAAAACACCTTCGGGCTCATGTCTGGCCCATGGGGCCAGGCAGATTTTGAGGCTCAGTGTTCCCAACAAACGAAGGACATGGACCTGCTGGAGTGAGTCTAAAGGACTCCCCGAAGCTGATCAGAGGGCTGGAGAAGCTCTGCTATGGGGACAGGTTGGGAGAATTTGGGCTGTGCAGCCTGGAGAAGAGAAGGCTCCAGGGAGGCATCAGAGCAGCCTTTCAGTAGCTGAAGAGGCTCCAGGAGAGCTGGGGAGGAACTTCGCACAAGGGCAGAACGAGGGACAATGGCTTTGAGCTGGGAGAGGGGAGAGGGAGAGTGGAGGAAGAACTTGTTGAGAGTGAGGATGGGGAGAGACTGGCACAGGCTGCCCTGGGAAGTCGTGGATGTCCCCTGCCTAGAAGTGTTCAAGGCCAGGTTGGATGAGGCCTTCAGCAACCAGAGCTGGTGGGAGGTGAGCCCATGGCAGTGGGTTAAAACTGGATGATCTTTAAAGTCTCTTCCAACCCAACCCATTCTCCTCCCAGTGCCACAGCCTCATGGCTGCTGTCTCTCACCACAAGGGCTGCTGTGCCCTTTTCATGAGGAGTCTTTGACTATCCAGCTGTGGGAGGGTCTGAGCTTGTGCCTACTATTAATCTATGAACCCGGAGCAGCATCTCTTAGTGTGGCATTTTCAGCTCCGTGAACCTTGTGGGTGAAGACCGGAAGCCACAGACCAGGAACTGTACAGGAGAGGCCATAAATGGCTGCTGGGCTGTGGGGATGGGGCAGAAAGCCCTCACACCTTCTTTAAAGCCTTTTCTGGTTGAAGAGTTGTGTATTTAAAGTAGTTTTGTTCCTTCTGTGTGAGGAACCTCTGAGGGTGAGGAGCTTCCTGACCCTGCATGACTGGTCAGGTGCATGCAGCCTTTTCCTGCAGCTCATTACCCGCTGAAGGGGTTTGGGGTTTTGTTTGTTTGTTGGTTTGGTTTTGCCTTTTTTTTTCTTTTCTGGGACCAAGCACGGCCAAATTATTTTTATCAACACTGAGAGTTTAGGATGGTTCTTGTCTATCAGCTCCTCATAGCTGCAGCAGAGAAATTGTAAGGGGAGAGGGGAGAAAAAAAAAGCAGCAGCCTGTCTGACAGCTACATCTTATTCTATTAGTGTGTTTTAATTAGAACATGAACAAGAAATGTGCCATGAATATTCATGCTCAGGGTTATTAAAATGCACAATTAATCTGTAGGCTTTTTAATAACTGTATTAATGGAGAGAGGAGGCAGCTCCTCTTTTCAGCTCTTCTGAATTGGGAAGTCTGCCTTAGCTTGGGTGGTTTGGCAAATGGGTTTGTTTTAATGGGAGGTTGGCTCCCAGCAGCTGTGGAGCACACCTGGGTTGTCCAGAGCTCCACATACCCTGTGCTGGAAGAGCCTTAGAGTGCTCAGAGGCTGGGATGTGTCAGGATGAAGCTGCTGTGTGCAAATGTAGCTCAGCTCCCTGCCACCTCAGTTGGGATACAGCTCAGCTGGGGGCTTGGTTTGCTGTCTTGTTCCCCAGGCTTGCATATGTGAGCATAGGAAATACATAGCAGCATAGAATGGTTCGGGGTGGAAAAGCTGTCTGAGGTCATCCAGCTCAAGCAGCAACCCAACCTCACCATGGGCACCAAACCATGGCCCCAAGTGCCATGGCCACGCCTTTCTTGGACATCTCCAAGGATGGGGACTCCACCACCTCCCTGGGCAGGCCATGCCAATCCCTGACCACTTGGGCAGCAAAGAAATTTTTCCTCATCTCCAACCTAAGCCTGCCCTGGCACAATTTCAGGCCATTTCCTCTCCTTCTATCCTCTGATGCTAGGGAGCCAAGCCCAATCCCCATCTGGCAGCAGCCTCCTTTCAGAGAGCTGTATAGAGCAATGAGGTCTCTCCACAGCCATGCCCAGGGTGAAGGAGATGCCTGCAGGATCTCATCTGCCCTGGGGCCTGCTCACCAAGGACAGCCCAGCAGATCATGAGCAGTGCCTATAGACAGACAGCATGTCACCAAATTTCCCAAGGTTCTTCTAACCATCCACCGGGCACCTGGTCAAGTTGCTGGGACAGAAGGGCGGGTGCTGGGGTGCCTTTGGGCTAGCACTAGCAGAAAGCCAAAGTGTGGGGACGCCCAAGCAGCATCCTCTTTATCCCAGGCTTTCCTGCCTTTCCTGCTCCTTACTCTTCCTCCATTTAGATTGAGCCTGGCAGTTCTGTGCCAGGCAGTGCCCACTGCAAAGAATGGGCTCAAGGGCACCAACAGCAAGTGCCCCAGGATGGGGAAGGTGTGAAGAGGTTTGTTGGTGGCACCATCTTGGGTGCGGTGCCGTGAGGGGAGCAGAGCCCTGCTGCTGGGGGCTTGTATTTTCACAGGCTTGGCAGAGGACATTTGCTGCCAAATTTTAGATCCTTGACTTGGATAGGAAGGGAGGGAAGGGCAAGCTGGCATTGAGTGCAGGACAGGTGCCAGAAATGGAAAGCAGGCAGTCTGTTTTTTCCTGGCTTTGTCCCAGAAATCCCAGAATTCATAAAGCACCTGCGGGCTGAAGACAGAGATGTTTGCCAGCACCCTCCATGGTGGTGACTGCAGCTCAAGAAAGGTGTGAGACCTTTTTTTCCACCAGGTGTTGGCCAGTGGGCAGGTCCCACTGCAGTCTGCTGGCATGGGCACGTTTGGAGGCATCTGAGCCTCTGGAGACATTTCCAGATCCAGGAGCTGTTCTCTGGGACCATTCTCGCCTGGATTCACTATGGCACTCAGTGTGCATGTGAACACCAGTGCCAGGGAGGAAAAAAACGTCTTTGAGGTTGCACAGGATCCCTGAATCCCCAGCATGGTGGGTTTGGAAGGGACCTCCTCCAGACCAACCCCCTGCTAAAACAGGGCACTCACAGCAGCTTGCCCAGGATTACACTGGCCGGGGATGTTTGAAAGCTCTGCAGAGGAGGAGACACCACAACCTCTCTGGGCAGTCTGCTGCAGGCCTCCAGCACCATCACACCACAAAAGTTTCTGTTCAGGTGGAACCTGCTGAGTGCAAGTTTGTGCCCACTACCCTTTGTGCTGGCACTGGGCACCACTGAGAAGAGTCTGGCCCCATCCTGCTGACACTCAGCTCTTTCTGAGCATTGCTCAGATCCCCTTTGGTGGCTGCTGTTCTCCAGGCTCAACAGCCTCAGGTCTCTCAGCTTTTCCTCTGCTGGTCTTCAGAGGTCCCTCCCAACCCCCACCACACAGGGGCCAGAATTTCCAAGGATATCTGAGGCTGCAGTTCCTGCTTATGTCTTCTCCTTGACGACGGGGGAGCTTTAAAAAGTCCCCTGGAAGCAAAGTGAAGGGCAGGAGCTGCTGTGCCTGGTGCTGTGCTTTGCAGGGTCTGCAGCTGAAAACTGCTTTGGAGAAGCAGCAGCAAAGCAAAAAGTTTATTCTAGGAAGTGGGAGGTGGGAGAACTGGCAGCAATTCTCCCCAGCACCCAAGGTATTATTAGAGGCTTATCCCTGCTCTGCACAGTAATCACATTGGAAATTTTTGATTAGAAAACAAAATCTAAATGAGAAAAATATGAATATTCATTAGGTGTGGAGATTAATATGCATAATTATGCAAATTAGACAGCAATTAAACACCAATTCTCCTAGGAAATGATTAACACAAAGGCACAGGAATAGAAGGATGTAATTTGAAAGAAGTTTCTGGTTAACTGCACAGTGAGGGGAGCAGGGGGAGTCCAACGGGCAGTGTGTTTGCCATGGTAATCATCTGGGCTCCAACGAGCTGCCCCCTGCACACACCCCTGGCCCTGCCACCAGCCTGCCTCTCTGCTGTCACCAGAGCTGTCACCAGAGCTGTCAGCACATCTCTGCTCTAGGAGGGACCTCTGCTGTGAGCAGAGGCTGAGGGAGCTGGGGATGTGCAGCCTGGAGAGGAGAAGACTCCAAGGGGACCTCAGAGCTTCCTGCCAGTGCCTGAAGGGATCCTGCAGGAAGGATGCAGAGAGGCTTTTCATGAGGGTGTCTGAGACAGGCCAAGGGGAATGGTTTGGAGCTGAGGATGAATTTCTTCAGTGTGAGGGTGGGGAGAGTCTGGAGCAGGCTGCCCAGTGAGGCTGTGGAGTCTCCTTCTCTGGAGAGCTTCCAACCCCCCCTGACCATAGTGATCCTGGGCAACTTGCTGTGGGTGCCCTGCTGGATGCTTCCTCCCCTGAAGGTGTTCAAGGCCAGGCTGGATGAGGCCTTGGGTAAGGCAGTCTAGTCGGAGGTGTCCCTACCCATGACATGAGGCTGGAAATGATCCATAAGGTCCCTTCCAACCTGAGCTATTCTGTGATGTCCTGCAGTGCCCTACCAACACCTCAGCTGTTGGCACTTTGCTATCAATGGAGGAGCTGCTGTGCAGGGCTCCCCAGAGAGCCCCTGGTGACTCTGGCACAGGGTGGGCACAGGGTGGTGTTGGATACTTCTGGAAGCCGTTGGGGTGCATCAAAGTAAGTGTGGCTAGCAGGTCTAGGGTGATTCTTCTGCCCACTCTGCTCTGCCCTGGTGAGACCACAGCTGGAATACTGTGCCAAATTCTGGGCTCCCCAGTTCAAGAGAAACAAGGACCTGCTGGAGAGAGTCCAGTGGAGGTTATGAGGATGCTGAAGGGACTGGGATCTGGTGAGGAAAGACTGAGAGACCTGGGGCTGGTTAGTCTGGAGAGGAGAAGGCTGAGAGGGGATCTGATCAACATCTATAAATATCTGAGGGGTGGGGGCAAGAATAAGGTGCCAGGCTCTTGTCAGCGGTGGCCAGCAACAGGACAAGGGGCAGCGGACAGAAACTGGAAGTCAGATTGTTTGTTGTGAGGGTGCTGGAGGCCTGGAGCAGGCTGCCCAGAGAGGTTGTGGAGCCTCCTTCTCTGGAGAGTTTCCAGCTGCTCCATGCCATTGTGATCCTGGGCAAGCTGGAGCAGGGGCTTAGACTGGATGATCTCCAGAGGTCACTTCCAACCCCACCAAGATATGACTATTGAGGTTTCAGTCCAATGTCCTCTTCCCCATCCATCTCTGGTCTCTTGGTTCATGGATGCACTCTGGAATAAAGGGAGTTCAAACACTTGTTTCTCATCTTCACACTCTCCCATGGTTTGAAGCATTTCCAGATTGTGGTGGGATTTGCTTTGAAGTTTGTGGAATAAACTCCCAGCTGGAGTAGGAAGGCGAGGAAGGAGAGGGTCAGGTTGGTTAGGCCGAGTGGAAGCAGTTTATTAATGAAAAGATTGGTTTGTTTGTAGAAGGAAGAGTTAATTTTGTGTGAACACCTTTTGAGGCTCTGCTGATAAAGCAAAACTAACCTTTGTTCTTCCTGTTTTTCCCTAGGTTTGGATGAAAGACCAGGATCAGGTTCCTGGGGAACAGGAGATCAAAACAGCTCCACGTTTGACCAAGGCAGGGTAAGGCCAAAGCACAAACACCGAGCTGCAACCAAAACAAACAGGGGCTCTGCCATGGCCTCCCCACACATGGCCGTGCCAGGCTGGCTCCAGCCCTGGAACAGCTTTTCTGGTCTGATGTTGGTGCTGTTGAACCTGCAGGGCTCCCAGCAGGGAGAGGGCTTTTTTCCATCCCCACCTCCCTAGGTTTTGCTTCCTTGAGGTCTCTCTGGAGAAAACTTCTCCAAAACCTTCCCCCAGGCCCTCACTTCATGTAGGCTCCCCACAGCTTCTCCCTCCCCTGCATTTGGCTGTGCATGGATCGCTCCTGCCTGTGGGGTGGGAGAGGTCCCCAGTGTGTTGGAGTGATCTCACCTGATGGGCTGTGCCTTGAGGAAAGCTCACTGAGCAACCTCTGTGCACAGCTTGGAGAGCCCAAGGGACCAACTCAGACTTGCTTGGTGGAGAATTTACTGTCTTGGCCGACTGAGGAGCCCTTGGTGGAGACGGAGAATAGGGTTGTGACAGCCCTTAATAAGAAAGGAGTCAGGGCTGTGACAGCACAGAACTAGGGCCTGAGGAGAGGAGGAGAGAGAAGACCTGAGCTGAGATTCTTCTGCCAGCTGCTCAGGTTTTATGGGTTGTGGAATTCAGTTTTACACTGACACCTTCCTCTCCCTTGGGCCACTGGTGGAGCAAGCACCACAATGTCAGCTCTCATTTTCATAAACATTGACCCCTTGGTCCCTCAGCTCAATCTGGGGCTGCAGGTCGATGACAGAACCTGGCAGAGAGCTGCCAGCAAGGGACAGCTCCGTTCTGTGTCCCTGCTTTCTGCCACATGATCAGAGGGCAGGAGCATCTCCCTATGGACACAGGCTGGGAGAGTTGGGGCTGTTGAGCCTGGAGAAGGGAAAGCTCCAGGGAGACCTCAGAGCAGCCTTTCAGTACCTGAAGGGGCTGCAGGAGTTGGGGAGGGACTTTGGACAAGGTCTGGGAGTGGCAGGACAAGGGACAGTGGCTTTGAGCTGGGAGAGGGGAGAGTGAGTGTGGAGATGAGGAGGAAATTGTTGAGAGTGAGGGTAGAGGGAGACTGGCACAGGTTACCTGGGGAGGTTGTGGATGTCCCCTGCCTGGAGGTGTTCAAGGCCAGGTTGGATGAGGCCTTGAGCAAGCTGTGCTGGTGGGAAGTGTCCCTGCCCATGGCAGGGAGTTGGAGCTGGATGATCTTGAAGGTCCTTTCCAACTCAACCCTTTCTCTGATATCTCATCTCAGTGCCGCAGCCTCATGGCTGCAGTGTGTTGCTGTCCCTCACCACAAAGACAAGATCCTTGCTGTGCCCTTTTCGTGAGGAGTCTTTGACTATTCCAGCTGTGGGAGGGTCTGAGCTTGTGGCTTGGCATCTGGCTGGGTAGCCTCTGGTGCTCGGTGGTAACTGTCCTGTATTGCTTCCAGCAGAGCTATGGTGAAGGCTCCCATTACAGCGAACACCGGGACCTGCCGGCTCACAACAGCTTGACTTCATCACCATTCCTGGGAGCTGGAATAGTGGGTGAGTGCTTGAGCTGCTGCTGGGGACATGGGCACAGCAGGGGACGTCTGACACATAGCAGCACGTGGTGGTGGGACCATTGGTACTACCCAGCCTTGCTGTTCCCCATGGCCACAGCCAGCTGAATATGACCCAGTGTGTGCCTAAGTGGCCAAGAAGGGCACCAGCAACCAGGCCTGGATCACTAATGGTGTAGTCAGCAGGAGCAGGGCAGTGATTGTGGCCCTGAACTAGGCACTGGTGAGGCCACAGCTTGAGTCTGGGTTTCAGTTTTGTGTCCCTCACTCCAAGAAGGATATTGAGGAGCTGGAGAGGTCCAGGAAGGGCAACCACACTGGTTGGTTGGGACCAACAGGGCTGGGGAGTAGCAGCTGATGGAGCTGGGTGTGAGTAGTGTGGAGAAGAGAAGGCTGAGGGAGACCTCGTTGCTCTCTACAGCTCCCTGGGAGGAGGCTGAAATTAGCTGGGGATTGGACTCTGCTCCCAGGGAACAAGTGACAGGACAGGACAGGACACAAAATTGCCTCAAGACTGAGAATTGAGGCTCTGTAGGCTAGAGAAGAGCAGCCTGAGGAGGATCTCATCAATGCTGAGTGGGTGTCAGCAGGATGGCACCAGACTGTGTTCAGTGGTGCCCACTGCCAGGGCAGGGGACAGTGGGCACAAACTTGCCCATCAGAAGTTCCGTCAGACCATGAGGAAGAACTTCTGTAATTGAAAGGTGACGAAATCTTAGAGCAGGCTGCCCAGAGAGGTGCTGGAGTCTCCATCTCTGGAGACAGTCAAAACACACCTGGATGTGCTCCTGTGTGACCTTCTCTAGGTGCCCCTGCCTTGGCAGGGGTTGGACTGTGGATGATCTCCAGAGGTCCCTTCCAACCCCACCACTCTGATTCTGTGATTCAGACACAGCTCATGCTCAGGGTCTTGCACCAGGCTTGTGGTTGCTTTGCTTTCACAGCCTCATGGTGATGTGAGCTCCGCAGAGAACTGCAGTTGGGTCTGGGGACTCTGCTTGAGTCCTGCAGGGCTCCCTCAGCCCCATTTGGCTCCTGCATCCTCATCTGCAGCCAGGCCACCTGAGGAGCTGGCAGGGAGCAGCCAGTGCCATGTGGCCCCTGCCCCATGGGCTGTGCCAGATCTGGAGATCCTGTGTGAGCATATGCATGCAGCTCTTCACCCGGTTACTTCTCCCTGCTCGAGGGAGGAGAGATTAAGAGCAGAAAATGTCCATCCTGAATGGCTTAGAGAGCTTTAACAGCATTAGGTCAAGAATTGGGGTTAGTCCTCCTCACCTTTGCCCACGCAGGTGGATAAGAGCCTCTGGTGAGTGTGGAGGGAGCGGTGTCGGGGCAGGGCACTGCAGCTGCTGGGTTTTGCTGCTGTTTGGCAGGGTGAGGTTAGAAGAGGGAATCGTGTTTGAAACAGAAAATCCCCACCATGGTCAGAGGTTCCTCCTACAGAGCTGCTTGGAAAGGGGAAGAAAGGAGCAGCGTGGTGCTGAGAAGGGAGCAGCCACACATCTGCTCCTCCAGGCTTAGGTCAGAGGAGCTCGCTCCCAGCTCTGCTCCCCTCTTTGGCTCCTCTTGCTGCCAGGGGACACAATGGTGAATTGCCCTGCAGAGCTGTGAGGGAGGATTTCTGAGCAGATCCCCCGTCTCTCTGCAGGGGTGGTTATTCCTTCTCGTTTTCTGCTCCGAGAGGATGTAAGCAAAGCAGAAGAGATGTTTGGTGATGCAGGAGCCTCACTGCAGCTCAGCAGAGTTTCTTGGGGTGTGTGTGGGGGGGACCCATCCCAACCTCTCCCACACCTGGGGCCAAGGCAGCCTTGAGAGTTTCCAGCTGAGGAGAAGCTCAGGGAGGAACAAGGAGGGGGTTCCACTTTGATGTGTGCTTTTGGCTCCCTCTCAAAGACAGGGCTGCCAGGCCTTGGCAAGCACTACAGTGCTCCCCGATACACTGTGAGCCCAACTGGTCCCCAGCACATGGCACGGAGCCTCCCTTGCCCCAGCAGGTGCCTCAACCACCTCCTCAGTGGTGAAGGATAGAATGGGGGCCATGCACCGTGCCCATGGCTCCAGTACCCACTGGGGCTGCAAGCTCTGTTTCTGCCCTGGGTGTCTGAGTGCAGCACCCAGAGCTCCACCAGCAAAACAGAAGCTGAGGAGGCTGGGAGAGAGCAGCCAGGAGGGGCCTGGGGACACCTCCCATTTCAAAGGCAACTTTTGTTCCTAAAACTGAATATGGTTAAACTAGAAAGCATCAATTCCTGGAGCAGGTGCCAAAAGCACAGCAGTAAGTTTTGCTTTACTTCTGTGCTGAGAAGGATGGTCTGGAGGAAGACCATGGGTGACATTTTCTCTTCCTCTTCACCAAGCTCTTCTGGAAGCCTTTTAAGTGGCAAAGTGGAGAGTCTCAAGGTGCTGGGTGAACAGAATGAGCATGAGACCATCACCTCCAAAATCAGAATATGTATCTTCTTCTAGCTGCACCTCCCTTTCTTCAAGGAGGATCAGAAACTGCTGAAGAAACATTTCAGAAAATCACAGAGTGGCTGGAGGTGGAAAGGGACCTCTGGAGCTCAGGTAGTCCAACTCTCCCTGCTCAAGGAGAGCAGCTTGCCCAGGAGCACAGTGACCAGAGTGGGTTGGAAACTGCAGAGAAGATTTTACAACCTCTCTGGGCAGCCTGCTCCGGCCCTCCAGCACCCTCACACCAAAGCAGTTTGTTTATCTTCCTGTGCAGACAGAACCTCCTGGCTTCCAGTTTGTGCCCATTGCCCCTTGTCCTGTTGCTGGGCACTGCTGGCAAGGGTCTGGTACTGGCTGGAGAAATGCTACTAAAACAAGAGGGTTTGGGCCCTGTGTTCCACATTCCTCCAGCAAATGGAAGGGAAATTCCATTCTCACCAGGCTTTGATGGTCTGGGTAATTCCTGCCAACCCTAGACAGTGCTCATGGCCTTTTGAGGGTGGAGGCTTCAGCTGCTCCTGAATGCTGAGAGCATTTTGGAGCCATGGTGTGCAGGAGGAGGAGCAGCAGAGGCTGTGTTGCACTGGAGGGATAGCTTCAATTTAACAAAAAAGAGATCTGCAGTCTCTGGAAGAAATCTGATCTGTGCTCAGAGTGAAACCCCCCCACCAGGCTGCTGGAAGGGTCAGTGAATGATGAGCAGGGAGCAGTCACAGCCTGGAGCTCCACCACTTCCTTCTCAGAGCTTTCAAGCTTGGAGCTCTTGGTCCTTCTCCTTGGGTGATGGATATTCTGTCAGAGTCTGAGTGTCCTGGTGAGCTCCAATCATCCCAAAGAAGTCTGAGCATCCAGATGAGTTTTAATATCCAGATGAGGTCTGAGCATCCAGATGAGGTCCAAATATCCTGGTGAAGTCTAAGCATCTAGATGACATCTGAGTGTCCTAGTGAGGTCCAAGCATCCAAATGAGGTCTGAGCATCCAGATGAGATTCAAATAACCTGGTGAGGTCGAAGCATCTGGATGAGGTTTGAGCATTCAGATCAGGCCTGAGCATCCCAGCCTCAGCTGGACAGAGGTGACGGGGACCATTCCTCCCTGCCCAGGGTGGTGGCAGAACACAGCATGGTGCCAAAGGGGCCAATCCCAGAGGGTGAGAAGCCCTTTTCTGTCCCTTCCAAATCACCAATCTCTAAAATCTGCTCCTCTTCTAACAGCCGTGGGAAGCAGGAGTGGACAGGGTGGGGGCTGCTTAACCAGCGAGGAAACTGATGAGGCAGAAGAGATTCTGTCTAGTAATTACTGGAGTAATTAGCTCCTTTCAGAGGACTGCTCCTAATCTGGTGTGCATTGTGAGCTGCTGGGGATTGGCTTCTTCCTGGACAATGGCTTTAATCTGCCCACGGATGGGGCTTGTTGCTGCTTCTGCTTTTGGAACGCTTCTTTTTTTTCTTCTTCCCCCTTCTAATCCTTGCTTGGGTTTTGCCTTCTCCTTTTTCCCCAGCCTGTAGCTCTAATCGAATTACTGCTGTGGGGCTGGAGGGTTGTTGGCACACTGTGGCACACCACTGTGGTGGTGGGGGGCATGGGATGCTCTAGGGGATCTGTTTTGGGGTGATGGCCCTGAAATATCTGCAGGGTGGTGTCAAAAAGGGGCCAGGCTCTTTTCAGTGGTACCCTGTGACAGGACATGGGGCAATGGACACAAAATTCAGCCCACAAAATTCCACCTCAACAGGAGGAGAAAATTCTGGTGTGAGGGTGCTGGAGCCATGGAGCAGGCTGCCCAGAGAGGTTGTGGAGTCTCCTTCTCTGCAGACTTTCCAGATCTGCCTGGATGTGTTCCTGTGTGACCTGTGCTGGAATTTATGGTCCTGCTCTGGCAGGGGTTGGACTCAATCTATGGAGGTCCCTTCCAACTCCTAATATCCTGTGACCCCAGGGAGGAGGCATTCACAACCTCCCAGGGCAGCCTATTCCACAGTCTCACCATCCTTGTACTGAGGAACTTCTTCCTCAGCTCCACTCTAACCCTGCTGTCCCTCAGCTTCAATCCATTCCCCGTTGTCCTGACTCTAGGCACCCTAATGGTGTGCAGGGTCCCTTCAGATATCAGAAGGCAGCTCTAAGGTGTCCCCCCCAAGCCTCCTCCTCTCCAGGCTGAACACCCCTAGCATACTCACCCTGTGCTTATAGCAGAGCTGCCCCAGCCCTTAGGATGATATGGTCCTGAATGCTGAGGCCAAACCCTGCTGCTGGAGCTGGTGGCAGCCTGGGGAAGGAGGAGTTTTGTTTCTGCTACCTTGTCTCCAGGACGAGATCTGGGAGGGCAGAGGGGGGATGCTCTGCAGAAGCCTCAAGTGAAGGCAAGCCTGGGGCAGGCTTTGTCTAAAGCCCAGGACAGACAGATCCTGCAAGAGGGGACACGCTGGGGAGAGCAGAGAGGCTGGGACATGGCTTGCTGAGCAGGGGAAGGCAATGTGGGCAGGCACAGGGCATGGGAGGGAGTGGAGGCAGTGGCAAAGGCAGGAGTGGGATGCCAGGACACACAGTGCCAGGGAGAGCTGGAAATGCTGAATGCTCCCAGATGGGTTTTCGATGCACCTGTCTCAAGGTGCCCTCTGCTGTGCTGCACCTTTGCAGGCTGGAATTGCAGAGGTGGATTCATCAGGAAGGATTCAAAGGGAAGCCCTTTCCCATCAAGGGATCTATTCCCAAGTGTCTTCCAGCTTGGGGAAGTTCTACCCCTTGACATCCCTTAACCCCCAGCTGCAGGATTCCAGTAACTCAGTCAGGAGCAAGGTGGCATCTGGGGACATTCCTAGTGTTTGAGACCTGCCTCTGTCCCTGCCTTTGTCATGGTCCTGTGTCTTTCTCACCATTTCCAGGCAGTGCCCCAGGGCTGTGGCTGTGACAAGGTGACTCAGGCAAATTCCATCTCCTTGCAGCCTCTGTGGCTGACACCTTGCAGCACCTTCTGCTGGCAAGTGCAGCTGTTTCTTGCCCAACTCATGGACTTCTTTTATCTCAGTAGGCTGGAGCCATTAGATTCATTGCTCTTCCCCCTGCCTTATTTTCCTAGTGGCACTTGATGCCATGGTCTAGCCTTGAGCTCTGTGGTAACGAGTTGGACTTGATGATCTATGAGGTCTCTTCCAACCTTGGTGATACTGTGATACTGTGATAAATGCAGAATTTCTCCTGCTGAGGTTTTTCTTGGTTTGTCTCTTCAAAGTGATGATAAAGGAGGGAGCTGGAGCTGGCCACATTTCTCCTCTCCCTTTTCCATTTTCCC
Organism: Tricholaema leucomelas; assembly: GCA_013400475.1. Classification (NCBI taxonomy): domain Eukaryota; kingdom Metazoa; phylum Chordata; class Aves; order Piciformes; family Lybiidae; genus Tricholaema lacrymosa; species Tricholaema leucomelas. The sequence goes on from WAAF01018308.1 coordinate 288,640, forward strand.
CATTCCAGAGACTCCAACTGACCCAAGTGTGCAGCATGTAGAATCATAGAATCATAGAATCAACCGGGTTGGAAGAGACCTCCAAAATCACCCAGCCCTACACAATCAACTAGACCGTGGCACTGAATGCCTCATCCAGGCTTTGCTTGAACACCTCCAGGGATGGCGACTCCACCACCTCCCTGGCAGCCCATTCCAGTGCCAGTCACTCTCTGTTTTCGTTTGGTTAAGGGATTTTTGATGTTCTTGGGTTTTTGTTTGTTTGTTAAAAAAAACCAGAAATAACAGAAACATCTCTGAAGCTGGACATGAAAGGTAGAAGAATCACAAAATTGATTGGAGAAGACCCTTGAGATCATCAAGTCCAGCCCTTAACTCAGCACTGCCAGGGTACCACCAACCTGTGGTCCTCAGCACCATGTCTCCATGGCTTTGAAACCCCTCCAGGAATGGGGACTTCATCACTGCCCTGGGCAGCCTGGCCCAGGCCTTGACAGCCCTTTTGGGGAAGAAATTGTTCCTCATGTCCGACCTAAACCTCTCCTGAGGCAGCTTGAGACTATCTTGTCTTGTCGTATCACTTGTTCCTAGAGAAAAGAGCCCAACTCCCACCTCACTGCAGCCTCCTCTCAGGGAGCTGCAGAGAGCAGTGAGGTCTCCCTCAGCCTCCTCCTCTCCACACTACTCACCCCCAGCTCCTTCACTGCTTCTACCCAGCCCTGTTCTCCAGACCCTTCCCCAGCTTTGTTGCCCTTCTCTGGACCTGCTCCAGCCCTTCAATTTCCTTCTTGGAGTGAAGAGACAAAACTGACCTCAGGACTCAAGCTATGGTCTCACCAGTACCCAATCCAGGGGCACCATTACTGTCTTGCTCCTGCTGCCCACACCGTTGCTGCTCCAGGCCAGGCTGCTGGTGCCCTTGGCCACCAGGGCACCCCCTGGCTCATGTTCAGTCACTGTCACTGGACTTCAGGTCCTTTTCTGCTGGGCAATTTCAAGCCACTCTACCCCCAGCCTGGAGTCTTCCTGGGGTTGTGACCCAAGTGCAGGACCCAGACCTTGGCCTTGTTTGCCCTCATTAATGCAGCCTGTGCAGGTCCTTTCTGGTTCAGGCCAAGGCACTGGGTTGCAGTCCTTCATCTTCCTGCCCTTGTGCCAAGAGCCCTGTGGTTCAGTTTCTGAGGTTATGTGTTGAAGGCAGAAGTGTTTGGCTTGGGCCTCACCACCCATGCCATGGCTGGCAGCAGCAGGCAGTTGTCAGCCTGGCTGTTGGTGACCAGATAAAGTGGTGTGGCATCACCCTTGGGTGCTGCAGGAACCACTGCGACCTGCCTGGTGCCACAACCTGTTGAGCTGTTTGTGTGGCCAGGGCTGGGGCCAGTGGAGCTGCTAAGCTCTTTTAGAAATTAGGTCATTTAGGGGATCCCTGCTCTGACATCCTGACCTTTGTTTACTTAATGTTTAAGCCTCTGAAGCCAAATAGCAGCAGTGCTGCAGCCTCCAGCTGTCACCAAAGGTGAGGGGTGGCAGGGGCTGGCCTGCAGCTCTGGGACTCCTGGCATGGCAAGAAGGGGGAGGAGGGGAGGCTTGTGTTTGGGGAGACCCACTCTGTGGCTGTGATATCTCTGGGTGTTCAGCCTGGAGAAGAGAAGGCTCCAGGCAGACCTCAGAGCAGTCTTCAGTGCCTAAAGGGACTCCAGGAGAGCTGAGGAGGGATTTTTGCCAAGGGCTGGGAGTGCCAGGACAAAGGAAAATGGCATTGAGCTGGGAGAGGGGAGAGTGAGAGTGAAGATGAGGAGGAAATTGTTGAGAGTGAGAGTGGGGAGAGACTGGCACAAGTTGCCTAAGGAGGCTGTGGATGTCCCCTGCCTGGAGGTGTTCAAGGCCAGGTTGGATGAGGCCTTGAGCACCTTGTGCTGGTGGGAGATGTCCCTGCCCATGGCAGGGGTTGGCACTGGATGATCTTAAAGGTCTCTTCCAGCCCAAACCATTCAATGAAATCATCCAGTTCCAGCTGCCTACCATGGACACTTCACTTTATCCCAGGTTGCTCAAGGCCCCATCTAGCTGCCCTTTAACAGCTCCAGGGAGGGGGCATCCACAAGCTCCCTGGGCAGCCTGTGCCAGTGTCTCCCCACCCTTACTGCCCTGGCAGTGGGGTCCTTCCTCAGGGATGTCTCCAGGCACCTTGCTTGCTTGGGGCCATGGTGTACTGCTGGGCGGTGACAGCGAGGGCAGAGTCTGGCTGCAAGGCCCTTTCAGGATGGAGACATTTCAGTGTCACCCTGGGCTTCTGGTTTTTTACCCCTTGAAAGCCCTCCTCTGAGCAGCATGTGGGCAGGGTGAGGTTGGGTGTTTGATAAAAGCCTTGCTGAGTGCTAAAGTTCACTCTACAGTGCCCGGGCATGTGGACTGGGCTCGCCCCCAGCTGCTGCCAGGAGCTCCAGGAGGAGCCTGCCCCTTAGCACCTGATGGAGTGGGCTTGGAAAGGATGGAAGGAAGGACTCTGCTGTTGAGTGCAGGCTCTTCAGAGCTGAGGTTTGGGGAAGCAGCATCTCCAGCAGGACAGGGGAAGAAGGTAATTGTGGAATCATAGAATGTTAGTGTTTGGAAGGGACCTCTAGAGATCATCAAGTCCATTCCCCCTGCCAGAGCAGGATCTCACAGGGCAGGTCACACAGGAACACATCCAGATGGGTTTGAAAATCTCCAGAGAAGGAGACTCCACAACCTCTCAGAACAACCTGCTCCATGGCTCCAGCCTCTCACACCAAAGAGATTTCTCCTCATGTTGAGATGGAACCTCCTGGGCTCCAGCTTGTACTTATTGGTCCTTGTCCTATCACTGGGCATCACCAAACAGAGCCTGGCACCTCATTCTTGCCAATCACCCTTCAGATCCCCTCTCAGCCTTCTCCTCTCCAGACTAACCAGTCCCAGGGTTCTCAGCCTTTCTTCATAGCAGAGATGTTCCAGTCCCTTCAGTATCCTCATAGGACTCCTCATCAGGTCCCTGTCTCTCTTGAACTGGGGAACCCAGAACTGGTCACAGAACCTCCCTAGACCTGCTGGCCACACTCTTCTTAATGCCAGTGCCCTGGGGAGCAAGAGCCCAGCTCCTACAGGCTGCTGCAATGTCATTCCTGTGGTGTGGAAAGTGCCCAGCAGGACTGGTCCCTCACTGCCTGTCTTTCAGATTGCTCTCTTGTTGCCTCTGCCAAGTTCAGCTGGCTCTTATTAACGTGTCTGGAGGGATTTTTTGGCTCGGGTCTGGCACTGGCAGTTTCCATGGCCACGGGCACTTCCCTGCATTGCTGCAGTGGTTAAGGTTTGCTCCTTGTGGACCAGCCCAGTCCTGCTGCACCTCGGTGTACACAGGCTGCTGTTTTAGCAGCCAGCTGGGATGGGAGACAGCCCCCACCTTGGTGGGACACTCAGGAGGGCACCCAAAGCTTCCCTCCCTCACACAAACTCTTTCTGTTTCCGTTTCTGTGCTATAGGGAAGGGCAGTGACAGAGCCTCCTACTCCACGTTTGGCAGAGACACAGGAATCCCAGGACTCAACCAGGTAAGGATGAGATCCACTTGGATTGTTTGCTTCCTGTGCTGCCTGCTGGGAGTGAGAGCCTGGGAATGGAGAGTGAGCTGGAAGGTTGCATCTCAACCTTTCGACAACACATCCTGGAAAAGCCTTTGCTGTACTCAGAGATGGCTGTGGAGCGTTGAGGGCTTGTGCAGGCTCAGAAGATCTGTCAGAAGGCAGTCTCAGCAGGTTGGATCTTTTCCTTTTGATAGGGTAGCCACAGGCAGAGGAATGCTCTGGGAGGCAACTTTGCTCCAACTGCTGGCCCTACAGGGGCCCTACAGGGCCAGCAACTGGAGCAGAAGTTGCCTCCCAGTGCATTGTGCCTGTTTCTCTGCCTGCTTACCCTGTGTCCCAGCCTGCATCCTTGTGTCCCCTCACTCAACACTCCACCAGGTGGTTTCTTTGCTGTTGCAGCATCACTTCAGTGGATGTTGGGCAGTGTTTTGGTTTTAGGGTGCTTCTGCAGCAGATGCTCATCTCCACAGTCAAGGTGGGACACTCCAGGCTGAGAGATTAGGGCTTGTGCAGCCTGGAGGGAAGGCCTTGCAGTGTTGAAAGGTCTGAGCAGAAAGCTGGGGACAGACTTGAGCAGGGCCTGTTGGGCCAGGCCAAGGGGTGATGGTTTGAACTGGAAGAGGAAGATTCAGCTTGGAGAGAAGGGAGAAATGTTTGACCCTGAGGGTGGGGAGAGCCTGGCCCAAAGAGATGGGAGCTGCCCCATCCCTGGCACCGTTGCAGGTCAGGTTGTTTGGGGCTCTGAGCAGGCTTCTCTAGTTGTGCATGTCCCTGCTGGTTGCAAGGCGTTAGACTGGATGAATTTTAAAGGTCCCTTCCCACCCATTCCATGATTCAGTAACACAACACGGCAGAGCTGCTCTGAGCAAGAGCCCTCTTGGCTCACCCTGTGTGAACCCCTCTGCTATGACCAGGGCTGTGCCATGGTGGGGAAAAACTTGTTTCCGATGGGGAATACCACAGGGGTAAATCAGAGCCCAGGAATCCAGTCCAGCAGCCCTGAGATGATCTCTTCTGTTGCCACCAGCAGCCAGAAATAGCATTTGGGGAAGGAACAAGCACCTCAGCTTTGATGTGTCCCTCGACTGCCCTGGCAGTGCCCAAGCGTGGCCCCAGGGAAACAGTGCCACCATTTTATTCCAAGGGAGCAGCTTTTTGGCTGGCCAGCTCTTGCTTTTCTCCATGTGTACACACACACACACACACACACACACACACACATTACATGTTTTAATTTTACACAAATTTGTCATAATTTCCTCCTCTCTGAACTGAGGATGTTTCCTTTGCTGCAGCAGCTGTGCTGGCTGCCCGTGCCAGAGTGGATTTAATTTACCACTGAAGCTGCTAAAATAAAAATGGGCCAGATGCCAGACATTGCTTTTTAATGTTCTGGTTTTGCTGGGGTTTGCTGGAGGAGGAGGGGGGGAGATGTAAGGTAACAGAAACAGGGTGGGCAAATGGTGCCGGGGGGCTGGGAGAGGCCCCGGTGCAGGCGTAGATCAGGTGGCAGAGCAGGAGCCCCAAGCCTGTTTGATGTGGAGGGGGAGACAAAACGCCTCTTGTGCAGGGTAAGGGGAACAGGGCTGGCTGTGGCCCCCAGAGCAGTTGTTGCTTCTGGCTCCAGTTTTGGGGGGGAGGGCTGTGACCTAGTGGTTGTTTTGTTTTGTTGGGGTTTTATTTTTGAACAGCACTGGAAAACTGTCCAGTGGCAGATGCCCTGCATGGGAGGCACCTTCCACAGATTCACTGTGGCTGGATTGAGAGGGACTCTCCAAGGGCGTCTTGTCCAACGCCCCTGCAGGCAGCAGGGACACCTCCAGCTGGAGCAGCCTGTCCAGGGCCGCATTGAGTCTGATTCTTAGTGTCTTCAGGGATGGGGCTACACCACAGCACCCCTGGTTTCCCCCTCCTTTAACCTCTGGAGGCATCCCCAGGGAGAGGGAAGGAGAGGGAAAATCATGGAAATGGTCTTTAAATGCCAGTGTCCCTGCAGAGGTGCCCACTGGAGGAGGCAGGCAGCAGCAGGGGGCTGTGCCCTGGTGGTGCCAGGGGTAACGTGAGCAGTGGAACAGATTGCAAGAATTCCACCAGCTGTGAGCACAGCAGCTCCTCTTTCTCTCCCTGACCTCTTTCTGCAGGAGATGGAGTTTTAAAGCCCTGGGTTTTTCTTCCCAGTTCCTGAAAAGCCTGAAATCCTCCTGTATTTCAACAGGCTGCCCTCAGCAGCTGGGTCAGAACTCAGCTTTTTTGAGTGCCAGGCCTTTTGCCAGCCCTCTGAAATGCCATCAAATGCATTTCTCTCTCTCCTGGGTGCCAGGGGCATGCCAGCAGGCTGGACCATCCCAGCAGTCAGCAAGCACCCTGGGCTCCAGCTCCTGCCGTCTCCGTGCTGCTTCCCAGTGTGCTCAAGGTCAGCTGGGATAAACACAAGGGAGGAGTTTCCTCATTTTGGAAAGAAGGATTTGACTTAGCCCTGATGAAATGCAGGAGGAGAATGGCCCCAGCAGAGGCATTTCAGCATCATCCATGATGGGACTGGAAGGGGAAACATCAGTGCCAGCCCCTGGGCTGGGATTTACAGCCAGACAGGACTGGGAGAGTCACAGGCAGATGAATCTCCAGTCTCTTGCAGGGGGTTTAGGGAGGATGGAGAATTCCAGAATGCCAGGATGGAAGTGAGCCCGGGAATCATCTGGTCCAACCTTTCCAGGTGTTAGTGCAGTCGGAGTGAGCTGCCCCAGCACCCTGCCAAGCTTAAAACTGCCCAGTGTAGGAAATCCACCACTTACGTCCCACTGGGAGATGATTCCAGTGCCCAGCTGTGCTAATGGGGAAACATTTTCCTCTCAAGTCCAGTGCCAATCTCCCCAGTAACCTGTGCCAATCACCCCTTGCCTTCTCCATGGGACTCATGGCACAAAGGGAGTCTGCATCCTCCTGGCTGCACCCATTATGCCCTGGTCCATGGTGATGAGGTCTCCTCTGAGCCTTCTCCCCTCCAGGCTGAACAATCCCAGCTCTCAGCCTTTCCCCATATGGCAGAAAGGTGACAACCTTCCAGACCCCTGGCAGAGAGGCATTCTGGTTTTGCTGGTGGGTGAGTGCTGTGGCTGTCCTCTGCCCTGACGGGGTCCTCAGCAGCATTGCCAGGGTGACAGCAGGAGGCCATCGGGGTGGATGTGCCCTTTGCGGAGGGGTGGACACAGGTGTGTCCTCCCTAATGCACTGAGCACAGCACAAACCATAATCCCTTGTTACCAGACCTCACCAGCAGCAGCAAGGGGGGAGGTTTGTTCTGGGTGCAGGAGCACTGTGGAATGAGGCCCCCCCGACCCTCACCTCCTCTGTGCCTTCAGCAGCTGTCAGGTCTCATCCTTCTGGCTGGCAGGAGGATGCAACCAGGCTCTTTTCAGTGGTACCTAGTGACAGGCTGAGGAGCAGTAGACATAAACTCAGTCACAGAAGCTTCCACCTTGACGTGAGGAGAAACTTCTTTGGTGTGAAAGTGCTGGAGCCATGGAGCTGGCTGCTCAGAGAGGCTGTGGAGTCTCCTCTGGAGACTTTAAAAACCCACCTGGATGTGTTCCTGTGTGACCTGCCCTGGGTGATCCTGCTCTGGCAGGGGAGTTGGACTCAGTGATCCCCAGAAGTCTCGTCTAACCCCTACCATTCTATGATTCTGTGATTCTGCCCTTGTGAGCATCAAGGGGAGCATGGCACCACAGTGGTCCCCACCATGGCACCTGCTGCTTCATATCCTTGGTTTGTAGAGAAGCTCCTTACTGGGTGTCAGCTTGGAAGGCTCTTTTCTACCTGCACTTAGGTTCTTCCACCTCCACATTTACTCTTTTTTCCTCTACTGGCCCTTTGGCTTCTCTGTTTACTTTTTCCCTCAGCTGAGTTGGTCTGAAGGCAGCTCTATTCTGCCCCAGCGGTGTGGTGCTTTTCCAGCCCAGTGACATGGGAGGGCTTTTCTATCTCCCTCTCTGCAGACTGGTTTCCTGCCCAGTGAGATGGGGATCACCAGCCCGAGCACGCTGTCCCCCACAGGGGTGAAAGGAGGCTCCCAGTATTTTTCTTACCCCAACAATCCTCGCAGGAGAGGTGCTGAGAGCAACATAGGTAAGTGGCTTTGTGCCACCCTTGGGTGCCACTGCTCTGGCTTGTCCTGCATCTTGGTCAAGCAGGTGCAAGGGCTGTTGACTGGGTGGGTGCCCATGTTGGGTTTGCCTTCAGGATTGAAAGAGAGGTTTGAAAAGAGGAATTGGATTTAGTCATGGAAAATTTCCTTCTGTCTGGAAAGTGTCAGGTTAGATGAAGGGAGCAAATGCCTTGAGGTCCTTCTAAAGATGCCTCCAGCCACACTGCATCCCAGTAGTCATTCCTGGAATACCCTGGACTGCCTTGGGGGCTGCTACATGGCTGTTGGACCTCTGGGAGCCCCTGTTCTGGGCTGCCCCTGGCTTTGCTGCCAGCAAAGGGGACTGCTGTTCAGAAGCAGTGTGAGCTCCAGGCTGTGCCCTGGAAGCAAGCAGGATTTGCTCCAGGACCTCTCTCTGCCCACCTGCCTGCTTCATTGCTCCAGAGCAGGAGTTGGGTCCAGACCCATGTTTGGATCTGCCTTGGAATAAGCCATTTTGCTGTGAATGAAGGGTGAGGCCATGTGAGAGCTTAACTTTGGAGTGAAGACAAGCCCCAATTCTCCAGGACTTGTGTTTCTTGCCATAGTTCCCCCCTCACTCTCCAGAATCTATTTTGGGCTTTCCCCAACAAATGAAACCAGAACCTAGCCAGCAGCTCCAGCTCTTTCCAGAAACAGGCATCCATCTTGGTACTGCCCTCTGCTGGGTCCTGGTGTCAGCCTGCAAAATGATTCTTTGGCATCAGGTCATTCTGTGTAATGAGTTTCTCCTCCTGAGCTACCCCTCAGCAGAATCCCTGGCATGGCAGACTTGGCTGTGCTAGCATCCTACACCCCACAGGTGGGGCTTTCCTTAGTTAGGAGATACAAAACATCCAATATTTTAATCAGTGTTTCCCCTTGAGCCTCTCCTTGGGATATTTCTTTAAACAGTGTCCTGGAGAGATGGGCTGGGGATGGACTGGTCCTGCAGCCCCCAAGATTTGCTCAAATATTCTGCTGTAGGAGGAGCAGATAAAAATCCATTCCCATCCCTGTCTTTTCTTCCTGCAGCCTCTCTCTGCAGTCCCAAGTACAGTTGTTTCCACTGCCATTCCCACCCCTGCCCAAAGAGGTTATTTTGGGGCTTGGTCTCTTCCAAAGAAGAGGCAGAGCAATCCTCTGGGTGCTGAGCATCTCATGTCATGGGGTTTGGAGAGAGACTGCCAAGCTGTGAGCTGGTTGTGGGTCAGATGGTGCAGATGAGATGAGGAGGAGAGGTTTATCCTCAGGTGTTCTCACTGCTGATGGTTCCTTGGCTAGTTCCCTTCCCTATTGATGGTTCCCCATGGGCTAAAGTGTATTTGGGATCTGATTCCCCCTGCATCTTCTATCCTTGAAGACTTTTACCTGTAGCTTGTTGTTACCCCCTACACTAACCCCCTTCCAAACTCAGGTCCTCTCTTGTTCTTCCCACACCAGATGGACAGCCCAAGAAGGTTCGCAAGGTGCCTCCTGGACTCCCCTCCTCAGTAAGTGGCAGAACTGTTTTCCTCATGGATATCCCCTGTACATTCTTCCATCTCTGCTCCCTTTGCTTTGAGGGCTTAGATTTTAGAGGACAGGGAAGGGGTTTCCCAGCCACAGCTTCCTAAGTAGGAGGAAACATGATCAGAGGGTTGGAGGACCTCCACTGCGGGGATAGGCTGAAGGAATTGGGGTTGCTCAGCCTGGAGAAGAGAAGGCTCCAGGGAGACCTCAGAGCAGCCTTCCAGTACCTGAAAGGGCTGCAGGAAAGCTGGGTAGCGACTTTGGACAAGGGCTGGGAGTGGCAGGATGAGGGGGACAATGGCTTTGAGCTGGGAGAGGAGAGAGGGAGAGTGGAGATGAGGAGGAAATTATTGAGAGTGAGGGTGGGGAGACACTGGCACAGGCTGCCCAGGGAGGTTGTGGCTGTCCCCCACTTGGAGGTGTTCAAGGCCAGGCTGGATGAGGCCTTGAGTGACTTGCTGTAGTGGGAGGTGTCCCTGCCTATGGCAGGGGGTTGGAACTGAATGATCTTTAAGGTCCCTTCCAACCCAACCCTTCTGTGATTCTCTGTAAAGGGAACTGTGGTGCTGAGGCACTGATGGAGACAAGGAGCAGCTGCTGGTGCCACCTCCCTGGCCAGACTCAGACCCACCACCTCCTGCCCTCACCAGTTCTGCTCTGTTTGACGTTATGTCCCGAGTGAAAGGCAATATTGGGTGGGATCAGATTTCACTCCAGAAGGGAAAGCAAAGCAGTTGGAAGCAGGCAGGCAGCTGGAGCTGCTCCAGGTGTGCGCACTGCCGGGACCGGGCTGTGGCAGGACATGGGCTGCACTCCCGCAGCTGCTGGGGGGAATAAACCAGCAACATCTTTGTGGTGAGCAGTAATGGAATCTCCAGAAGAGCTAATTGGAGCAGGCTGGAAGGTTCCTGCAGGACTAGGGGAGCTGTCTGGCTGAGGCTGCATTCCTGGCCGGAACCTTTGCGTGCTTGTGGGGGACGGGCAGGCTCCATCCTGCTGGGAGCTGAGCTGGGCCTGGGGCAGTGCTGGAGATGAGCCCTTGCACAAGCCTGTTGTGCCTCTCGCTGACCATGCTGATGCCTTGTGGAGTGGGCTCCATTCCCCAAGGACCAGCTGTTGGGAGAGAGCTGCTGTGGTGTTCCCTCACTGCTCAGTCTGTAACCTCCACCGTGGGCTCTGCCCATGGAAATGGACCCTGAGGTGCTGGTGGGAGGGTGGAGGGAGAGGAAGGCACCAAGGGCTTGTTGGCTTTGGCTGACAGGTGGCAAGTCCATGCAGACCCACGTGGTGCAGCAAGCAGCTTCAGGCCTGTGTTTGCTCCATGCCGCTGTGTCGGGTTTCTGTGGGAAACGTGGAGCTCTTAAAGCCCAGCCAACATGTGGGGAACACATCACTGCCACCAAATGGCCCTTTATTGGCCTCAGATTTCAAAGGTGCTGAGGCCCGCTGCCCGTGGGGCTGGCAGTGCCCTGAGGGGCCCCAGTTCCCACAGGAAGAGCTGCTGAGCTTTGCCAGAGCTCAGCCCTTGCCTCCCGTCTGAGCCGACACCTGCGCAGCCCTTGCCACAGAACTGGGTGTTATGGCCAGGGCTGCCTCTTTCCCTGCCCTTCCTTTGCTGGATGACCTCTGGCTTCTTGGGTTTGTTTTTGAACTTCCACACCTGGAGAGAGCAATCAGCAGTGCAGGGAGTGCGCAGGGACCTCAAAGGCAGCGGATCAAAGGCCCTTTCTTGTCTGCCTGGCAGAGCAGGAGCAGCCCCCTGTTATCACTGGACCCCGTGCAAAATAAATAAGTTAATAAGCATCTGATTAACATCAGGAGCCTTAATCTGTAATTCCCTAGCTGCATGGAAAACTCAGAGAGGCCAGCAGCTGGAATATTGATGGGGACTGATTCTGCCAAAGGCACCAAGAGACACTTGGTGGGGTGGATGTGGCAGGTGATGGTGGGCAGCAACACAGCAGCGCTGGCTGTGGATGGGTGTGGAGGTGCCTGAGTTTGGAACCCACTCTGGGGTTATTTCGTGTAATATCAGAGAATCAGAGAATTGTTTGGGTTGGAAAAGCCCTCTGAGATCATCCAGTCCAACCAGCAATCCAACCCCATCATGTCCCCAGGTGCCATGGCCACACAGTTCTTGAACACCTCCATGATGAGTACTCCACCACCTCCCTGGGCAGCCAGTGCCAATCCCTGACCACTCTTGCAGCAAAGAAATTTTTCCTTATCTCTAAGCTAACCCTCCCCTGGCACAGTTTCAGGACATTTCCTCTCCTTCTGTCACCTGGTGGAAGAGAAGGTGCTGGGCTGGGGCCGTGGTGTGGGCTGGTGTTGCCCCCAGGGCACACAGCCCTTTTGAGGCTACCTGTGGCTGGGCAGTGCTGAGTTAAGGATTGAGTATGATGTTCTTAAAGCTCACTTCCAACCAAAACCATTCACTGATGCTGTGGAAAGCAGTTAGTGCTCGTGTCACACTCCCTTGTGGGCTGCTGTGCCCTAGCAAAGGACTCAGGACTGGGTGAGACCCCCTAGTCTCTACCACACATCATGTGACTTTGACAGAGGAAGCCAAGGTCTGGGCACCCCACTTCAGGAAGGACAAAGAACTGCTGGAGAGAGTCCAGTGCAGGGCTGCTGAGGTGCTGAGGGGACTGGAACAGCTCTGATGTGAGGGACAGGCTGAGAGAGCTGGGGCTGGTGAGTCTGGAGAGGAGGAGGCTTAGGGGAGAAGGCTGAGTGGGATCTGATCAGTGCTTACAAATATCTAAGGGTGTGTGGCAGAAGGATGGGGCCAGACTCTTCTCAGTGGTGCCCAGTGCCAGGACAAGGGACAATGGACATAAAGTTGAGTGTAGCATGTTCCATCTAAAGATGAGGAGGAGCTGCTGTGCTGTGAGGGTGGCAGAGCCCTGGAGTTGCCCAGAGAGGTTGTGGAGTCTCCATCTCTGGATACTGCCAAGACTCACCTGGCTGTGTTCCTGTGTGACCTGTCCACAGTGACCTTGCTCTGGGAGGGACGTTGGACTGAACGATTTCCGGAGGTCCCTTCCAAGCTCCACTATTCTGTGCTTCTGTGATTTGGTCAGTTCCAAACCCAGCTCTTGCAGGGTGCAGCTGCTGCAGCGCAGAGATCACAGTGGCTGGGATCCGGTGCATTCCCATCCCGGTCACTGCACCGCTTGGCCTGGATCTGCCTCAGGTCCTGCCTTGGCTCATCCTCGAAGCACGAAAAACAGGGGAGGTTAAAAAAAACAACCCCAAATCCAGGCCAAGTGCAGGCAGCCCTCGAGTCCCAGCGCTGGGGCTGCTCAGGCTCTCTGGCCGCGCTGGCAGTTTTCACCGGAGGAAATGACCTCACCTGGAGGTCCCCGAGGCTGCCGCCGGCGCAGGAGCTGGGGCCGCGGGCTGGGGAGCAGGGACCTGGCGCAGATTTACAGCTTCCTGCGGCGCTTGGCCGGCGGCCGCGGGCTTGGCCACGGCTCCAGGCGCGGCTGCGCTCCGGCTGCGCTCCGGCTGCGCTCTGGCTGCGCTCTGACGCTCGGCTCCCGAAGGATGTGGGGGAGGGCAGAGGTGGTTGTGCATAGGCTGCCCTGTGCTCAGCAGGGAAATGGAAGGATTGGAGGGACTGGAGCTGCACTGGGGTGAAACCTGGCTCCCTGGGATCCAACAGGAGATAGGGATGGGGAGGGGGGGTGACAGAGTAGGGTGGATCATAGCATCACAGACTGGTTTGGGTGGGAAGGGACTTTTAAAGCTCATCCAGTCCAACCCTCTACAGCCAGCAGGGACATCCCCAACTAGAGCAGGTTGCTCAGATCCCCAGACAACCTGGCCTGCATTGGTGCCAGTCATGGGGTAGCTCCCACCTCTCTGGACAACCTGGGCAGGGTCTCACCACCCTCAGGGTCAAATAATTTTCTGTTCTCTTCTCTCTGAATCTCCTCCTTTTAGTTCCAAGCCATTCCCCGTCATTGTCTCCCAGCTGCCCTGCTCCAAAGTCTGCCCACAATTTTTTCGTTTTGGATCACTGAGCCCAACCCTTAACCCAGCACTGCCAGGCCACCACCAAACCATGGCCCTCAGCACCACATCTCCACAGCCTTGAAACCCCTCCAGGGATGGAGACTTCACCACTGCCCTGGGCAGCCTGGGCCAGGTTTTGACAGCCCTTTCAGGGAAGAAATTGTTCCTCATGTCCAACCTAAACCTGTGCTGGCACAACCTGAGGCCACCTCCTCTTGTCCTATCACTAGAACCAGATAGGAAACACAGCACAACAAACTCCCCCCTGCTCTGCAGCCCTGCTCTAGCTCATCTCTGCTCTTTTCTCTCCTCCTTTTCACTGTGGCTCTATTAAATGGATGCTGCAGCCCCCCCGCCCCATGCCCACTCACTGCTGCACAGCTGCCTGGCGCGCTGGCCAGGTGCCAGCCCCTGGCAGATGGCGCGGGGCTATTAGATGTGCTTCATTCGATTCCCTGTCCCAGCTCCCGCTATTTAATCAAATTATAGGAAAAGTCAATTTGCTGGATTCTTGTTCTCCGCAGCCACCTCCATTCCCCTGCTCTCTCCAGCCGCACGCGCAGCTCCCTGTGCCTGGCGCTGCCCGGACATGCCACACAAAGGGCCAAGGGATGGGCATTTTCTCCTCTGAGCAAGGGACCCAGGGCAGCTGCCAGCGTCTGGCAGGCTTTTCCCTCCCTCTCTATTTTCTCTGCATTCCCCCTCCCCCCGCCCCGCCTAGTCTCGGGCAATAGCAGAGATTCTCAGGAATTTCTTTCATCTCTGTGTTGTCCTGCCCAAGAGCTGGTCCAGGGCTGACTTTGATGCTCCTAACCTCCCAGTTCCAAGGGAAGCTGCTCCCCAAAGCAGGAACCTCATGCTTATAGTTACCAGAATGTCCTCAGTGCTGATCAATAGCTAAAGGATCTGTGGGGGGCAAGAAGGTAGGGCCAGACTCTGCTCAGTGGTGTCCAATGCCAGGCCAAGAGGCAATGGGCACAAACTGGAGCCCAGGAGGTTCCACCTGAACAGAAGGATAAATTTCTTTGGCGTGAGGGTGCTGGAGGCATGGAGCAGGCTTCCCAGAAAGGTTGTGGTGTTTCCTTCTGGAAAGTTTCCAACCCTCCCTGGCCATTGTGTTCCCAGGCAAGCTGCTGTGGGTGCCCTGCTTGAGCAGGGGGTTGGACTGGCTGAGCTCCAGAGGTCCCTTCCAACCTCCACCATGCTGGGATTCTGGGATTCTGTAATTGGGCTGCCAGAGATCATCACAGATTGGACTGTGTTGGAAGGAACCTTAAAAATCATCCAGTGCCAACTCCCTGCCATAGGCAGGGACACCTCCCACCAACACAGTTTGCTCAAGGCCTCATCCAGCATGACCTTGAAGACCTCGAGAGGGGGGCATCCACAACCTTCCTGGGCAACCTGTGCCACTTTCTTCCCATCCTCACTCTCAGCAATCTCTGCCCTCCACTCTCACTCTCTCCTCTCCCAGCTCAAAGCCATTTTCCTCATCCTGTCACTCCCAGCCCTTGTGAGAAGTCCTTCCCCTGCTCTCCTGTAGCCCCCTCGAAACTTAGAGGTCACCAGTGCCTTAGAGAGCTTCGTTTCTGTAACAAACGTTTCTATTTTCTATTACTTCCACAAAAAAGAAAGGAGAAATCCTTGGTGTGCTGGTCAGTTCCAGACGTAGAGAACAGTTTTGTCTCTTTTGCCTGAAGAGGACAGGAGGTCAGCAGGAGCTGACTGAGCTGTGGGGAAAGAGAAACTGGGGGCAGGTTTTCTTTTGAAAGAGATGGCAATGTCTGCCCAGCCAGCCCTGCCCCCGCCGCTGCTCTGCTAGACCCCAGAGATCGGTGGTTTCAGAATGAATCAATGGGGCTGAAAATAAGCTGCAACTAAAGTTCTCATGTAATTTTGGGTGGCATTTCAGTTTCTTTGCGTGTTGAATTTCTGCTTTAAGCAAAAAAACAAAACAAAACAAAAAAAAAACCAACCCCAAACCCCAAAGGGNAAATAACATTGCTGAATAGTGCTGCAGAGGGCTGGCCAAAGGCTGTCCCCTCCTCTGTGACATCACTGCTCAGCTCTCAGCTTCACCCCCAACCCTGTGCCTCACTGTCCCCTCCGGTGTCCAGGAAGGGCTGGAGCAGAGGGCTGTGCTCCACTGGGACTGGGCCAGCACGGGGATGAGCTGGTCCCAGAGCCTCACTGGTTTCTCTTGTCAGTGTCCAGCCTGCCCCTGGCCATGGGATGAGCAGCAGAGATGATGGTTTTTGTGGTTACTCAGAAAAAGTTACAACCACAGAAAAAGGAACTGGAGCAGAGAGCTGAAACTTGGGCTGGCACTCCCAGCTTCTGCAGAAGGGGCTGTGGATCCTGCTCTCTTATGGGAAGGCAGATGGCACCTGTCTGTGTGACATCCTTCTGCCCTGCCCTGCTGGCTGACAGAGCTGTGCCAGTGTGGCACCACTGCCACCTTAGCCACTTTACTTCCCGCCCCCGCAACCCCAGCTTTGTTATGGGACTCAGCTCTTGTCTGCTGCGATGAACAAAGGGAAAGCTGCATGGGGTGGGGAGAGCCATGGGGAGGCCATGGGGTGGCCGAGCACTGCCCTTCAATGCCTTTCCTGCCCCCCAGGTGTATCCATCCAACTCAGGTGATGACTACAGCAGGGATCCAGCTGGATATACTCCCTCGAAGCCTCCCAGCACTGTGTATCCCGGAGCCTTTTACATGGCAGGTGAGTGCCAAACAGCCCTGGAGTCCCCCACACCAACCGCAGCAGGGCTGCCCAGCCCCTGCATGATGAGAGGGACTGCACAGGAGGGAGCTAAGGGCAGGAGTGCACAGTGCATGGAGCAGCCCTGAATTGGCTCCAGTGTGCCCAGCAGGTGATGGTTAATGTGGGCAAGACGCAGTGGGGACAGAGGCAGCACCTCAGTTCAGGCAGGCTTGCTCTGGTGTGGGCTGCAGGGCACGTCCTGGTGTCTCTGCCCTCCTCAGCTCTGCTTTTCCTTCCAGATGGGCTCCATAACTCACCAGACCTGTGGAGTTCACCAGGTGCCATGAGCCAGTCGGGTTATGGTGCCATGCTGGGCAGCTCCTCCTCCCCACTCCCGCAGTCTGGTGGCTTCAACAGTTTACATCAGCATGAACGCATGGTAACGTGTGCCCACGGGGCTCCACTGGCACCTCGTCCTGTAGCTGTTGGGGGCGGGGGGGGGCACTGGCACCATGGCATCTTGTCCTGTAGCTCTTGGAGGGGGCTTCACTGGTACCCTGGCAGCCTGTTTTGTAGCTGTTGCTTGGGACTCCAGTGGCATCCTGGCATCTCATCTCATGGCCATTGCAATGGCCTCCCATGGCATTTTGTCATCCTATCGTGTAGCTGTTGTGGGGGACCCCACTGGCACCCTAGCACTTTGTCCTGTAGCTGTCAGCATGGAGTGACTGGCAGCAAGGAGGACCTGAGTCCCAGCCCAGCTGCTGAGCCTGGCAGCCTCTAAAGTACCCCTCTGACCCTTCTCCCCTCTCTGCAGAACTACCAGCTGCATTCAGGGGAGGTGAACGGGGCACTGCCCTCTGTGTCTGGCTTCTCTTCAGCCTCCACGCCCTACGGCGTCTCCAGCCACACGCCCCCGATCAGCAGCACTGACACCATGATGGGTAGGTACCAGGCATGGCTCAGTGCCCCACTGACATGCAGAGGCTCCACAGCAAAATCGAACTCTTGTGCCAATCTCTGTGATATCTGCGCCCAGTGTACTTTTTGTCCCTTATGTGTCACCCATGAGCCAGCAATGTAACCATGTGGCCAAGAAGGGCACCAGCAGCCTGGCCTGGAGCAGCAATATGTGTGGGCAGGTTGAGCAGGGCAGGGATTGTGCCCCTGGACTGGGCACTGGGGAGACCACAGCTTGAGTCCTGGGGTCAGTTTTGGACCCCTCACTCCAAGACGGACATTGAGGAGCTGGAGCAGGTCAGAGAAGGGCAACCAAGCTGAGGCAGGGTCTGGAGAACAAGGCCGGGGAGAAGCAGCTGAGTGAGCTGGGGGTGAGTAGTGTGGAGAAGAGGAGGCTGAGGGAGAACTCGCTGCTTTCTGCAGCTCCCTGAGAGGAGGCTGCTGTGAGGTAGGAGTTGGGCTCTGCTCCCTGGGATCAAGGGATAGAAGGAAAGGAAACAGCCTCAGGTTGCACCAGGGGAGAGTCAGGCTGGAGATAAGGAAAAATTTCTTTGCTGCCAGAGTGGTCAGGGCTTGGTACAGGCTGCCCAGGCAGGTGGTGGAGTGCCCATCCCTGGAGGTGTTTTAAAGCAGTGTGCCCATGGCACCTGGGGCCACGGTTTGGTGCTGGTGCCCATGGTGGGGTTGGATTGCTGCTTGGACTGGATGACCTTAGAGGACTTTTCCAAACCAACCAATTGTCAGATTTAATGTGTACAGTTATCACCTGATGAAGTGATACAGCGAGATCATTGCTGCTGGGTACCTGGGCAGGCTCCAAGCAGGGTGCCCTGGCAGTGATGTTTGTGTCCTCTCTCGGCAGGTACCAGAGGAACCACAGCTGGGAGCTCTGGGGACGCACTTGGGAAGGCACTAGCTTCAGTAAGAGCTTCTGCAGACTCTTTATCCTCACCCAGGTCCTCCCTGGACCTCCCCTCTATAGCAGAGCCCGTCTGGGCAGCAGGGAAGATGGAGACATTGAGGAGTTTGAGGGGGTGGTTGGCCACCCTCTCTGTGCCACCATCCTGAGTCCTGGCCTTATGCAAAATGGGGAAACTGAAGAACTGGAGATCGTGGTGGCCACAGAGACCCATGTCCCTGAGCCATATCTTTGGCTGGTGCTGGTACTGGCACTGGCACTGGTACTCATCTGACAAGGTGATCCTACGTGGCCCTCACAGCAGGACTTGCAGGTCCCACTAGTTGTGGCCCTTACATGTGCTGGTTCAAACCAGAAGGCACTGGTTCCACTAGGCTACCAGAGCTTGGGATTGCCCCTGTGCCATTGAGTGCAGGGACCTGTGCTTGGTGGCAGGGGGGTGCCAGCACTGCACCCTGCTGTAATTTCTTGGGGCTTTCACTTCACTCTGAGGTGAGACCTGAAGAGCAGAGGCTGTAATTGCAGAGTGGTGGCACTGGGGACAGAGACCCCTGGGGCAATGGGGGAGCTGTGGAGGGACTGGTGGGCTGAACCATCATACCAGGTGTGGGTTTGGGAAGAGAGGTGCCATGGGGTGGTCCCATCCGTGGGTCGTCTCTGCTGTTGGGAAGGGAGAGACTATGACAGGGGTGGGACCTGCTGACCAAGCCCCTCTTGTCTCCCTGCAGATCTATTCCCCTGATCACTCTAGCAATAATTTCTCCTCAAACCCCTCCACACCAGTTGGCTCCCCCCAGGGGCTTGCAGGTAGGTGGCACCATCACTGACTGTAAAGGGGGGCACCAGGTTTGGGTTCAGGAGGGCCAAGGCAGCATACTGCTGAGAGCAGCCCCAGGCCCACACTGGAAATGCTTTGGGCAGCCTCACCAAATCCCCTTTGCTTCCCAAAGCAGGAGAGTGGAGGGGCAGGACAAGGAAAGGTGGAGATGCTTGTTTGGAGGAGGTTCTACCAGAGGCCAAGCCTTGCCCACGTGGCAGCACCACCACAGCTTTGAGTGAAAGTGTCACTGCCACCCCCTCAGACCTGCTCCTATCCTATCTTGCAGGAGCCAGAAGAGTTTGCCCCTGGCTCTGTCTCCCGTGTCAGGGGCGTGGTGGGAACTGGGAAGCAGCAACCTGATTAAAAATCATTCTCAGTGCCCAGTGAAAGGCTGGTTGGTGCCAGAGGTGCAGAGCCACAGCCTGCATCTCCCTGAGGTCAGGGTCAGCACAGCATGAGTGGCACTACCTCTGCCATGGCGTGGTTGAGGTTAAATCTTCACCAGGTCTGAAGGCCTGGGCACAGCTTCCTGCTCAGGTAGAGCAGAAGAGAGCTCATAGTGTTGTGTGGTGCCATGTAGTGCCATGATGGCCCGTATGGTGCTACGCAGTGCTTTGGTGACCCATGCAGTACTATATGGTGCCCTGGTGGCTCATGCAGTGTCATATGATACTTTGGCAGCCCATGAGGTGCTGTGGTGGCTCACCCAGTGTTATGTGATGCTGTGGTGGCCCATGCGGTGCTGTGAAGGTCTGTGTGGTACCGCAGTGGTCCAGGCAGTGCCATGTGATCCCTTAGTGGCCCATATGGTGCTGTGGTGGCACAGCAGTGTCAGGGACAGTGCAGTGCGCGGTTCACAGTGAGTGCAGTACCTGGTTCACAGCACAGTGTCCCAGCTTCCAGCCCCACCTAGTGGCAGCCATGCCCGGTGCCAAACTGTTTCCGTTGGTTTCAGGCACGTCGCAGTGGCCGCGGGCAAGCGCGCAAAGTGCCGGTGCCTTATCTCCCAGCTACGAAGGGAGCCTCCACACTTTAGTAAGTGCTGCAGATCTGCCTCCTCCTGCCCTCTTCCATACCCTCTGTACCTTCGGGGCACAGCTCTCTCCCCATGACATTTGGGTCCTCGAGGAAGATGCTCAGTGACAAATTGGACCTTTGGTTGGAAGTAGCCAAGCAGAGCTGGAGTCTGCTTCCTATGCTGCCTAAGCCCAGAGCCTTGCTTGCTCCCTCCCGATCTTTACAGCCCTTGCATGTCCCTCTGGGTCTGGCCCAGCTGAGCAGATCCTGACTGCTTTCTGCCTCCTCCTGACCACTTCTGTCTTTAAGGGATGGCCCTGACTGTGTGGGGGTGGTTATCTCTCCCCATCCCTGCCTTGGTTGCCAGCAGCCATTCTTCAGTGAGTAGAGCTGCAGCAGGCTGCTGGATCTGCAGGCATTAACACAGACCTCTCCCTGTCCTGTCCTTCAAGCAAAACAAGATGGAAGATAGGTTGGATGAAGCCATCCATGTGCTGAGGAATCACGCCGTGGGCCAGACAGCTGCCATGCCAAGCAACCACAGTGATATGCACGGGCTGCTGGGCTCAGCACCAGCTCACAGTGCTACCGTGGGCAGCCTGAGCCAGGCCTTCCCTGCCTCGGTCATGTCCCTGGGGAGCAGACATCCAAGCCTGGTAAGTGTGGAACCATCGTAGCAGCTGGTAGAGACATGCTGGGGACCCAACGGTCCCCCTGGCTTCCATAGAATCACAGAATACATCTGGTTGGAAGAGACCTTCAGAGATCAAATCCCCTGCAGGTAGCAAGGACAGCTGCAAACAAAGCTGGCTGCCCGGGGACTCACCGAGTCTGGCCTTGAATGCCTCCAGGGATGGGACCTCAGCCACCTTCCTGGGCAACCTATGCCAGTCTCTCCTCATCCTCACCGTGCAGAACTTCCTCCTGATGTCCAACCTAACTCTGCCCTGCTCCACTTCCAAACCATTGCCCTAGACCTGTCCCAACAGTCCCTTCTTAACAGTCTATCCCCAGCCTGCCTGAAGGTTCCGTGCAGATACTGAAATGCAGCTCTAAGGTCTCCCTGGAGCCTTCTCTTCTCCAGGCTGAGTAGCCCCAACTCTTTCAACCACAGGGGAGGTTCCTCAGCCCTCTGAGCATCTTTGTGGCCTCCTTTGGACCTACTCCACCAGGTCCATGTCCTTCATCCAGAGGGACTTTACCTTGGGTGTGAGGGTAGCTTGGGAGTGTCCAGTTTGGGTCAGCTGCCAACAGCTTTGACCAGGTGAGATGCAGAAGATTGAATCAGTGCTCAGCTCAGTGATTGCTCTGAGGCACAACTGACTCCTTGCCCTTCTCAGGACAGGCAGAGGTGCTGGAAGTTCCTCTTTTTTTTTGGAGCAGACTTCTCTGCTCCAAACTCTTGGGGCAGGCACCACATCCTTCCATGCACGTGGAGGGTGCTGGGGGATATTGAGGCTTCAGGTGCCCTGAGCATGTGGATGCTGAGGTCTCATGCTGAGTCACCAGAGTTCCTCCTTGTCCAGAGGCTGGTGGTCACAGGAACATGTTCTTGGCAGGCTGGTTGCCTGCATCTCCATCAGGAGAGTCTGAGCTCCCCAGACTCTGCTGCCACACCATGAATCCTGTGTGTCCTCTCCTGCCGGTTGCTGCCAGCTGCAGGGCTGGCTCTGTCCTGTCAGGTCCCTGCCTGGTCTTTAGGATGCAGGCTCAAAAGGGCTTCCTGGCCCCTTACCCTTTGCATCCAGGCCCTTGGGAGTGAAGTCCATGCAGCTGGCATGTCTCTTCCTCCGGTGGCACTGAAGAGATCGTAGAAATGTTGGTGCTTGATGGAGACAAGGCATGCACAGCCTTGGCAGAGTGTCCTCTCCAGTGTGCCAGCAGAGAGAGGCTTTTCCATGGCGAGGGGGCACTGATGGGGCTTTCTGCTTGGTCTAGCTGATGTTCATGGCACAGAGCTGCTTTCAGTCTCCACTACAGTCCCCAGAGCAGAGTGGGTGCTGGAGCAGGGTGGCTCTTCCCTCCTGCATGCCCACACTGTGGGTGGTGGGAGGCATGTGAGGAAAGGCACGGGGCTGTGCTGGGGATGCTGTCCTCATGCCACCAGCTGTGACACTTCTCCTCCTCAAGGCTTGCTCTGCTTGTTCTGCTGTAGGTGGGAGGAAGTCACCCCGAGGATGGGTTGTCCAGCAACCCCAGCATGCTCCACAATCACGTCTCACTTCCGTCCCAGCCCAGCTCTCTCCCTGACCTCAGCAGACAGCAGGACACGTACAGCGGTAAGACAGCTTGAGGGGACCCAGGATACCCTTTAGCTCCAGCCCTGAGCAGCAGCAGCAGCTGAGGGGGTGGGGTGAATGGGGGCCTTTTCAGAGCATCTGTGGGGCACTTCATACCCTGAGCCTTTTCCAGAGGCTTGACCTACCTGTTCTTGACCCTCCTGCTATCTGTGGGTGCACAGAGCCTGCAGACCTTGCTCTGCTCAGGGAGGCCAACCTCTGGTTCTAGTTCTGTCTCTGGTCTGGTTCTGCCTCTGGTTCTGGTTCTGGTTCTGGAGGGTCTTGGGGGTGAGAGGAGAAGAGCAGGGAGCAGTGGCAGGGCAGAGACAGCAGCCATGCAGCTCCTCCTGCTGCAGACCCATAGTGCAGATGAATCTGGGACACTGCACGCTGGTGGTGATGCAGCAGAGCAGGAGCAGGGCCTGGGGACCCCCAAACCCTCCATGTGGGTCAGGCATCTCCAATCTCCTTGTGTGGCTCTGCTTCTTTAGCAGGCTTGCCAGGGGGGCTGGGCAGAAGCAGTGTCTCCTCGGGCACCAGTGAAATAAAGAGGGAAGAGAAGGAGGACGAGGAGAACACATCAGTGGCAGATAACTCCGAGGAGGAGAAGAAGGAGCTGAAGCCCTCCCGGAACAGAACAAGGTGCTCTTTGAACAGGTCTCTCCCTTCACTTACTCCATTACCAGCTGGGGGCCTTTGGGCTGGGGCACAGCTGTTGAGGACACACTGGGCACTGGGCTCAGCCTGGTGAGGCCTGGGTGTCATCCTGTGGCACAAACCCATCAACCCCTGCCCACCTTGGAAGCCCTGTGTGTCCTCACATCGAGGTGGCACAACCTGGGCTCCCTCACGCTGCTTCCTCTTGGCTGGCAGTGTCAGGGAACAGTCCCTGCCACCCTCCTGCTGGCTTCTGTCTCCATGGCTACCGGGCTTGCCCATGCCTGTAAAGCACAGGGCTTGCGCCATACTCACTTGAGCTGCACCCTCCTGTGTGGTTGCTCATGGTGTTGCTTGTGGCTATGCACAGAGAGAGGCAAGATCTCAGCTCCCCTTAGTAGGAGCAGGAAAGGTTTTGACCTCCTCCCTGCCTTGGGTCATTTCCACTGTGCTTCAGGATCCTGTATCCTCTGTTAACCATCCGGATCCCTGGCAGTGGAGCAGGTAGAGTCCTCTGCAGCCTTGCTATCTGCTTGGAGACCTTGCCAGGGTGATGGTGCCCGGAGGCACCATCCCTGCTCCTGCCCTCGAGGCAGAGTGCCGTGACTGCCCAAAACACCAACCTGGGACACCAGTGCTGGCCCCACACATTCTCCAAGTCACCCTGAGCCACCTGGGCAGCCAGCTTGGGCCTGAATTGCATTGTTGTGCTTCCTTCCTTTGCTGTTCACAGTCAAACTAAACAGAAAACTGAGGCAGAAAAAAATCCTTAACCTCTTCTCTCCCACATCCCTGCGTGTCACCCCTGTGTCTGCAGGCCGGGCACCGGGGCCAGCACATGCCAGTGGGGGCACACAGGGGGGCGGGTGCCTGTGTTTCTTTGTCTGTGAGTTGCCCAGTGCTGAGAGTGCACGCGAGGAATGTCCCTGTCTCGTTCTTATTTTAAACCATTAGTCAAGATGAGGATGAGGAGGACGATCTTCTTCCCCCAGAGCAAAAAGCCGAGAGAGAGAGAGAGAGGAGGGTCGCCAATAATGCCCGCGAGCGCCTGCGGGTCCGGGACATCAACGAGGCCTTTAAAGAGCTCGGACGCATGTGCCAGCTGCACCTAAACAGCGAAAAACCGCAGACCAAACTGCTAATCCTCCACCAGGCCGTATCAGTCATACTGAACCTGGAACAACAAGTCCGAGGTCAGTCAGGGGCCCGGAGTGGTGATATTTGACGTATCTGACCGGCACGGGGCTGTCTGTCTGTCTGTCTCCTGTGCCATCGTGCTGTGGTGCCTTGCACTGTCCTCTCTTCTCCCCTCAAGCCTCGAGTTCCCGAGGCTGTTGATGTCCTTTTGGTTTGTTTTGTTGGTTTTTGGTTTGTTGTTTTGATTTTTTTTTTAACTTTTTAGTTTGGTTTTCTCCCCCTCCCTTTTTTTGCACCCCTGCTCTTCTCGCTCTTGCCCCCCACTGCCACTGCGTCTGCTGCATGCTGCTCCCGAGGGGGCACCTGTGCTGGCCCTGCTTTGCTCAGCAGCAGGAACAAACCAGCCCAAACCAGCAGACCTCCCGAGGAGGCCCAGCTCTGCCACCTCTGCCAGGGCTGCTCCCAGCACACAGCCTGTCTCTGCCTGTGGCTGCAGCAGCGAGTGATGCCCCGTCCTCCCTGCCCACCTGGCACAGGCCTCTGTGCTGCCTCCACCACTGCACCCCGGGTTTATGGGCAGCTGGAAAACCGCTAGGCATTGCTGGAGCTATGCATGGGGCAGCAGGTTGGAGATGCTGAGCCAAGGGTTGAACTGCCCTTGCTGCTGGTGCTCTGCGCTTGCGGATGGTGTCATCTGGTCTTGGCTGCAAGCTAGAAGTGCTGTGCATCTCTAGCAGAGCCTGGATCTGCAGGTGGGCACATGCAGGCTCTGCCCATCACCTGGGCACACTGGATGCCTTCCCACACCCATGTGTGCCCATCTCAGCCACCTGTGCTGGCCCCAGGGGCTGAGTCCTGTTGGGAAGGGAGGCACAGGGCTAGGTTTCCCACACCAGAGGCTTCGCTTCGATGCTTTGATCCTGCATCCCAGTGCATGCTCCTGCTGCTGCCCTCGCTGGTGCCCGGCAGGTTAACCCCTTTCTCTGCAGGGGTGCCCGGCAGGTTAACCCCTTTCTCTCTGCAGAGGCTGTTGTAACTCATCGATGGTTTGTGCCTATCTCTGCTCCTCTCTGCTGGCCTCTGCTGTTGCATTGATGTTGGAGTCCTTTGTGCCTCTCTTCAGTTTGTAATTTTTTGCCTTTCATAACATGTTGTATTTTTTCCTGTCTCTTTTTTAATTACCCCTTCCTTTTTCTTTCCTTTTTTAAAAAAATTATTTATTATTATTATTATTATTTCAAGTTTTTAATTTTCCTTTTTATTCTATTTTTGGTTCTCTTCTTTCCAATCTCCTACAGACAGTCCCCAGCCGTCACCTCTCGGTGGTCCCACTCTCTACCTTGTACTTGCTGCTTGCGGCTGGAGGCAGGAGCCAAGGGGCGGTGGGGGGCACAGGGGGCTGTAGGTAGAGTTGGCACCGTGGCCGTGGTCACTTTGGTCTCCCACGCTTGTCCCTTTTTAAACCCTTCTGGAACGCAGCCACCAGTGAGCTGCTGGCAGCAGGTGTCAGTGCAGGCAGCCAGGGTGCCCAACCAGGGTGCCCATCTCTGTGGGGTTTGGCCTTTGGGCTACAAAGCCAACCCCTACATCCCCTACTGGGGGTCTGCTGTGGGAGTGGGAGCATCAGGTCTCCACATGCCCAGCCGGGTCTGCTGGGATCCTCCCCCTGCTGTCACAGCAAATGGAGCAGAAAGAGAAAAAAGATGGAAGAGGGTTGCAAGGAGTCAGGCAGGGAAGTCAGTGCCCCCTCTGAGCAGGGCACAAGGCAGCCAAGGCACTGCATGTCCTTAGGTCCTGGAGGACCCCACGTGGGGGTGAAGACCACCAGCAGCACTTGCTGGTGGCAGGGAGATGTCTTCCTCCTGCCCAGATACAGCATGCAAGGTGCTGCTGGAGCTGTGGCCTTGCTGTATGGAGCCACCAGCCAGGAACTGCAGCTGCCTGCCCTGTGTTGGAACCAGCTGGGCTCTTGCTGAGGTCATTCCACTCCCCGTGGCCATCCTGGGCACGCTGGAGAGAAGGTGGCAGAGAGAAGGAGGGAGTAAGGAGACACAAGCAGGGACATGGCAGTGAGGAGAGGATGCAGGCAGGGGCAGTGGGCAGCCCTCTGTTCCACACAAACCTGGGGAGCCCTTGCTCCCCCTTTATGCTGTTGGGCACCATCTGGAATCTCTCCAGACCCCTTCAGCACACCCAGGAAAGCTCTGACTCTGCAGTCCCTCTTCGATGAAGGCTTCTCCTTGCATGGCTCCCCTGAAGCTGAAAACCACAGTCTGTCCCAGTGCCAGGTCTCACCTGAGGACCCTTCTCAGATAGGTGTCTTTCCTGCAAGAATTTTTGCTCTGGGGGAGAAGGTCGTCTGGAGCCTAAATTTGGTTTGGAGGGGATGGGCTGTGGGCAAGGCCACAGTTTCAGATGCTGCCAGCATGACTCTGCCTTTCCCTTGTCCCTGCCTGTTTTGGGCACCCCTGGGGTGCTGCCAGCAATGGAGGCTCTCCCAAAGCTCCCAGCTGTGCTTGGAAAAGAAAATCCCTCCCCTTCCAGAGCTGTTTTGGTTGTGTTGAAAGACTTGGATTTATTGTCTGCATCCAAGACGGAGCTTCAGCAGCAGCTGGGGCACTTGATTCATGCCCCCTGTGCTGCTTCCTGCCCATAAGAGGGAGCTGGGCCAGGCTGCCAAAATACCCTTGCTGGGAGAGGTTTGCTGCAGGTGGGATTTTGGAAGGAAATCCTACAAAGTGGGATTTGATCTCTGATAAGAAATCTTTCCTAGGAGGATGAACCTGATGTTTTTCGTAGATTCATAGAATGGATTGGGTTGGAAAGGACCTTAAAGATGATGTCATCCAGGTCCAACCCCATGCCATGAGCACACCTCCCACCAGCCCAGGTTGTTCAAGGCCTCATCCAGTCTGGCCTTGAAAACCTCCAGGGAGGGGACATCCACAACCTCCCTTGGCAACCTCTTCCAGTGTCTCCTCACCCTTGCTGTCAACAATTTCTTCCTCATTTCCAGTCTCAATCAATGGCTGAGCTTTTAATTTCCATCCAAAAATGAACAGAAAGGCAAAATTTTGATTGGGGGGGTATCAGTGTGAGGGGTGAATCCCACATCCACAGCTCAACCCCATCCCTGGCAGCACCTTCCGGCCCTAATGCTGGCAGCACTTTTCCGTGACTGCTGAGACAGCACCCAAGAGGATTTGGCTTTGCAGAGTGAGGCCGTTTGAGCCCTTGCAGCGGACAGCAGAAGCACTACCAGCACGGCAACCTAATAGCTCCCCCACCACCCACCACCACCTCCTCCATACCAACCCCCCTGACTAATCCCTGTGGTGCTGTAAACCCAGCAGTACAGACGAGGCCTTGTCACTGGAGGACAAAGATCTGAGGGACCGGGAGAGGAGGATGGCCAATAACGCCAGGGAGAGGGTGCGTGTGCGGGACATTAACGAGGCCTTTAAAGAGCTGGGACGCATGTGCCAGATGCACTTAAAAACGGACAAAGCACAGACCAAACTGATCATCCTGCAGCAAGCAGTGCAGGTCATTCTGGGCCTGGAGCAGCAAGTACGAGGTATGGTACCAGCTGGCAGGTGCATTTCGGGACCTTCCTCTTCCTCCCTCACTACATCTCTGTGCATCCCCCTCACCCTGCACCCCACTGCAGCATCTCCTGCTTTCGGTGCAAGCTTCTGGGTGAGGCACGCAGCAAGGCTGAGCTTGCTAAAGCCCTGCCCTGGGGCAGATTGGAGGTTGCTCTCTTATGAGTCTGCCCTCGTGCTTTAATGGGAATTTGGCAGCTGGATCCCATTTAAGCAGCTTTGGAAAACCCAGTGCTCAGCTCCAGGAGCTGGTTGAGGTTTCTGTGTGTCACTGGGCTCAGCTGGCAGGACTCTGGCCACCATCCCGCAGCCTCTGTGCCGAGCAGCAGGCACAGGGCAGCTTGCACTCAGGTTGCATCCTTGCATGGTCTCGGATATCTGTCCTTAGCTTCTGTCCTCGCTCACTGTCTCTCTCGGATGCTGCCACTGTTGTCCAGACTGAGGTTGCTTCTCCCCCCTCCCTCCCTTGCTGTTTTTGGGCCAGAGCGCAACCTGAACCCTAAAGCAGCCTGCTTGAAGCGTCGGGAAGAGGAGAAAGTGTCCGGAGTGGTAGGAGATCCCCAGATGACACTTTCAGCTTCACATCCTGGTCTAGGAGATGGTCACAACCCTGTTGGACACATGTAAAGGTACCAACTTGGAGAAAGCCACTTTGTGTTTGTTGCAGAGTTTCGGCTGAGCACAGCAAAAAGGCAGAATCCCCTCCCTGCCCCTGCTGCCCACACTGCTGGGGATCAGCCCAGAACATGGCTGAGGCTGGACTAGCAGCACTCACTGCCAGATCATTTCCAGCTTTTCAAGTCCCATTAGCACTCACAGTAGCCCCCAAATGAAGTAGTTTATTTCTCATTTGGATTTTTCTCACTTCAGGCTTTCTGTTTGTTTGTTTGTATTTTCTTTGTAGATCTTTTTGTTCCTCTGGACAGAGAGCTGTAGAAAGAAAGAAGCCCTGGGTGTGATCTGCAAGCTTCTCCAACCATAAACTGTAGTACTGCAAATACTGGCACGAGGTGGACGGATCCTGGCGTGACGTAAGGGGGTGGAAACCAGTCATAAAAAAAAAAACACAACATTTTTTTTTGGTCAAGAAAATGAAAAGACAAACAAAAAAAAAGAATTGCCTTAAGTATAAAAGTGCAGAACAGTCAATACATATCACTCAGTTAGGAGGGGGTGGAGCATTCTCTTGGCTTGTTCACAAGCAGCCAGCAGCAAAATTGTGCCTAAGCTTGAGATATTTCCTTGTTTTTTTGGGGGGGTTTGGTTTTGTTGTTTTTTTTTGTGTGGTTTTGTTTTTTTAAAAAACAAACAAACAAAAAAAAAGCATTAGCTATGAGATTTTTTTTTTAATGTAGAACAAATAGCAAAATGCCTTTTGGCTTGTTTTTATTTGGGTTGGGTTTTTTTAGCTTCTTTTGCATATGTTTTGTAAGTGACGAAAAGGAATTTTTTTTTTATAAAAACAACAACAAAAAATGTCTTGTACCCTCCCCCCCTCCCCCATGCTTTTTTTGCTGCTGTTTCTCTAGTTAAAAGTTGTTGCATCTTTAGGATCAACCAGAATTATTAAAATTGTATTAAGAGGACTGGATATAAAGAGAGGAATTCTCAGATTTGAGCTCAGAAAGCCACTAAAAGCGAATGTAGCCGCAGGGAAGAGAGATCCTTCCTCGCCTGGCTTGTACCTTCCATTGTAAAAAAAACCAAGCCACTCCTGTGCTGAATTCACCAGCTCTTCGCTTTGGCCACTTGTGATTTGGGAAAAGGAAGGCAAAACAGCAAAGCAAATTGCAACCGCAGCAGCATTGTCCCCTCAGAGCTGCTTCCGCTCCTCCCGGGAGGTGCCCGAGCTCTAGCCAGGGGCTCTGCACGTTTGCAATACTGCTGGACTACCCCAGAGGCTGCAGCCCCGACTGGGAGAGGAGGTGCCCCAGAGCTCCGATGGGAGAGAGTGGGTCCTGGGAGGGTGGAAGAGAACTGAGGTGCTCCTATGGTGAGCAGAGCATTGATGCAGATGGAAGAGGAAAGCCCAGGTCACAGGAAGTGCCTCTTGCCCACGCGTCCAACCCTGGTGCTACCTGTCAGAGGACCTTCCAGGGCAGTGCTGAACAAAGAGGAACTGAACAAAGCTGCAGGGCTGGGAAGAGGCAGAAGTGGACAGAGCCAACACAGTGGCAGCAGATGGACCCATGGACACTGGTGGCAGGAAGGGAAGCAGCTACCCAGTGTGCACTTGCTCCAGCCTCAGCAAGCCAGGACTGGTAGCAGGATGCCAGCTTGACACAGCTTCTCCCCATGCTGGAGCCAACATCAACGGGCAGAGTGCTGCAGGCCTCAGGGCAGAGGTGTTTTCACAGCACATCTTCACCACTCCTACCTCCAGAGCATTCTTGGAGGGAAACCCTGGGGACACAGAGCAGCCACTGTCACCTGCACTGTCGCCTGTTCCCCTCTCCATGCTGCCAAGGAGGCGAGCCATGAGTGCCCATCTTGAATGAGGTGCTCCAGCAGCCAAGCTGGGCCAAGGATCTCTTCACTCCGAGTGCTTCCCAGTGTCACTCCAGACCACTCCAGTGTGCTTAGCGGGAGGAAGACCCCAGCAACCCCACCACAGGGTGCCCCAGAGGTGTGGAAGCAAGCAAAGAGGTGTTGGGCAACACTGAGCTGTGGCAGCTGCTCTGGAGCTGGCAGTGGAAGAACATCCAGCAGGAGTTTGTTCTTGTTTTTTCCATCTCCTTCCCCTCCTGAAGCATTCTGTGCCTGGTTCTGCCCAGTTTTGAAGGCAGATGGTGTCAGCTCCCAGGGGCATCTGATACAGCAGTGGCTGCAAAGCTCTTGGACTGGGGCCTGCACGCTGTCCAGATCTGCCTGGCAGTGCCCAGTCAGGAGAGTAGTTGATGGGACATGAGTGCTGGCTTGGGGGTTGCAGGAGCAGTGAGTATTCAGAATGCCCCAGCGTCAGCATCCATCTCTCTGTTCCTCTGGCCTGTGCTCCTGAGGAAGCTGCATTACTTTGGCACGGGACAGGCAAGGACTGACCACCAGCATCCGGTCCTGTGATGCTTCTTGGCATCCCTTAGGATTTGGCATCACCTCCTGGTGCTCCTCTGTGCTCACAGCTGTGTTTGTGCTCCAACGAAGCCTGCTCAGGAGGTTGCTCATCTCCCACCCACAGCTGGGTACCATGGGCTTAGCCCCTTTGGCATCTCAGAGTGGAGCCATGGAGCAGAATGAGACCTCTCCCTGCTGCCACTGGCACCAGCACTGCCCCGGGGCTCTGCAAGCACCAGCCACAGCTCTGGGGCATTCAGGTGTTCCTGGCTTTCCCTGCCCATATCCCCACTGCTGCCACCATCGGTTCTGTGTAGTGAGACCTGAGAGCACCGCAGCTTCCAGCTCGCCCTGTGCCAACAGCCTTCTTCCAGCCTCATTCACTGGTCAGGTTACAGCTCTCTGCCCTCCCCTGGCTTCTGCATGCTTTAGCACGGAGCAGCTTGGGATGGATGAGGCTCCCCCTGCCTCGTGTGACAGCCTTGACCTCTGGAACAGCTCCCTTGCAGCAGCAGCCTCATGTTCCTGCAGTGTCCTGCCAGTTCTCCAGAAGCTGCAGCAAGTTCAGTCTGAGGGTGGCAAAACACACAGGGAGGGGGCAGTGCCCCTCTGCAGCCCACAGCTGGGGCTGGATGCTCTTGACAACCCCAGTTCATGCCCCAGGGCAGACACTGGGGGCTAATCAGCTATTCCCTGCAGCCTGGAAGAAGCTGCTCCCTCTGCCTTGCTTCAGGTCAGTGCCAGGGCTGAGCATTTGCTGCCCAGGGTGTCCTGCTGGCTCTGTGCCACCACTCCAGGACCCAGAAAGGGAATGGAGCAATGCCTCAGCCCTGACAAGCTTGAAAGCATACAAACGAATTCAGAAGTGCTTTCCCACCACTCTGGCTTTGCAACAAGAACATGAGGTAGCAGTCACGGACAGCTGGATGCAAAGAAAAAGAGAACTCAAGAGACTCTACAGAACAGGGAAGTGGAGAAGAGTCCTCATTTGCTCAGAGTTTTGCTGAACTCCTTCAATGCCCTCCAAGTCCTGGCTGATGTTCTGCAGCCCAGGGGGACCCCTGAAGAGAATGAGCCTTTCCCATCACTCCCAAGGCCCCTGGCACCGAGCAGAGATGGAGCTTTTCATCTGCACGTTGGTGGTTTAGGTGCTGCTTTCTTGCAGGCAAAACCTTGGCAAGGCTTGGGCAGAGCTCTTGGGGCATAAACTCCCAATGGCAGGGTCTGGAAGAAGTTTTGGCTCCTCCAGCCAAGGAAGGTGCAATGTCAGGAGCCGGGAGTGCTGTGCCTCGAGTGTTTTGTGTGCCAACCCCATGCAGTCTTGGTGGAATCTCTGTGGAGGCAGCAACTGCAGAGTCCAGCAAAGGGAAATGACTTTGGCTTGCCTCTGCATTGCACTAGATGGTGCCTGCCAGCTGCTAGGGAGAGAGGCTTTTCCAGCATGGAGCACTGCCAGGTGCTGTCCCCAGAGTGCCACCCACAAGAGAGCCTGTTGCAGTGAAATCTGCACCCTCCCCAGCTCACATCTCTGCTGACATTTAGCTTTGGGATCTTCCAGAACACTTCTGTCCCCAAGCTTCTCTGCTTGTCCCAGGTACCTTTGTCACAGGTAGGTGATGTGCTGCAGGGTGCCATTCAGCTTTCTGCTTCCTCTCTCAGCCTGGCACATGTGAGTTCTCATGGGCTGCATATCTCTCATTGCTGGGAGCCACAGAGCCCCCAGAAATCTTCCTTCATCAGGTCAGTGCAGAGGCTGCCTCCTGCTAGCTGCATGTTCTGGGTTCTCTCTTCTGTCTGAGCTGCATCATGGTTGAGCAGCAGAGCTGGGATCTCAGGGGGACAGCTGCCATGGGAAAGCCCTTGGGACCCCTCTCCTCTTCCCTCCCCCTCAGGAGTCCCCTGCACATCCTGCCCAGAGCTGGGCACACTGCCAGGTGCTGGGGAGTGTCTGGAATCCAGTTTATAACAGTAAAAAATTGCAGCTTTTTTTCTTCTTTCTCCCTCTTCACCTGCCCCAGAGCAAAACAGCTGTAGCCTCCCCAGCACCTTTCTGCGTGGAGGGGAGGTGGTGGCTGTCTGCTCCTGCTCACAACCCTGGGCAGCAGAATTCCAGCTCAGCCCTGCCTTGGCAGTCGCTCCCCTGCCTGACCTGCCAGCCAGATCTCACAGCCCAGCAACTGCCTGGCTCCAGTTTAGCTCCAGCTCTTTGCCAACAGCTCCTGAGGCTCTCTGCTCCTCTGCTTTCACAGCTTGCACTGGTATCCTTTGTGGGGGGTGCTGGTGGAAGAGACAGGATGTGGGACATCTGGATCCCACTCTGTGCCCCTCTTTTCTACAGTGAGCTCTGTCTAGGAGCCAGGAGAGGCAGGAGTTGGGGCAGTGGAGTTAGGTGAGCACCCCAGGATCCCACATCTGGCTGTGGGGAGCAAATCCAGAGTGGGGATGCAGTGGGGTCGCCTTGCTGCCCCCTCTCTATGCACCATCACTCCAGAAGGGGTTTGGCTGATTTGCTGTTGGAGTTTTGCTCTTTCCAGCAGAGAATTGCAGAAGTGTGATGTGAAACCTGCCCATCTGTGACCAGTAAGCAGCTTTGGACCCCAGCCCATGTGATGAGGCAGTGGTTTCCTAGAGGTGCTCTCCCTGCCTGGCCATGGTTGGGCAGCAAGAGGACAGAGGCAGGCTGGGACTTCCCTAGGAGTCTGTAGTTTCAGGTTGGCTGCAGAAGCTCCTTTCAAAGGTCTTTTGTGTCTCATTCTTGTACCCACTGAAGCCAGCAGAGCCTTTGGGCCTTGGGACCTTGCAGCTCATCTTCCCTCTCAGCAGTTTGGGGGTGCCACGAGAAACAGGAGGCTTTTGACACCCCCAATCCCCTCATGCCTGAGCTCTGCTCCCCTGGGGAGGCTGCTATGGTCAGTGCCAGTGGAGGCCATGGTCCTCGCTGCTGGTGCCTCTGGACCAGTTCCAGCTTTGGTGATATCCTGGGCTGGGGTTTTAGAAAGGAGGTGAATGAAGCCTGGGTGGTTCTGGAGCTGGGCCAGGCCAGGTCCCCACCCCGAGGTGCAGTGCTGGCTAAGCTGGAGCAAGCCATGGGCCACTGTGCCCTGTTCCTGCTCAACACCAGCAACAGCAAGACCTCTTCTCCACACCATAGCTTGCATGAAGTCTTTGCCCTCTTGAAGCCTATGCAACCCCCTCCCCTCTCCCCAGGGCTCTCCAGTTCCCAGTCCAGCCAGTTCTCTCTGCTCTTGCTCATAGCTGCTGAGTTCCTGCTCCCTGGTGCTCTCAGGGCCCAGCTTCACTTCCAGCAGCTCCGAAAGCATTTCAAGACCTGTGCCCTGGAGCTGGGGGGTAGACAAAGGCTGAGACTGCTGGAACATCCCTGCCAACGTGTGCTGCAGTTGCTGAGCACTGAACTGGAGTCTGTCCTAGGGCTTCTCCATGCACCCTTCAACCCTCCTGTGCCTTCTGTTTGATGCTTCGTGGCTCACTGCCAGCATCCTTCACCTTGCACCATCTCCTCCGGTACCCCTGACTGGAGAAGCTGTGTCCCATCTCCTTGCTGCCTGGCTCTGTAGACTTCTGTCAGGCTGGACTTGGCTTGGCTGATCTTCCTTCAACCTCCTCAAGGTTCAGGGTGTGGTTTCCATCCTGCACTGCCTGGCGTCTCCAGCCAGCACCTCTGGGGTGTTTCCTTTGTGCATAGCCACTGTGGGTTTCCTCACGGGGCAGAACCATGCTCCCTGATGCCTATCTGCTGGGGCAGAGGAGGGAGGGTTTGGGAGGGGGCTGCTGCAGCTCAGTCCTGTGGCATGGATTGCTTCCTGCCCTGCTGCTCCTGGGGCAGGTCTGGGGTTGCCCTGGTTTGATCTTGAGGGCAGTTCACCCTTTTGGGGAGCCAGCAGCTGCAGTGCCTTTGTCTGGGGGACTCCCGTAGAGGTGGCCTCTGCTCTGTGCCTAGGAGGGTGGCTTCTGGCAAAACTACTGGCTCCATCCTGCGTCCTTCAGGGCCAAGGGACAGCCCTGCCATGGGTCTCCACGGTGCTGTTTCCTCTGTCTCTTGCTCCTCAGGTCTTGCAGTACCCACTCTGGTCCACCCAAGCCCCACCCTGTCAGAAGGAGAGGGACTAAAACTCAATTGTTGCCCAGTTACACCTTGTGGGCTCCATAGCGGGAGCGCAAAGGAGTTTGTGCTTCAGACGGGGCTGTGGTGGGTGCTGAGGAGCATCCCTGTGCCCGGAGGAGCCTCGGACCTCCCCTGACAGCTCCAGCAGGAGCAAGCTGGGGACACAGCAGGTGGCCTTCTGCCCTATGTGACGTCTTCCCAACCCCTTTGAAACCCACCAGCTTTGGGGACAAACGTTGTAACCTGGGGCCTTGCCGGGGGGG